>JAUESF010000006.1:164266-190711 GCA_032274765.1 Malacoctenus tetranemus
CCCCCCCCCCCCCCCCCCCCCCCCCCCACAGCAATCAAAACTGAGGCCTCTGCCTCCGAGCAGAAGCAGGCCTCGGCTCAGAAAGCACATGTCCACAAGATGCAGGCACAGAAGAAGAAACACAAGATCAGAAAGGAAAAAGCACCCAAATTTCGCTGATGGTGAGCAGAACGGCAGCATATGTTACACGAGAGAGCTTGCTGTGTGAGAAGAGTTTATTTCTGATTTTACCAACTCAAACTAAGGAAACCAATGACGATGATGACATTTAATCAGAATGTGTGAAAGAACAGTGACAATAATGTGCAACTGTATTCAAAAGACTGCATAATTATTAAAGATGACTGTTAATTTTCTTTTTTTTAAAAAGGCAATGGCAAGAATCGGCCATTTTGGGGAAGTAAGGGGAATCCAGGAGTTTTGCAATCTGCCATCTGTCCTTAAAAGTCGTTCGTCAGCAAAGAAGTGGATGACAACTGTAAGTACGGTGCTCTCCAGCCAGCATCGGATGATTGTGAGGTTATCAATCTCGGGACAAGCGCGTGACAGAGCGAAATGTATAAAACCAACTTCGCAGCCGAGATTGAGGTTCTTTCTCAACGGCTTTCCTCACATATACCAACAACACAGGCAGTCTACATCAAGTGGACAATATATCCATATGCTTCGAACGATCATAATAGCCACGACCTTCACTTGTTAATGTGGTGCGGGCACAGGTTTCGTATGTTCGCCGGCCGCGGGAAGACTGAATGGAGCTGTGCTGAGTGTGTTCCTGTCATGTACACAATGAAATGTAATATTGTGGAGCAAAAAGTCACACACAAACACAGAGAACAATGAGAAACATGATGTGGGAGCTGCTTGTGGATCAGTTTTTACAGACTTCCAGGAGATCGGGCGCCTGCGTTTACACTGCAGCAGGCTGGACCTCCCCGAATCATCCCAACAGGACACAGCGAGGAAGCAGTTCTGCACCAAACACAGGTTAGACCAGCAGAAGCCCCCCCCCATCCCATCATGACAATCCCGTGGAGAGAAACAGTTGATCTAAAACATGGCCTAGTTTCTGACTGATAAATACTGCCTATGATAAATGCACCTTTCACCTCCACAGATGTGTCTCCGAGCTGGCTTTGTCGCTGATGACAGACGTAAGCGCACGTGACGAGTGCAAGGTGTGGGTGCCGAGCGTCAGGCGGCAGCAAGGGGGCAGGCAAGCGAGAGGCTGAGGAGGCACACCTGCTGCCTGCCGCCTTTGTGTTCCACTCTAATCTGTCGTCGCACTTTGCAGGAACAGGCCGTGTAACACTCAAGGTTTTTATTCTCGTCGACGTGTGGCTGGCAGACGGAGCTGTGAGTTTACCATGAATAAAAGTGAAGGGGATACAATAAAGGGATGGAACAAAGAAGAAGAAAAGAGAGCGATAACAGGCCCTTTCTCTGTTCCACACGGCAGTGTCAGCAGGAGGCCCACGCAGATCTTTACCAGCATGTTCTAACTGAAACAACTCCGAGTTGGTGGCTTAAGCTCATACATAAATGTAACCAGGATGCTGTGTGTGTGCCTGTGATGTCTTTGTATCCCACTTTTAGTGTTCAACTAATCTCATGACTTGGCCATTGGGATTCCGATCACAGCACAGACCTGGTACAGTTTTTGTTTGATGTAATGAAACCCCCCGGACGCCTTCCTTGCGCTGAAGGTGTGTTGTGGCTTTTGCAATTGTGCCGGCCAAAAGCGCACTAATAAATGAGCTTCTTCAAAGGGGACTCTGGATCGAGGGGGGCCTGAAAACTGCCACGAAAGAGACTTTGAACTTGGACCTGTACTGTCGTCAATGAATCGCCGCATGAACACAACTTCATCCATTTGCGCCGGATTGATTCTTTGTCTCGCTTTGAAGTGACCGGATCCCCGCGCTTCCTCGCACCGCACGTTTTGACCAGCTGCTGCCGGACCCCCACACACACACTTTGATCCAATCGAACCATCCATTGACACTCATCCCTGATGCTGTCACTGGAGGTGGGGGGTGGGGAGACACTGATCAGACAAATATGGGGTTCAGTGTCTTACCAGAGAATACCTGTCATTGGATAGGGAAGGAGGGGGGATCACTAGCCTTGCTCACTGACTGCCGGCTCACCCTGATAACGGTCCGATTGCAGTTCACGTGAAAATGAACCAACTTCAATAGGCAACTGTTCTGCTGCGCCACAACAAGCAGTAGCGTAGAAGTGGGGTCAGTTGATAATAGAGGTTATTTAAACACAATTTCCTTTGTATGCTGGTTTACACAGATGTTGTACATGCTAATTTTCCGGCAGCTGACTTGTTGGGTTTTCCTCGTCACGTGAACACAACCCACTCAGAAATGGTAGAACTCCCCCACTGGTACTTTTTTCAAGTGCCTACCCCGCTAATGCACCGTCATCTGCTGCACCAAGTGGAGGTGACAGAAGAAAAACAAACATTAGTAGCTTTTGCAGTATGCAGAAAAACAAGCAACTCAAAGGGCAGTGGAGAGCGTACAGGGGGTTTGACAGGTGAACTGAAAAGAAAAGGAAACTATGAGTAGTTTAGGGACAATGGGTGAATATCATCACCCAAATATGTAGGTCATTTATGCGGATGTTGCTCGTTGCTGCAAGCTGGGAAAACAAATCTGCACATGTGTTCACGTTCGAAGGGTTGGCCTGATAAAGCTCAGGGTACAAACATGTAGCAGAACAGATATAGCGCGTCTGAATAAAGTGAGGAGCTGTCAATCATCACAAAGCTCAACAGCTATGACACTTTCACAACTGAGCTGTTGGATCTGCTTTAAACAGACAAGGGTTTAATTTTTTTTTCAGCCTGCTTCAGTTCTGCAAGTATGAAAGCTCATAAGGGAGCTCTGTTCTTCCTGACAATGGTTCAGTTGCAAGTGAACCCTGGTGCAGTCTGGAAACAGCGTGTGAACCCAACCTACTGAAAGGAAGATATAGCACAATGCTTGTTTTTTTTCCCAAAGAGGTTCGGTTCAGTTGTTTAAGCAGTTCGGTTTGCGTTCATATGTGAAGTGTGAAAGTGAACTAAACCGTATAAACGGGACGAATCCAATCGAGTCCCCCGTGTTATCCTGGTATTAAAGCACTCTCACGTGCCATGCTGTAGATACTGTAAGCTTTTTTCTTTACTGCCAAATCTGATGACTGAGGATAACAGAAAGACGCTAATGAGGCAAATCCATGCAGATTCCCCATGATTACACATCTCGCACCTCCCCGGAGTCAACTCATCTGTAACACACACAGCGCTGGCAGTCACAAAGGCAAACCCACCATATGGTGGGGCCATGCTCTACTGATGCGCTGCCGAGGAGGAACCAGGAAAAATACAGTACCAGGAGAGGGGCTCCTTTGAAGGACGGCTTTCTGTTATATTAGGTTAGGGAAATTGGAAAGCACTTGACAGATCCCCTTGATCTCCACTGACTTTCATCAAAGGTTTGGGACTGCATAAGGAGATAGCAGGATTATTTCTGAGTGTTTGTAGGCTTTGGTGGTGAATTAGCGATGGCTCAAGAACACAGAGCCTTCTTGCCATTTAAAAACTTACACTTGTCCAGAATTCAGTGCCGGGAAACGGGTGAGGGATTATACTGATGTGTAGATCGACCAGATCAGGAAGGAATAGAACCGGGGATTGTGAAACGACGGCTCTCGCACCATAACAACTGAAAGCACAGCAGAGAAGACACCGACGTGGGAAAATTTGCAGACAGATCTCGACAAATTAGACATGGCCCGCCATTAGACGAACCCCCCGATTCCACAATTTGTAACCCGGTTTCAGAGGGACTTTTGAATCAAAATAGCAAACTTGTATGTCTGGAATATACAAATTTTACACACATATTCAAAGTGAAGACCATATGTTGGTTAGCAAGCAGATAAAGCACCAAAAGGGCCATGTTGGGGTTGTACATTGCAAAAATAGCGGGTGGTAGCAGGGGTGATGTTGTGAACGACATTTGTTTTTCTCACTCCATGGCTGCTAACGTTGCTCCATGTTTCAGAGCACAGGTATCTGGACCTCAGGAAGTTAGGAAGGCTTTCACTGCATGAGGTGGAGCCCCGAAGTACAAAAAAACGAAGGGAGCTCCCAAATGTACATCATCTCATCTTTGAATAGAGCAAGATATTGATGAATGAATAAAATGGATTGACTCAATCTAAAGGCTATTACTTGTTTCCAGGCACAAAACAAACGTGAAATAATTTAATAGGACAACAAAACACAAAAACAGCTCTCTCAGACTCTTGAACTGATTGGCTCATGTGCATAATACTTGGCAAAACTCCGTTTTCAGGGTAATTTCTGTCCTTATAACTTATAGCAGTCAAATAAAAAATTTTTTTATCTCTTTTTGAACACACCACACACAGTGAGGCAATAAAAGTTTTAACTTCACCTTTGTGACAAACTCTTGAGCCCGGATGCTTTCTGAAGACATAGCGACTGTCGACAGTCGAACCTGTGACTCACAGTTTGTGGGTGGCACCAAAGTCAAAGAGAGGTCACATACAAACTGACTCAGTCAAAGCTGCGAGTGAGGCTTTCCATGTCGTGCTGCTAACACACTTGTTCTATTTGTGACCTGGCACGTGTGGCTGTCTTCTAACATACCCACATATGTAGAGAGAGTCACACATGGCGGCCTGAATGTACTATCAAATACATGTCAGGAGCTGTTGTCAGCTTTCACTCATAGTCAGCATGAGGGCATCCAGTAAGAACATTAACAGCATATTTTCGGCAGTAAACAAGTGAAATAGCAATCAAGTGGCCTCACAGCATTGAACTCCGGTGGGCCAGGGAGCAGAGTGGAACTCCACCCAGAGGCTGAAAGATCAACACTTGCAGCAAAAAAGCTTTTGAGAATCCTTAACTGTTCCTGTTACACTTTGAGCAGTTCAGGGTTAAATGGGGGGGGGGGGGGGGGGGGGGGGTTCAGTTATCAGCTGATCCCACTGGTTGACAGGCAGGGTGCACCCCGGGTGGGTCGCTCATTCATCACAGGACTAATCACACACATTCACACCCACGGGCGTTTTAAGAGCCTAACCCACCTGGTGCATGTCTTTAGACCACGGGGGACACTCGAGAAAAATCCACATGCAACATGCAAACCGAAGCCTGGCATTAAACATGGGCTGTTCACCACCCATGAATGAGGCATGCAGAACCATTCACGGTGAACAAGCCACACACAACCATATCTACTGGCCATGTACACCACCTTATGCTGTTTTTGGACAGCTGCTCTTTTATCAAAGTTGTTCAGCAACGAGCAGTCATCAGGTAAAATTATAATTGATAATTGTAATTTTTTTTTATAGTTGCTGCTTAGCAATTAATCAATTGTCAATCCCCAAATTTTACCTGCTGGAGATCCCAAAACAATTGGTTCCCCTGAAACTATTAAATTCTAATTGATAATTATAATTTATATGTTTGTTGCTTAGCAATTAATCAATTGACTGCCAGTCACCAGACAACCTACTTGAAAGCCCAACACTGGCTAGTCCAGTTGCAAGCTTAGCTCGAGTACTGCTCATTACCGAGTTTTGCTCGCAGGCGAATTAAACATTGTGGGTGTCAGTACGAATCATTGATTTGCTCATGAGCAGTGCCATTAATCCCGAGAATTTCCAGCACACCTGCTGGGAAAAGACATGTTCAAATATAGAGCATGAAAGCAAAAAGTAGTGGAATAAATGCACCTTCTGATATTTCAAAAATCTACCAAAGCAAAAACGTCATTACTTCCCACTGCTGGCCTCCAGGGAGACTGCAACCCCCTCCGCCACGAATCCACACAGTAATGATACAGCCTGCGCACGCTGACCTGTAGCCTCCACAGATACAGAGGTCGGCTGTATAACAACTGCAGAGACACAGGCTGAATGCCGCGCAGCCTCGCCTTCCCCCGATCGCTTTCATGCGTGTTGCTAAAAACAGTTCGCTGAGCTAAATAAATTCCATTTCTCAAATCTTCACAGTCAATTAGCTGCTCATACCGGCACCCACCTGCTGCTCTGATAAATGGGACCCTCGCGATTTGTAATGGTTCCCTGCCAATGCTCGGCTGCACACATTGTAGCTCCTGGCAATAAAGCCAGGGGAGCCCGATTCCTTCCCCTTTCGGACTTGTCCACCAGAGACAAGTCCAGCATCCTTCCCCAGAGATCACAGAAAGCGCGTCAACATACTACATGAGGTGTCATGGACACTGGTGACATTCGTGTGTGAGATTGCCTCATGTAATGTAACACATGACATGAAATATTAATGAAGAGATCATTGCAAACCAAATATTGTGTTTGATCCACTTGGGTCGAGACACAACAGGTGATGTCGGGTCCAGCAACACGGCCGGTCTGGTTATCTCATGTAACACCAGCAAAAAACCCAACTGCGGCTTCATTAACATGACGAATTCCAACTCTCAGCAAGCATGTGACCAGCCAGTGTTAGAGCAGGAATGTCAACCTACTTATCTAAGGGACCACATACAAAGCTGTTCCATCTCATGTGGGCCGGCTCATTAACCTCAAAGATTAATGACCTGCCACCTTTTACATTAATAGTTTCTGGTACATTTTCACAGCCTGGTTGATAGTATGACATTATTCCATTGCTGTTTCACGAGCAATAAGGGGAGCAGTGCAAATCTCCATTATGCTACGTTGTGGAGTCCAATGTTGTGTTTCGTAAAAAAACACAGAACACAGGAGTAAATCAGTGCAGTTTTGGGTGTTTCTCAAACACAAATGTTGATTGTAATTTCATGTTATCATTTTTTAAGATATCGTAAGACTCCTGTGAGAGTGCACCGTTTCTGTCTGCTTGGAAGCCTAAATCCAACAGCAGTGGAAGTAAACGCTGATTCTAACCCATATCTCAAACTAATATTACTCTCAGCTCGTCCCACCATGTGATGCACCGAATGCGGCCGTTATGAGGTCTCACGTGGTTGCGAATCGCGAAAGAAAAACAAAACAAAACAAACATGTTCACACTGGTTTCCAGGTTCAGTCTGCATTCACACAGCTCTTAGACAGCTCTTGAGAGTGGACGGAATGGTGGTAATGCAATGAGGAGGCGCTGCTGCTTGATGCAAGCATTCACAAGGGAGAAGACTTGGATTCCTGATTGGCCAGCAGTGACCAAATGCTGAAGTCCTGCACTTCTCAAGATAAACAAGGGTGCAACATTTGGGTTCCTCTGTCACAAGTTAATTTATTTAGCCAGTCATGAGATGCAGCTAAAATGATTCAGATAATGCTTCTTATTTGAAAATTTACTCAGATTTGATGCCTAAAATAAGTGATGATAAAAGTACTTTACTTCCAATAGAAATGAAAAAAAAAAATAACCCAGTGAAAGCAAGAAAGACCCTCTGTGCTTTGTGATGTCTTCTTTTTCAGGAGTATTTTTGAGGAAAAACTGGAGTGAAAGTAAGCTGAGCAGGGCAAGGAAGGTCAGAGCGGGTGCATTTAAACCATTACCGTCAGATTTTAATTGGATGTGCCGTAAACCAGCGATCGACCGTTTGCTCTCATCTCGGAGTTGGGCTCAACCCCCCCCCCTTCCAGTATTTTGTCCGCTCTGCTATGGAGGTGAACGATTGATTCTCAGCTTCCCTGTGTGAAAAAGCTGCGTGACATGACATCAGAGTGCTAGACAGAAGCAGGGGGGGAAAGATGGCTGCAGGAGTCGCTACCAACCGCTCACCAGGCAACCATCTGTTCAACAAACCCTCCTTTGAGAGACAGTACCAGTCCATCACGACCGGAGCACATCCGTCCCCTCAACAGCTTCTTCCCAAGAGGCGTCACAGCACTTAAGTGACTTGCCTAATATTCCTCCTAACTTTCCACGAACCCTGAGAGTCTCCGTTCTTCGGGGCCTTCAGAAATGTGTCTTGTTTTTTCTTGCAATTTCACCGCCTAAAGATTGTCAACGCATTTCGTGCCTACGACACCATGCGAATCACTCCCCCCCCCCTGCCTTCAGATGAAAAAAGTCACTAATGGTGGTGAAATCTTTGGTCGTGCCTCCAACACGGCCGTCTGGCCTTATACAGTGAGACACGGGCACAGAGACACTTCAGACACCGACAGATGTTCAGGACGGACGTCTCAGTGTGACCACTCTGCCAGCCCCGCGTTCATCAAAAGCCAAGAGAAATGAACGGACATCTTCTTTTCCTGCATCAGTTCGCCTTCTCCCGGTGCTGCTGACTGCAATGAAAGCTGCTACTTGCTGTGATAAAAGTCACTATATTACGCGATCGACTAATTTGCACAATTGACAATTTTCCAAACGCTTGTCCTGGCTTGTCTTTCCTGCAAAGCGCCATGCAGTCAACACACATCAGACCTGGTTTCCTACCAGAGATGTTTAGATTCACTGTGTGGCAAGGAAAAATGGGCTCATAAGGTTGCTGGAATCACACAGTGTGTGGTGGGCTTCAGGCTGGAGTTTCAAATATGCCCCCCCTCCACCATCTTACAGCGCTGCACAAACGTAGCAATTTCCCACATTGCTCCTCCATCACGGCGCACTGATGTAGAGCACCATCGTTGAGTGGAGGCCATCTTACCCCCCTCACCCAATTGCCTCAACAATGCGGTGCATGGAGAAGTGAGCGCGCATTCTTCACTGCCCATTGTCACCCTCACTGTGATCTGCTGTCGCGATAACATGATGCTGATATGTCTCTTCTCTGTTCACACCTGGGAGAGCAAAGATTTTGTTGATGGACAGCATTGTGTGCATGGTGTCACCTCAGCAGCCTCACGGTGGCTTGCAGCAAAGCAGTACTACAATGGATGCAGCCGCATCGTGGCATCGCCACAACAGTCAGATCACATTGAGGATGACTTGAAATGACCTCGGGCCTAAAACACAACTTCATCCGCCAATGCGAAGGATCACTTTGTCAGTAGTCTTGTTGGAGTCACAGGCTTCCTTTGCAGGACGGGGCTTTGTCGTGTGACTGATTGCAGGCACCTGCTCGCCTACGTGGGTACTCGACCCTTGAGTGTTTCTCTGTTGTGCAGTTATTACCCGGCAGCTCTACTTTTGCCAAGTCATATTCTCGGTTATTGCTTTCACTGTCCAACAACTGACCCACGACACACAGCATATTATTGGAGGCCAATTGGTGCCGTTTGGGGAGCAAAACAGCTTGAGTAAACACAGTAACATCCTGTTAACTGGAGGTATTAGGTCAGAGAAAACGACAGCAAACATGGTGGTTTTAATTTTGTGAATTGCCTCGATGCAATAATGTGGTAGATTCTACAGTCAACATGATTTGTGCTTGTGTGAGATTGTAGCCTCTAAAGCCATGCTGCACTGTGCCACCTACAACTGCAAGAAAATAAATAACGTCCGTGCGTTGCAGATGTTTCAGATGTGCGGTCGAAAGACGCTGTCTGATGTTCTGTGGACACACCGAGACCATGTTCCAGTGAAAGGTTCCAGAGTGACTCGTCTCCCACCCCCATCTATCCTCTGCCTTGCTTTACTTTTCCAACTTGGTGTCACAGAATGAGAGGTGCAGCTGATCTCTGCTGAGTGGAGCCTGCACAAGTCACAACACTGACACTCTACATGGCTGTTTGTTACACACACATTTAAATCAGTTTGACAACACAATCACCAAATAACAAATCTGCAAAGTGACAACAACATCCATTATGCAGATTTTTGTAAATACATATAAACTTTATGGATTTCAAACTCCCAAAAGTCAGTTGGTGTGAAGTGAGCCTTAAAGAAGTTATGTACACTTGATGGAAAGTAAACCCCCCCCCCACACACACACACACACACACACACACTTGTCTGTGCCCAGGTGTCTCATTTGTTACTCTGGGCAAAACGTTTTGCATTATTTACAAACCAGATAAGTGCAGTCTGTTGCTCTTAAGTCCAGAGATTTCCTCAACTTCCCCTAAAGTTTCCAAAAAGCAAAGACTCTAAACCTTGTATCTTTTTAAGAGCAGGTTCCCTTGACCTGATGCTGATACTCTGGGATGTGATGCTGGGGGCTCCTTCCTTCAAGGTTGGAGCTTCTTCGATCTGCTTGGACAAAGCAAATGCCATGTCACAGAATGACTGACAGATGGTTTGTCTAATCAACTACCAATCCGTTTTTTTAGTGTAACACAGTGAGACACAAAACAGTTGAGTCCTTTGTTGGTTAAAGTTCCAGTCGTAAGCACAGCAGGCCAAGCCAGGAATTCAGTAAGAAGGAACGCTAAAAACATTCAAACCCTCTGTTGGTTAAGTTCACTTTTACACTAAACCAAATGGGCAACGTCGTGCAGTTAAAAGAGCGGCTCATTCGGGGGCAGCACTAACAACCAGACCTAAACAGGAAGGCATGAAGAAGAAAATCCAGTTTATCTATTGGCTGAAAATCCAAAAGAAGTCACATGCTATGCACTGCTCATTATGGCAACAGATGCACCTGCTGTCTTAAGGTGTCCCTCATTCATTTTGGTCCACTTCCTCTCTGTGGTACACTCCTCAGTCCACTTGCCTTTCACACAGCAAACAAAGTGCACCAGGATTCATTTGCACCTGAACAGAGACACACATTTAGGGCAGACCAAAAAACAGCTTCCCAGGTACAGTCTCCTTCGCCTGCTCATGATTATGCAAGTGTATTGCTGCAAAGTGATAATCAGCGTCTGAATGTGAAAATGCATTTTCTCACACTGATAAACGTTCTGATAATACACTTTGTTACCAAACAGGCCAATTTCCTCTGACAGGAGCAAAGTTGTCATCCTCTGTGACATTCTATCACTTGCAGCCGGCAGCTTCCCGTTCTAAGCTTTTGCTGCCTTCACTGGCTCAGCTGAAAAACATTCACAGTGGCAGCGCCTGTCAGCCATCACTAATCAGCCCTCATTTTCGGCTGTAACTTGATCGCAGACCAAATTCAATTTGGATGTCGTTTGGCTACAGTCTGCGATCAATGTCTGTCTGTCTGTCTGTTTTATCTTTACTGGCAAATTTAATCAAGAATCAAGAATTTCCCAGGGGGAAATTTTTTATATGTTTGTGTGTGTGCGTGTGTGCGTGCCTGCCTGCCTGCCTGCGTGCGTGCCTGCCTGCCTGTCTGTCTGTCTGTCTGAGTAATGACAATTAAGTGGCATCCAGTCAGTAAAACCTGACAATGATAAAGTACTGGTTCCCATTCAGTGGTAGAGCCATGACCCTGGTCTTTTATAGTGGGACAATGTCGTACTCGCATGTGCCCAGACACTTTTTTTTCTGGTGTTCTGAAGACTCGAGAGTGAAAGCATAGATCGTTCAGCGTGCCATCACCACCCAGTGTGGATGACCCATCCGATCCGTAACAAGCGTCGGCAGCCGGCCCGCCACTCTCATCACTCCACGACCTCGCTATTGATTCACACATGAGAAAAACGCTGCTGATCCTGCCCTGGCAAATTGACAATAGTGCAAATTGGGCCGTGATGTCATCTCGTGTCATCTTACTGGGGAGTTGGCAAAGTCCCCCCCTCCCCCCCAAGGGGTTTCTGGAAAACTTGACGGCCTTGTAAAATACACGAGTTGGGTTCACACCTGCTGCTTGGTTTCAACTGCGGAAAAGAGGCTGGAGTTGATTCTTGATGCGATGAGTTTCAAACCTTTTCTTATTCCTGGGCCACATGGACTCTCTAATCTCAGTAGGGCTCAGTTTGTCTAATCAATAAATAATGACCGCACCAAAATATTGACTGTGAAAAACTATCAACATAAATACATCCCTAAAAATTTTCCAATGTAGTTCACTTTTATATCAGGAAAAACCTGAAATTACAAAACAAAAATAGCGCTTCTCAGAAGCCACAATTTCTCAGTTTTAGCTTAATAAGGAGGTTTGAAACATCGCGACCGTGTCTGAGCGGCCATGAGGCCGTTGCATTGTCTACGTCCTATCATGAGTCTGGCTAAGCAGCACAACACCTGGTGAAAGAAGAACAAACAGAAGCTGCCAGTTAGGTTGAGATGAACAGGTTTACTGGAGCCAACTGACTGTATGCTTTGAAATTATTGATATTTGTAAAAAAGTCAACAAACAAACAATAAACAACTTGATCGCACATCAACCTTGTCACTTTGCCTTTTTGGATTCATGGGCACGGGTTCACCAGCAAGGTGTTGATGATTTATTTTGTTAACATAATGACACAATGATTGCTCGGAGTGGTGACTGTTCTGCTTGTGACTGTTTTTCAGCTGTCGCGATCGTCCCTCTTCTTCGCACCAACAACTGAAAACAAGCGGAAGAAACACAGATCGAGGTGCAGCTCGACGCTTTGATACATTATTTTTCTGCTGCATTTGTGCGCGACTCCAAATGTGCCGCCCGCTCGATGAAGATAACTGGATTGTTCTGTTGATGCGTTGTGTTGATGCTATTTGCGCTGGGCAGTAAATGTCATGTTCCCTTTATCTCGGCATCCAAGATATGAGTCACCAGCGGCTGCTTACCGTGCAGCAGCCACCGCACCAGAGAAGGATGACTGTCTGGACTGTTAAAGGAGGATATGGGAGTTTTGACAACTGCCGGCCAAAGCAAGCAGGTCAGCAAGCCCATGCTGAAGAACACTCTGAAGCACTGTTTTGACGTCTCAAATGCAGCTGGAGATCTTTGAGGTTTCTTGTTATCTGCCCACATTCAAATAATGCAGGTCCCCAGCGCCCGAGCCAAAAACGTCCATAAATGTCCACAAAAACGTGTCATTATTCCTCCATACTGCTCGTCTAATGTAATCCAAGTGTCCTGAGTGGGTACTGTCCATAGTTTACTAGGGACCTCCATTATTTGAATGTGGGCAGATAAAAGAAACCTCAATGATCTCCAGCTGCATTTGAGATGTCAAAAAAGGGCTTCGGAGTGTTCTTCAGCATGGAGGTGAGTAGAAAATGAAGGCACATCATTCTCTGGGTGTACTATCCCTTTAAGTCGCTTACCTGGAAAGGACGTCTCTTTACACATGTACATAGACAGGATCTCTTTCTAAAGACAAGAGAATCTGCACAATGCTATATCAAGTCAATCTTAGGACAAATGGAGCTCTGGTGTGTATTTTTACCCCTGTTCTACTTCCTGACAGCACATCCCACGGGTGTTTTGTGTGCGCGTGTGTGGTACTCCGATGTTATCAGCGAACCTTTGGTTGCTTTGGGACGCTGAAAACAACAGCAGCCTCTCCCTTCGTTTGAAGTCGTCTCCGTGGTCACCTTGTGTACCCGTGACCAACAGGCACCTTTTTTTTTTCCACTCTGTTTTTTGTTCTCCGCTGACTCCCTGGGGGACACATTCTGCTCTTTAGCTGCTAAATGTGCCACTTTCTCCAGCAGTCTGTTGCCTGATTGGTGTCTTTTCTTTTTTTTATTCCCCCTGAACTTTCTTTGGAAACAGCAGCCTGTGAATGACGAGACAAAACAAAGTTGTGAGCATGAGCTGCACAATGAGCCCGCAAACGGACTGTGAAACTCTGCGAAGCCAGTAGGGAGCTGCGCATTTCACACATTCTTCGAACGGCTCCACGCTGCCTTTTTCTTGTCAAGAAAATATTGATTATCGTATCTTCACAGACACTGGCAGACTGCCAATTCGTAATGGGACTCTGCTTTGTCGAGAAATGTCTTTCGAACAAACATCGCTACCTGTTATGAACATCATAGCTATTGTTTGATTCGTGGGTTTTTTTTTTTTGTTATTGTTGTTTTTCTTCCTTGTTATTTTACCGTATATAAGCTCAGAAATTCCAAATAAAATGAATGAGTTTTTAGAGAACATGTCAGAAAATACAATTCAACCATTTTTCTTCTTCTATTGGCAAGATTTTACAAATTTGATCACATGGCACAACTCTGGCAATACTACTCTCTTTTTTTTTAGTTCAAAGCAAATGTATTTTGCAAGGTTGATCGTTTGAGAAGTGGAGCTGGTGGTTCAGTTTCTGCACAAAATGTACATCAATATACTGTATGTTTGCATTTGTGGGGTGATGGCAGCACATCTGTGTGTGACAGCTGAAGGGGGGGAAGGGGGGGGGTATTAATGGCGGTGCTGCTGTAGTGAGTGGGACCATTCAGCAGATGACGTGCGAACTGTGATGCGATTCGATCTGAACCGTTGGACCCCTTATAGCTAGCTTTGGGAAAGTCTTTTAGTTCACTGCATTGCTGCCATTTGCTGTCCAGTTTGGGTCTAACCCCTGTGTTGTGACTCCAGCTCTGACCTAAATGGTAAATTCGAAAGAAATCATAAGTTGGGAACAAAAGTTGTACTTTGTTGTTTTTTTTTTTTTACACTGCATTAAGATTAATAACCTTTAGCTGCATCACGAAAGCAGTCCTTGACCTTTGCTTTCTTTAGCATATTTCATCCATTGGTCTGTTGATGTTTATATTACATTTAAGATGTATTGTCACATTGTGTTACTCTTGCAAGCCTGGACTACAGTCTACAGTGAGAGGGTCCATGTTTTGTAGCTCCAGCCACTCCCACCCATCTTTTGCCCTGCGAGTTGTATTTACACTATAAGAGCGAACTTTCGCAAACATTTGTTCTCTTCAACACCTAATTAGTCCGGTGTGTTTAGTGGAGGGACCTTGTGCACACTGTCTGAGTTCAAACAAAACCGTGGTTCGCTGCACATTGAGCAGATCTGCATCCTCAGCTCGTTTGAATCGAACCTGCTCGCCGGCAGTAAATTCTCTCTCATCCATCACTTTGTTTACTAATTAGCTGGCAGGTCGGGGATTTCCTCGACGGAGGAGTCAACACATGTAGCTCCTTTGCTTTATTTCCAGTAATTCGATTGTGCGCGCCTCCAGCGTGTCAGTCTTTGCGCATCGAGAGCGAAGCGAAGGCTGCATCACCATATCAAACTTATCTCTGGAAGCAGAAACAATGCTAAATGGTGCAGTGGGTTGCTACACTGTCCATCACAGGCTGCAGATCCACAAGGCTCAAACTGTGTCTGACATTCAGGCTTCTCCTCTAATTCCAGTCTTACAGAGAACCAGGTTATAACATTTAAGCTTGTTTACAGCTCGTCCCGCTGCTAAAAAAACGCTCGCAGCGTGCTGACATTACCACGTTCACAGAGCTCGGCATTTACTTGGGAAGATGCAGGGTTGTTTTTGTTTTTTTTATCAACACTGAGACTATGTCTCAGTCGAAGGATGCCTGACCCATCGCCAGTGTTACGAAACAACAGGTCTCCAACTGTGAAGTGTCAGACTGCAGACCAGTTTGACAACATGAGGGACCGACTAGGAGAAGGACTGAAAAGCCAATTCCACCCCTCGGTGGGCAAAAGCCGGGGTCCACCATGGAGAGATCGCCAGTTCATCGCTGGGCAAAAACACACAGAGGAGTCCAGTTATTCCAGCTATCGGAAGACCAGGGAAGCAGTTGACAGTGTCCAGTTAAGGCGGCCCTTTTTGTGGTTTCACGCAGCGAGCAGGCTCAGGTAAACAGAAGAGGTGAAACGATTAGCCACAGCATGGCTTTCCTCGTCCTGCTCTTCGAGCGAGCAGCTCGGGCACCTTGCGACCTCCCCAGTTCATGTGATTTTCATTTCCACCCACAGCTGAAGTGAAGAAATGACGGCCTGTTGTCTCTTGAATGCTGATATTTCCAAGCGCCCAACAAGTGTTTCAAATACATCACAAACCCGTCGCTTAGCCATTCACACAGGACGCCACCATGCCTCATCACCTCGGGCGCCATTCAGACAAACACAGAAAAGCATTCTTTTACTCCCAAGGGACAATGGTTTGCATGAAAGGGGCGACACACACTCACATAGAAGCACACTGGCAGAAGCTCAGTCACAACTTGTGCACAAAGAGGCCTCTCCTGTCCTTTAACCCAGACTCCTTACCCTGTGAGGCCCACCACTGCGCCACTGTGCAGGGACGTCTGTTTGTGCCAGATGAGGATTGGATCGAGTCAATGGTGAACCTGCATGAAGTGTTTGTAGTGTTGTTTGGACTTTGCCCACTTGCAAAGTGGCGCCAGGTCAGACCACACAAACCCGCACACAGACAGAAGAAAGTGGCCTTGTTTTTTCACGTGATTTCACTCCGACCTTCATGTAGCGCAGGTCCCTGGTGACACATGAATGAATGAATGAATGAATGAATGAATGAATGAATGAATAACAGAGCAGTAACATTCTGGAAAAACGTATAGTCGGCCTGTGGAACATCAAGTTGATCCTAGAATCTAAAGTGAACATGGATTTTGAGTGTCAACGAGTCGATGGACACGGTTATTTTGATCAAGGAGCATTTCAAAGCCGAGGGAGTGGCATCAACAGAATTTCTGAGAGGCGATAATTATTTAAAAGTGCTTTTCAAGACACGCAATTTCCCACCATAACTATCGACTGCTCTGTTTTGGTTGCTCTAAATAAAGAAATGTTCATTATCTGCCTTCAGAAATCCGCCGGGATGTATCGACGGAAGCCCCGTTGCGCTGGCAAGTGAGCAATGCGTCTCCTCGCAGGGGCATAAATACGCTATTGATTAGCCATTCTGCACAGCTTTCACTGTCATTTTTCTACCCGGCTCGCCACGAAGAATTAGTGGACAGTAATCACTCTGCGTCCTGCAAGCGGGACCGTCCACCATTAAAGACTGGGCCAGAATGGAAGCTGATAAATCACCCTCGCACCCTCACGCCAGACACGCCTGTCACCATGAAGGATTCAGCAAATAGAGCGTGGAAATATTGCCTTTGTTATTTTGTGCACCGAAAATCAGGTCAGACAGTCTCTGTTTTTTTTTGTTTTTCCCCCCCCTCCTTTCTTTCCCCTTGCTCCTCTTCCCTGTGTCTTTCCTTTTGATACAGCTTGGCTTGGAGCCGCCACATCTTTCCACTTTCAGGCCTTCACAGCCCAGACACACGACTAGTGCTTTGGACTCTGGGTTTGGATGTCTCATTGCAAGATCCGGTAATCGCACAGTTTCGTGAGACCCCCCCCCCCATAAAAACACAAAAAAACACAAACAAAAGTTTCCGACTTCCTGTTGGATGGTTCAGTTTTGAGATGCTTCTTCGGCATGTTTTTGCTTTCAGAAGTCCTAAAGTGCTTTCCACTGTAATTCCTATTCATGCTCTCACACACCAATGACAGGGACTACCATGACAGTGCACACACGCACTGCATAGTGCAACTGGGGGGTTAAGAGTTTGGCTCAAGGCCACACAGACAGAGTGAGTTAGGGGACTGAACCCTCAGTCTTTGGAACTGAAGCCCAAACTGCTCTACCAGCTTAGCTACTCATTTACTGAATCATTCCATCCATCGATGCCACTGAAAATACCTGGATTATGACACTGTGTTCAGTCCACACTTTTTGAGGGAGCAGTGACTGTCCACAGCTCTGTAGGACTTGATCTTTGACAGCTTCGCTTCTGCACGTCAGTTGTGATTATTTGATGAAACAAGTGAGCCTTAATTTTTTTTTGGCTCATATTTCTGAGTTTTGGTGATCTCTGTAACTCAACAATTCACACTGGAGCTGTTTAGTATGCGTTTAACCAACCACATCTTGTTTCCCCAAATTTGAGTTCAGTTGCAAGTGAACTCTGGTGCATCTTTTTGGATGTAGGAGGGAAACGGATTTATAGTGTGCCAAAGAAGGAAGTGACAGTTGACGGTTGCTGCAACCACAGCAACATGTTTATGTTTGCCCCTTTTTCTTCTTTAATTTTTCTCTCTCCATGTGTTTCACTCCTTGTCATGGTTGATACTACATCAACGCACCCCTATTGAGCAGCCGTTGCAACTGCCTGATGTCGACAAATAGCTTGGTCCATTTTCAAAACTGCAGCGTGAAACCATATTGAGACAAAAAAGTGTATCCTACCCGACTGAGCCCAGAACTACCCTGGTGTGAAAGCACTCTGAAACACTTTGTTTCAAGTGAAATGTTTCCTTTATTGTGATGGACCCATTATTGGTTGTAGCAGCGTCTATTGCTCAAATATTTGCAATAAATCCAGACTTCACCTGTTTGGGTCCAAATGAAGGCAGTGGAAGTTGTGGAAATGGCTTAAAGGTGTTACAAGGTTGTTACATGCAGGTTGCCAACCTTAAAGACTCAAAGCTCCAGCAGCTTTCATCCTCTCCCACCTCATTTCTCTGTTGCCCAGACAGTAATCTTCCACGTCGTCATGTTAGCTGGTTTCGTGGTTGGACAGCAGATGAGAGAAGCTTCTTATAAACATCCCTGGGAGGAAGATAGGCAGGTACTGTATATCCTGCCAGTGCAGCTGGGGAGCTCAAAACAATGTAAAGTGATGTAATACATAAATTTGATTTGAATAGACAAACTGACAATCTTGAGTGTGAATACTGATCGAAAATATATCAACTTTGAATTATATTGCAACAAAGCCAAGACATATAAAACAAGTATTCATTTTGAGATGACGATGGTGAAAGCATCTGTAGATTCCTATTTTAAGAGTAATCAAATAGTTTAAATTGACATTAGAGGGAAGTGTCTGCTCATGGAGAGTGTGGGCCAGGATTAGTCGGACCGCCAGGATCCGTGTGTGTGTGTGTGTGTGTGTGTGTGTGTGTGTGTGTGTGTGTGTGCGTGTGCGTGTGCGTGTGTAAACAAAGACTTGAGGACCTGGTGCATTACTGCTGGATCCACTCTCACTGTAAGCAGCATGCCAATAAACGCTGCATACGTGAGTGGAAGTGAGGTCCTCTGCTATGATACCCACACGAAGCCCTGTGCAGAATTAACATGCACTCAAACACACACGAGCCCTGTGCAGAATTAACATGCACTCAGACACACACACACACACACACACACACACACACACACACACACACACTGAACGCTATTTATAAACCCTTCATTGGACTGTGCATGCAGCACATTGAAGTGCATGAGGGCTTGGAGAGCTGGTCATGAATGACAGTAAAACGACTGGAGACATAATAAAATGTTTGTGGAGACTGTTAGCCAGCTTCATTGACTGATTTGTAGCCGTGCCAGCAGTGCTACACTCAGGAAGCCTCTTGCACTCTGAAATAATTCAACAATTAGAACATGGAAAGCCGGATCATTCTTTACTAACATTTATGATCCTGTAATTACTGTCGGGATGTTGCTTTATAGCACCATCAGCAGGTGAGAGTTTTCCTCTGTCCTGCAAAGTACTTCAACAGCTCCTGATGATTTAGGACAATATTTACTCCCAACATTTATTGCTTCCAGGAGATGAATTGAAAGATGTTACACTATTTTTTTTCTCCTCCTCCTCGAGCATGACCACAAAGCTGACATGAGCCATTAATCTTACATGCTGCAGGATCGATCCCTGATTGGTTACGGATTTCCAGCGGAGCGGCATTTTTTTTTATCTAAAGAGGCAAAACACGGCAGGACGCAGTGGTTGGTTGAATGAAGGGCAAGGATGTTAAAAGTGAAAGGGTGAGGGGAAAGTGAACGAATAGCACCATTTGGTGTTAAGAGAGGTTGTTGCGGTGCAAGTTAATAAATGTAGAGTAACTAAACTCGATAGGCTTTGTCTTCAAAGCAGTAACATTGTGTATTTGGAATATGCACAGAGCCCCTCCCTTCAGGGATACTATGACATCCCCCGTGATGCTGATAATCAGATGACTCTGTGGCTGCCAAGGTTCACTCCTTGCCCTCTGAGTGGTTAGCAGAAAAATTGGGTGCCAGTAAATGGGTGATACCAGACTCCAAACCTTCATTTCCCACATGTCTATGGGTTGCCAGAACAGACAGCACAGGCATTTTTTCTTCGTGATTGGGTAGGTAGAAACATGGTGGATGTGCAGACTGATTTGTAAATGCAGTCATCTTCACCACACTGCTGTGGATGCACACACTTTTTTAAAATTCTGAGGCATTTTTTTCTTCTTCTTTTTTTAACCTTGGGGGCCTAAAAGATGTCACCACTGCAAGCATCGCTGTTCAGCTGCTTTGTTCAGCTGCTGTGTTCACACTGTGCTGAGAGAACACAACTGAGTCAATGAAATAACTCACACAAATACATTTAAACACATTTCTTTAAAGTTGTATTTTTTTTTTTAAAGAAAATTCTGTCATTCCACAATTTCAGGACTTACTTTATGTTTTATGGTCTGGTTCACCTTTGTCGTTTAACTGCGTTGTTGTGGACGACTTGAAGCTTGACTGCAAAACGCAGGGAGCAGTTTGCGTCGACATCTACAAGCCTTTTCTTCATCATGTTGAATCCAGGGGCAACGCATGCTACCACAATATAACAGCCTCATAATTCAGCAGGCTACAAATTAGGAATCATTCATTGGCATTTGTTATCTCCAAAAACACTCCCTGGCAACATGGTCTACGTAGCTATAGTTTCCATTGTATGGCTTTTGTGATTGTATGGTGGCTCCATGTTTGTGTTGTAGGTTAACTCTCTTAACTCTCTAAAATTTTAAAAATGTAACAATTTTCATCAATTCCTTTTTTCAATTTTATTTTCTTTTGTCTGTGACTTTATTTGCCTTCACTGTAAAGCACTTTGAATTACTTTGTGTATGAAATGTGCTATATAAACATACTTGCCTTGCCTTAAACACTCCTGGTTACAAACTTTTTGCATTAACGTGGAGACTGTTTAAAAAGTTCTTGCTCTCGTGTCACGGCTCTGGCGCTTGTGTTGTGCCAGTGTATTTAAGTATAACTTTAACTGTGAAGCTGCATTTTTTGTTTTGCAGAGATGTTGCTTCAAATGAGTTCTAAGGTTTTTTGCGGTTTTATTTTTGCTCCAGTCATATTTTTATTCATCTACTACCAACTTCTTGCTCTAAAATCACTTGAAAAAACACACTAAAAACATGATAAATATAGAATTGCGTTTGTAACATTGGGAGAGCTTTATTATTTAATGTTAAAAAAACAACCTGTCAATACGTACTTGCAAAAAGTGCATGGATATACTATATTCAATAGATTGCAACGCTCTAAGGAGATTTCAGTCCAAAGCATTAAATTTTAAAGCTGTGCTTGTTTTGTGTGGATATAACATTCTGAAGAGGCTAGCTTCACCAGTTTTCATGCAGGGGACTGATTTCAATAATGATTTTGCTGATGCAAACAAAAAAAAAAAGAAGAAAGACTAGAAACAAGTGTTCTACGCCAACAGACGGTTCACAGTCAGAATCCAAATAATGCTTCCCAGCTATCTTGGGAAGCTCCACAAACTGTACAAATGTGTGTTTTCATCAGTGTAATGACATCAAGGCGATCATCTCGGAGATATGCAAACAGCGCTGTAATCCAAAACGCGTATCTTTCATCTACATCTCTAAAGCCAATTTAGAATTAAGCACATTTTTACTTCTATCTGAGCAAAGCAATTATCATAAACCATGTTTGCTGAGATGCTCCACAAATATCTCAGTGCACACTCGGCGTCATTACGGGCCTGTTAATTTCTTTCCAGCAATATGAAGGGTCATTGATTCCCTGCTTCATTCCATTTCATAAATGGGTAAAAGTTAGCCACTTAAAACTGCATTAAATACGTAGATACTTTTGGGAAACAGCGAGGGTTAACGGATATCTTTTCAATTACTCAATGGAACATTGCCTTGGGATGTTATCATGTGATGCAAAGTCTTTTTTTTTATTGTATCCTCCTAGATTGGAATGAAACGCAGTATAAAGGGGTGACCTAAAAGGACTGTGTCCAGCTCACAGCGGGAGGAAACTTAATTGCAGCCACTCATCATCTCTGTCTGCATCTCATAGGTCACACTTTTTTTTTTTTACCAAACGCTCCTCTGGTAATAGAATGTCTCGGATTTTGCTGGAGTCACACAGCCTGAGATGAGATAAGTCCAGGTAGGGAGGAATGGTAGATCTCAGGGTTCCAGCCTCCACTGAGGGGATGTGTTTTCTTACATGAGAAACATGTATGTATTGACTTCAATTCATCTGCCTGTCACAGGGTGCTGGACAGTCCTTCGCCAGTCACTGGCCAACATTTTGGGCCCTATTTTAACAGTTTAAAGCGCATGGCGAATGAGGGCCTGTCCGAGTCAGTGGAAATGCCAAAATCTCAGCAAAGTGAACACAAGCATCAGACATGAAGGTCTGTCAGTCCAGGAAGTGTCAAGAACTTTAAAAGTTCCTTCCAGCTGCGCCAGAAACAAAGTCTGCTCCTAAACGTGTTCCTATGAACCCTGCCAGGGGAAAAAACAAAGAAAGGCAACACTTCCTCAGAGCCCTAGCATAGCCATGGGTGTGCCAGGGTGTGCTGGTGCCACCCACAGAGGCAGCTGGCATAACTAACACACCTTACCTACCTGACCGGGATCCCTTTCTCAGCAACAAATTTGGCACACCCAATATTTGCTGGTTCACACCCAATGTATTTTTTCCCGGCTACGCCAGTGCCTCAGAGTTACCAGGCTTGGAAAAAAAAGACCAGTCAGCAGCCTTCAGATAGGAGCTCGCATCAAGGAGGTCAAATGGGAGGCGTAAATCCAACGACTGTCCGTGGGGAGTCCTTGTATACCCGTGCTCTAACTTCAGAAGACGCCCCAGCGCTCGGAGCACCACGTCAGGCGGCCCGGCATCCACATGCACCTGACCCAACCCCGGCTGGGATGGACTGAGATGAGCCAGCGCGCAAAGTGAAGGAGAAGCAGCAAAGGAGTGCTCGGCTGAAATGGGAAGCCTTTTCCAAGATTGTTGGAAGAGCTCCATGTGACGATCTCCTGAAGTAAGCTCAGAAAACCGCTGGAGTGAAACCAAGAGACCATCACTTACCATCTTTCCACGCTCCCTCAAAACCGACTCTAACACAAGAACACAATTGTGTCTACCTGGATTCAGTCGAAACACACTCATCTGTTTCTATATCCTAGCCTTACGCTGGAAAAAGCGAAATCTCACCGAGAAGATTTTAATTCTTTTAACTCAAAATCATCTTTGTGGATCAAGCATTTTACTGCTTGTTTTCAAGGTCTATTTATCTTAACTCAAGGGCAAATATCCGCTTGTTTCATTTAATCTTGCTTATTTCGAGCCAAAAATATCTCAAACAAGCTGTTTTGTATTTGAAAAAAGCAACAAAAAAATCTGGCAGGACAAACAAGAAAGAGTTCATTATTTAAATACGACAAATAAACCTTGAAATAAGCTGGGGGGGATACTCCTTCTGAGGCATTTTTTGTGTGTCTTTTTTAAGTGTCAGAAGATGATTTTGACATGAAAGAGTTGTATCTGCTTGGTGAGATTTTGTTTTTAGCAGTGTGACTGAATAATCCAGCCCGCAGAAGTTAAAATCAACATTGTGTATAAGCCCTTCGCCTATCTGTCGGCCCTCTTTAGTTGGAACCCCCATTTCTCTGCCCTCGCACCCGACCTGCTCACTGACCTGCCCATTTGACTCTTGCCTCTACCGACTGGATTATACCGACTGTTGGAACTCCTGTCTGAAGTTGTGCTTTTATGGGTGCGCTTAAGATCAAACCAGAAACCTTTTCCCCCTTTGCTAACAACTACAGAACCCTTCTCTCTCTGTCTCTCTGTCTCTCTCTCTCTCTCTCTCTCTCTCTCTCTCTCTCTCTCTCTCTCTCTCTCTGTCTATCTATCTCTCTCACCTCTACACATTATCATCCTGCTCGTTTGGAGTGGAGGGAGGTTACCGACTCTGTGACCCCGCCCCCAAGTCCTTCCAGAAAATCCTGGTCTTAAAAGCTCTTATCTGGGCATTTAGATGTAGTAAAGTAGCTGGAGCACCCATGCATGCATGGTGTCCATGTGAGCGGAAAAGCCTCTGCCCGACATCCTTGTATCATCCCATTGTGAGTCAAGGTCAGTCAAACCCCTGTGTGTGTGCGGATAATTTTAAACATAAGCCAGTTTTTTTTCTAGCTCCCAAAATCACAACAAAAGATGTAATTAGATGCATTTGTGTCACGCCAACTCTCGAGTAATGCCAGCTCTTGCATTGAAATGTCGTTGCTAACCTTTTTTGCTTGAGAAAATGCTAATTTGTTTGTAAGTAGAGCACGAATTGAGCTCTGACAGGGGCGGGGGGGGGGGGGGGGGGGTGCAGGCAGGGGAGCCAACCCCCGCAGCCTGCTGAAAATCTCAGCGCCCGCCCTGTGAGCCCAGGGTCTGCCAGCGTGCCCCTGCTCGCTGCCAGATCAGTCACGCTCTGCAGTGATTACGGGACAAAAAAACCCCGCCATCATGTCGCATCGCCCCTGACTTCCAACGGCTCTCAGTGCAGCAGGCAACATGGCACGTCCCGCACATGCATGTTTTCTGCCCGACCTCGTGGGTGACAGAGCAGAGCTGCACAGCTAACTCCATGAAATGTATGTTTGCGCGAAGCTACCTCAAATGTTCCCATGTTACAATAAGAGCCTTTAAAGCACAGAGTGACATGCATGTGCACTGCATGCGAACCGCTTCCCATCGTGCAGTTTGTTGAGAAAATTCACATTTAGCACACAGCTAATTTGTAATCTGCCGGGGTCACTGGTTATTTAGGTGCAGCTGCCCACATTACACATATCCACCGGGCACGTTCCTCTGCAGCGAGTCGATTAACCTCTCCCACTGTGAGGCGGCGCGAATGAGACTCTGGCCGGGTTACGGGGGGCTAACCAGAAAAGGCTCATCTCGCCACAGCGGCACCCAAAAAAGGTCAGAACGACAGCCCCCTCGGCGGTCGAGCCTGCGCTGCTGATCTTTATTCAATGATACAACAAGCGAATAACTTCCCCACCCCCGGAAAAGAAATGAGTGCGACGGCAAACAGAAGCAGTGCGATTTTTAAATATTCACCTTGCTTGTGCCGCAAATTCTGCTAAGTAAGCAGCCAAAACTGAAGCAGGGTTTGTGGAGAAGGGGAAGAAATGTGTGCGAGAAGGAGAAATAAGGGATATCAGCTATAAATACACACCAAAATTGTGCCCCATTATATCCACAGCCTCCTCAGAGGGGGAGCCAATGAGTTATACATCAGAACGAGCGTTTGACTGGGGCAACTCAGAAAGGATTAATGCCGCTTTTAAGATGCCTAATTAAGTCTCTCAAGATAATGAAGGTCATCACTTGTTGTGCAGAGAGGAGTTATGTCAACCTGAGCAACGGATCAAAGTCTTCCACTTAAGCCCTGTCTAAACAGCCGCACGTCAGCGAGCGCGGCGCCACACCTGAAGAGCTGTCGCCGATCAAGTGGAGAGAACCACCCACTGTCACCTCCACCCCCCAAGTCATTACGCAACCAGTGCCATGAGTGTGAAGAAACCGGTGGGATATACAAGACAAAAAAAAAGAGCACGACTGAATGTCAACATGTCGTGTCACCTCTCTATACGTGTAATTTTTTTTCTTTTTTTAATGCTTTTATTTAAAGGTCTGTCAGGTTAACACAGTGTGATGGGATGTGACTGTGCATCAACACATTTCTTCACACACTGTGCTCACAAACACGCGAGTGCCTGCTGTAGAACAAGCAGAGCTTAACAAGCACTTAGCATCGGAACATTTTGTCAAAAAAAATTCTGTGCCTTTTTTAAGATTATATGTTTATTTATATATTTATATATACATATATATATTTTTATTTTTTATTTTTAATTCTTCCAAAAAACCCAATTATCAAAACAGTTCTTGTAAAACAACTTTTCGCAATAGCTAACTTTTAATTAGCTTTTGCCTAATCCCGTTGTCAGTGTCACCGCCCTCTGCTGGTCAGCTCTGTATTTAGCGATTGAGTTTTGTCCCCTGCTTTGGATCAGGAACACAAGTTAGGTTCATTCACATTGTCCACTGTGTTTAGACCAGTCAACACGATCACCTCATGGGCCAGATGAGCCCTTTTGGCAAGTCGGTTTCACCACATATATTACAAGGAGTTTTTACATTTTGTACTCTTAATCCAGCTGTTACTGCTGGCAGTTTTTTTTAAACCTACTAAACTGCTCTTTGCAGACTTTTTATATCTCTGCAAATATATACTTTGAATGTAAACCGGGCTGTTTTTGTTTTTCTTTAAATGCAGATAACAGAGCTCAGATGTGTCCTTGAATACCTCATACCTCTTGAGCAGACAGATGTCACACTCCCTCTGTTCAACCAGCTGCTCTCGCAGTGTAACACCAGACATGTGCAGACTCCCTCGGGAGTTGGAAAGCATGAACCCCCCCCGCAGGAAAACTTTCACTTCATTGAGATTTGGCTCAATTTAGGGACAATCAAAAGATGCTTTTGGCCATGCTGGTTTTGGCCTGCACATTTTATTGGGGGCGGTTATACCAACAAAAACACTGCAATGTGAGTGTTGA
>JAUESF010000006.1:233702-245659 GCA_032274765.1 Malacoctenus tetranemus
CCCCCCCCCCCGCCGCCCCCCCCCCCCCCCCCCCCCCCCATCCGGAGAAACGCTTCGTTCTCCCTAGGACACAGTCCAGAAAGTGAAAAAAAACACTATGTGTCTCTTCCTCACCTGTCAGTTTTCTGCTTGTTTTTGTGTCCATGCAAGACTCTTAGCAGTCTCTTGCAATTTTACACAGAGACGTGAAAAACAAATTAGGGAAGTCACAATGTTGATGCGTTTGAAACTGAATGTCTTCAAGCAAAAATCAACAAACTTCATCATCTGAAAGTGTCCTTTTAAAAACGGTGAGGGGTGCTCAGAGCAGATCTGATCCCCTACTCAAACTGACTCCAGCCTCTGGACTCACTAAATTTAGCCTGTTAACATGCATATTACAGCGTAATTTCCTTTACCAGACAGCAGCTGTAATCTGATTATAATCTGCTCCGCAGGTCTGTCAGATCCATTATTAGGACTGCATATGCTCAAAAGTTTGTGTGACGACATATGTGCATGTATCCTCCCGAGAGCAGTGAAATTACAGGCAATAACATGGAAAATAGTTATTTGCTTGCTTTTCAATTTGCTTTATGGATGCATGTCAATATAATGGAACCAAGTTAAACAATATTCCGATAACCTCAGTTTGTATAGTTATGGAAACAAGCTTAAAGGTCTCTAGAAATGTAACGTTAATGACACATTGCATTTCCTGGAGTAAATGCAGTGTGATTTATGAACTAATAAAGTTTAAAAAAAGCATATAATGTATAGTGAGAAGTTAAATGAGCAGAATCACTGTCTTTAGCGTAAGTGTGAGAAGTGCCATTAATAGCTGAAGCGTTCCGTTCACTAAATTGGTCAAATCAGCACGAGTGCCGGCGATAAGCTAAGCACGACAGTTATCCTTATTATTACTGATACAACGAGTGATAGCATGGTTACAATTAGCATGATCTGAATGACTATTGGCTCACCAGCGTCCAGGAGTTGGACGGGATCTGTCACACATCACTGCAATGATGTCCCACTGTGTGAACAGTGAGTCATGGTTCTAAAAGAGAAATTTAATCAAAATTTTTTTATTAGAACTATCTGATTTTGCAGTGTCAGACATCGCAGCTTGGTGTGAGAAAATGTTAATTTGACATTTGGATGTAAATTGAAAAAGAGAAAGGTGAAACAGCTGGCTGGCTTGTCTGCCTCAGTCCATTCATCCATGGCCGATCAGTAGGACAGGACCTGGACCGCTTCTTGCTTCTCACCAGTGCCGAGCATCACATGTTTGGGTGTTCTTGGTATGATTATTTAAAAAAAACAACAACAATACAAAAAAACAAACACAGATACTTGAACAACCTAATCTTAAACTTTCTTCAATGCAAACTAGTCCAGAACCACAACAGCGAAACATCTACGACTATTTTTTGTCAGCACTGACTCATTTAAAGCTCGTCTGTTTGTTTTCTCTAGTCGTTGCGGTGATGGAGGAACGACACGTTCTTTGCCGTGGTTAATTTGTTGGGAAAAGCCATGCATGTCCTCTCATCCCTGTGTGTGCGCTACACAGCAAACAGAAATAAACAAGCTGAAAAAAGATGCAAGCCAAAGTTCATTTTGTCATTCAAAAAAAAAAAAAAAGAGGAGCAGAATGTGAGAGGGGATTGAAGGATGTTGACACCAATTTGCCCTTTTAAATGTGTCTCTGTGGAGAAGCGGCACAGCGGGGAGCCTGAAGAAAGAACACCACGAGCAAAGGAAGTGGGAAGAAAGCAGTGTTTTATGTCATGCCGCTCCTGTTTCTATGTGGGAGGCGTCATTAGAGGAGGTTTTGGAGGTACAAAGGCAAAACCGTCGTACAGGGAGCAGCCGACGGAGCCCCAGAGGAAATAATAAAATACATCTTACTCAAATAAACACTGTATGAAAGCCGGCACACAATTTATTTTTACTTCGCCGTCTTCTTCTGCACTTGTTGGTGCTTACACTGCAAAAGCATCAGTCATTGTCAAGTCCAACCTTGTTTTGTCTAAGATGAAACGAGATCAGACAGAAAACCACTGTCATCCGCTGAGTGGAATACAAACAAAAAATTATAATTGTTCTTTTTTTTATCTACTTTTGTTTTGAGGGTTTTTTAGTACAAAAGTACAAACTTTTTTGTTAGAGAATCCCGTAAATAATCACTTTGACACACTAGAGACACAAAGATCAGCAGACACTGAAGGAGCTGATCTGTTGTGACCCAATGCTGCATGTGTGCAAACTTTCAGTCCGTTTAGGTTGCACATTAGTTCAACACTGACACAACCGATATCTTCATTTCTAACGTGCGATAAATTATCAGGTGACTCTCAGAAGATTAATGTGATTCATCATGATCTGGGAACATCTCAGCTAATTCACAGTCTGGCTCATTTATATTTTCCATACGCGAGACTTGAACAAGTAAGAGGAAATGAACCTATCAGGGTGATTCCTTTTTTTTCTTCCGCAGGGACTCAGTTTAATCTTCACAGACTGAATGAAACCAACCTCCGGTGCCTTCACCTTGACTAATGCAGCAAAGGGAACCATTGGCTGACCTTTGGTGAACTCATTAGGCTGCAAGTTAATGTGAAGATGTTAGCGAGAAACCTTGGAGCGCCTTCTGGTTTTTGCAAAAAATGTTTTTGGCACACTCGACAGGTGCCTGGGCTCTTATGAAACGACATCCTGCAGAAGAGGCTGAGGCCGCGCCACGCTGCCCCGTGCCACGCTCGCTCCCTGTGACTCATATTTATTCTATACCTTCCTACTGAAAGGCTCTTATCTGAAATTGGTAGCTCCTGCGTGACCTCAACCATCTTGGCCAAATGTGTTGTGTAAGAAAAGATGTCTGGGGGATAAAAAGAAAAAAAAAACAAAAGACGAAAAAACAGGAAATGCCCCCCCCCTTCATATCTTTATTTAGTTAATGTACTTTGAAGACTGAGGTGTGTACAGGGTCATGGAAAAACAGATCACGCAGGACGTGAAAGCTTCTGCAAGAGCGAGAACCGTGGAGAGTGCTACTTTCGTACATCGCCTTACACACTTGAACCAGGGATGGCAACCACCTGGTCAGGCCAGACTCTCAAGCTGATTCTAGAGCAGAGTAAAAAAATGACAACAAACTGACAGTATGTTGCTAGTTTGGACATGGATGATGTTCCTCAAAGGAGTACTCAAACCTAGCTAGAGCAATAAGTCTAAGAGGCTTTTGGAATACAGGTTCAATTCATTTATTTTTAAACTTAAAGTTAAAAGTCCTCAGTACAAGGTATATAGTATGTAATGTTACTGGTGCGGCCTGATTTTGGCTGCATGTGGCTCCTAATACAGCGCGTTTGACACACCTGCACTAAAACTAAGCAGGGCTCCGTGAGCGTTGGCTGATGAGGACGGCACTGCTGACAGGAGGACACACGTTGGTACCAAGCATCAGAAATACACCACGGTCTGTCCTCGGTTAATGCTAAGAGGACACGCGGCATGGAAGTGGTGCCAGAAGTCCCAGCATGCCGACTTAATTCGTGGACTCCAAAGAATTGAGTTCATGCCTAAATAAATCAATCGTGGAAACTCATGAATGTATTGTGTTGTATAGTGTAAACGTGTGCAATAACAACATTTAGAATGTAAAATCCCTTCGGTTGTAGCATAAACAATGTGGCTTCAGCCGGCCTGCATGAATTGCTTTGTGAGCTGACTAAAGACGGAAATCCTCTGTGTGAACGCAGTGCATGAGAAGAACAAGGGCTGGAACTGCTCTCCCTGCACTTATCGATTTACATATTTGGCCGGCCTTAAGAGTGCATCAGCAGGATATTCACTCACAACATGCTAATACTGCCAATAACAGGATCTTTGAAGAGAGACTGGTGTGTCTTCTGAAGGAATTTAGTTAGTGACAATGTACTATTACTATTATTTACTTATCATTTGCTAGAATAAGGGTGAAAAGTTCATCTTAGTTTAGGATCCGTGAGTGCCTTCGGTGAATAAAGAACGTGACAGATGTGTAGTTTGGTTAACTCTCGCAGATGACCAGTCTGCAACTTTTACAATGGGGCTTTGAGCCTCTCCAGTTTATGTCTTTGGTTGAATGTTTTATGATCATTTATTGCTTTTCCCCACATTCCTCACATTTCAGGAAGGACCAGCCCCGGGACCAAGGAGATAAGAAGACAAAGCAATGGACAGTCAGGGTCTTCTCTCAGCTGAGCAAATGTCGCACCTTTTGTCTCCTGGGGAGAAAAGGGCTCAAGAGCTCTGCTTCCGCACATTCAAATCTGGCTGTGAGATTATTTTGATTGGCGAATTACTCTCTTCTTTGGAATTGATCAACGACTCCCTTTGAATCCAATGAACGAACACACAGGGATTCTTGGTAAGAGGTCAACAAGAGGACAGAATTACAACACCTCCAGCCACCTCCTGGTGACTCTGCTGCACTCCCTCCTCCATTCACCTCAGATGTCTCCTGTGATTCTGATCCATCAACAAACCGTCGTCGCTTCCTTACTGGGGCTGAAATTTATACAATCCTGTTGATGCCAAAACATCGGTGTGATCTGTTTTCTTGTTAACAGGGGGGGGGGTTACTGTTTGATGCATGACCGAGCATCTTTTTCCCTCCGCTGACTTGACATGTGAGAATCCGCTCAGAGGAGAGAGAAATTGAATCAGACGCTTTAAACTTCGGCGACACACTCTTCTTTCATCTGTATCCACAGCACGGCCTGACGGCAGCCGCACCTGAAGCTGCGCGTGTCAGACTCCACAGCCTCACTGTACTAGTCTCACCCTCTCTCTCTCCCTCTCTCTCTCTCTCTTTTTTTTGATGTTTGTTCCTGGGGGAAGAGACTGTCCTGATTTCCCATCAGACATCACTACCCAGCCGCAGACCAAAGGTGGTCAGACTCGAGCGGAATCATAATACCGCCTTAAAAAGGACACAGTGAGAAACATTTTTCGAGGGTACAAAGGAAGAGTGTTGCTCCAGTATATTAAAAAAAAACACACACACTCCCAACACCCCTGCTAGTGCTGGCTTTGAGGAGAAAGAGGGCTCTGACAAGTGGAGATGGATGAGCGTTTGGGAGGAATTTGTCGTTTAATTTTTCTGCTTTAGTCACCACAAGGCTACCTTTGGCGCACGGCGGCAACTGGAACTTCTCCAGAACGATTTTGTTTTCCCCGGGGGATTTACTGCGGGTGGGGGGGGGGGGAGCGCTCCGTCCATCCCCTTCACTTCCATTCCTCTTAACTTAGCGGCAGCCCATTAGAGGTAAATGGTTTGTCCAACTCAGGAGGTCATTTACGACCTGGCTTCCCCCTCATGGGGTCAAAAAGTGATGAGATTTTGATCCCTCGTGAGGAACTATTAACTCTCCTCTTTCTCTGTGTGCACAGATGGCAGGGCGCACTTCACTCTCCATTTGGCCTCAAAATGAGGGGCTGGACGACTACTGAGGAAAAAAAGGAAGGGGAAGTTAAGAAGAAGGGAGAGGGAGGGTCTTTTCCTCTCACCTTTGACATGGCTGACTCCTCCAGGAGAGGTCAGCGATGAGCACAAGAGAAAGCAGATACAGCCTGTTGCTGGGAGCCAGTCCTTCATGCGTCTCTGCGTCTTGAGCTTTTCGCCACTAGCCACTCCATCTGTGCCTGGACTGTTGTACAGAAAACAGCCAGGCCCCTGCCAGGACCCTCAGAAAGAGACCATCTCCAAATACAAGGCTTTGAAATATGGCTTTTAAGCAATGGTCATGGCAAATGTCTCAACTGCCAGCTGCAAGATGCCTGCAGAAAAATTAGCAGCAGAGAGACAAGGGGGGGGGTGGAGTCAGGAGTCGAGGATGTCATCAGGAGCCGTTCTCTATGTGGGCCTCAAAAGTTCCAAGTACGGAAAAGAAGGGGCAGCTGCAACACTGATCATCATGATTCCTTCACGCCACAACACTTATTGGGCTGTCTTCGTGTCCTGCTCGTCAATTTGGTTGAGCGAATGAGGCCTTTTTTTAGACCGGAACTGGAGCTCACTTCACTCATTGTTCAATTTCATTTTGTTTCTTTTTCTTTCTTTTCTTTTTGCTTTTTATATCAACATTTAGTCGCACAACCATGGTGAGAAGCTGTCTTGCGGGAGGCACATGCACACCCTAGTTCCCGTAGGGTTGAGTGTCTCATCTGAGAGCACACAACAACGGGGAGGAGTCAAAGAATCAAACCTCTGACCAGCATTTGGAGGACGATCTGCTCTGACCCTTTGCTACGAGACCTCCATCGAACAAATTAAAGCCTGGCACCTACATCAGAGCAGTTTGTTAGGTTGGGTCACAAAGAGGCACTTTGGCGCACCCTGTTGGCCAGCCTTTGTATTCATGTACTGATCCCGGTGTGGTTTTCCTTCCTGGTCTTGATCTCTGGAGTCTCTCTGTCTCTCTCTGCCTCTCTCTCTCAAGCTAACCTGTGTCTTCATAGCAACAAGATCTGATAGTTTTCTATCTGACTAAAGAAATTCCCTTCCCATCAGTCGACGCCACTTTAATGACACCATAAACGATACTAAAATGACTGTCTCCAGTCACGATCGTTTATCAGTTAGGAAATTAAAAGCTGAAGGCTCTTTATGCAAACACGTCAGATCTGGTCAACGTTTAGAAACAATACGGATCATTGCTGAGTTTTTCTTGTGTGTCTGACTCGACTCCGTGTTTTCATGGCTGCCTGCTCAGCTAATTGTGATCATTTGTAACAGTCTAACTCATTAAACTGTATCGTGTCTGTGAGTGTTGATGCTCACCCACCAGTGAGGCAGCTGGAGGATCCAGCCAGGAGAGATTAATTTCTAACTACTGCTGTTGTGTTACCCACAGAATCTCCCCAACCCCAACCCCCCACCCCACACACCTCCCCCAGCTGAGCCAGCACTAATCCCTGAGAACAGTTCACTCCTTTCACTCAGGACTACAGAGGTAAGCACCCCTCCACCACCACAGTGATCCACTTCAAAGTCCATCAAGTGTCGCACTCGTCTTTGCCTAATTTGGTCCTGCAATTTTCATGTCACATAGCGAAGATGCGGGATGAGGAGTTCAGTGATAAACAGGCACTGCAGCGGGCTGCCAATTTGAAGTGAAGGGAAACGGGGAATTGGGCTCATTCACCCAACCGTAATTCCATCATGTGTGTGAAAAACAGTTCCAGCATGTGCATTTTCTTCACTCCAAGCTTGCAAGGGCTGATTCAAAGTGATGAGTGAGCATATTTGTTGAGCAAATGTGGCATAAAGTGAAACTGTGAAGGGCTCCCCCTCACTCAGGCTGCCTATAACAATGAGCTCACTGCAGGTGCACTTACTTCTTCGGTCCCAACACCGCAGCTAAAGACTCATGTCGCTGTTTCACATAACTCACAACATTACTTGCGGTTGAGGGCTGCAGATGAGGACACTGACACTTTATTTGCCTTCACTGTAAAGCACTTTGTGGATCAGTGCTTATTCAGAGTGTCCTCTAACATAGTCCCACAGACCTTCCTTAGACTGTGGACCTTCAGCTTCATCTCCACAGAGTCCGAGGGGGCTTTTCAAAGATGACGGGACTAAAGCATGATGAGGGAAAAAAACCCACCTGAAATTTAGAACACAAACAATGCAAATGTGATGATGATGCCGAGTGACAAAGCTATATGCCGTGTCAAAGGATGAAGCAGGTGATGGCAGGGTTGCTGCTATAACACCACTACCTGCGACACACACATGCCAGAACACTTTAGTGCCCCTGACTGTTTGCTCTCGTGTGTAGGTAGATTCGGTTCATGTTGTTCCCTGCAGACAGCTTTGCTCTCAAGGAACACTTGTGGCTGCAGCAGAAGGACGCAGTGGCACAACAGCTCACACTGTGAACGCCTGGATGTTCTTTTGTTTCATCTATCCCTCCTCTGGCCTGCGTGATTCACATAGGGATCAAACATCTCCATTCCTCCCTTGCACACCCACAGCTTGTCCGAGCGGACCTCCCCTTTATCTCATTTGATTCCACCCAGGACATGCTCAATGGGAGGCAATCTGATGACAGCTTTGCTAGGCCTTCAAACCAAAAAGAGTTCTCTGCTTAAAGGAATAGTACACCCAAACAATCATGTGCCTTCCTTTTCTACTCACCCCCATGCTGAACAACACTCTGAAGCACTTTTTTGACGTCTCAAATGCAGCTGGAGATCTAAGGAGGTTTCTTGTTATCTGCCCACGTTCAAATAATGGAGGTCAATGGGGCCTGACCTAAAAACGTCCATACAAGTCCACAAAAACTTGTCAAGAACACCCCTGGCCCTGACCATAACTGAGTAACCCCCTAACTTCCCTCAGATACACATAGACTTGAACCTCCTAATCCCCATACCAATCCGCTGAAGGCTACAAGAACCAGCAGGAGGGTTCTGAAAGGAAATAATTTGCCGGAAGCAGAAACGAAATCCATTGCATTCTGGAACTCAGTAGTTCTGCTTTTCTCTTGTCTAGTAGGCTGTGGCTCTGAAGCCGCAGAGTGCTGGAAGGGGACCACGGTCTGGGAAGTTGACTCCAAGAAATGGCACCCTTCTCAGGTCAGATTTTGCCAGCACTCGCACCTGGAGTCAGTGTCCGGGTGTGGCTTGTGCTCAGACACTATAAGCCGCGTTTTGCCTTCTTCAATCACTTTGAAATCATTGCATTGGTGTATCACTTGGATTACACGTTTCCATCCCCTTTTTTTTAATCGAGTCGAGAGAAAAATCATGCCAGGGGTGAAAAAAACAACTTGCGAGCACATTGAAAAACGTGACACTCGGTGACACTGTTGCTACAACGTCTGAATCAATGCACCATGTAATTGACCCAGCCTGCTCAATAGAGTCTGGGCCCCGCCGTCTGCGGTGAGCGAGTGCAGAACCGAAACGCAGGCCTGGTGGCGGGGGAGGGGGAGGAGGGGGGGGAGGCGTCCTTTGATAATTGCATAAGGTTTTATAAGCAGTGGAAAGCGATACAAAATCCCAAAACTAACGGTTATTAATTTGGATGCCGAACAAGAGGCAGATGGAGCGGGTAATTGTAAAGAGTCGCTGAGTGTTTAATGGAATTAAAATGTGATTTTACCCTGCAGGCAATAAATCGGATCTGATTTCCACAGTGTCTCCGTTCCAGAAGACACTGCAGGAAAAAAAAAACCTTGTGTTCATGCGTGTATGAGGCTGTCAGCTGTTTCCTTTGCATGAACAAAGAAAACATGCATTCTTTTTGAGAGGATTGTGGGTGGAACCCCTGTGTGGGGTGATGCGAAGAATCTCCTTATTTTGCCATCATTTTTTTCCCTCCATTTTCATAAGAATACTGAGATTGTTGTCCAGCATTTGGACGGAACCAGACAGTAGCCAGAAAGAGCAAGCGACCGATCCTCAGATCGATGGTACGACTCAACAAGACCCCTACGCTGGCCGACCCAAATAGACCCGATCACGCTGCTGCTGATTGCATCTTTTCAGTGCTACAGTATGCGAGGATCACAGGTGCAGATCCACAGTACAAGCGCTACTTGTAACAGGTGCTACGGAGGCAAACTGTGTACAGATTTGATCACTAATGGCAACAAAAGGTGAATTTCACGCTTCTTCCTGTTCCTGATTTAACTTACATAAGCATAAATAGCTCATTGTAAACGTGGTCTTTGATATCAATTTGATTGTACTGTACACACACCGTGACTCGATACAGCACAGGTTTGAGTGGCCTCATAAAAAATGAAAATAAATAAAACACACTCGTTTTTAAAGGGAAAACACCTCTAGTGGGACCAGTTAAATGTAGTTTAAATGCTTATAGAAACTATCTCGGGAATATCAATGACAGCAAACATCAAGCAAGAAACGTGGCTTCCTCCTTCGTTTGTGCCTGTCAGAGGCCTTTCTCTCTTTCTCAACGTAATCCGACTTGCTTCATCAGCTGCTTGGACCTCGGCAAGGTGATGATGAATGTGATTACTAGTTCAAGCACATGGATTTTGTTTCCCTAACAGACATCCTTTAAAGATTTTTTTTTTTCTCCCAGCTGAAGCTGAAGGTCGATGAGGAGGTGGAGCCGTCCGGTGCAGAGCGGGTGATGTGGGCAGCGACTGTTTACTTCCTCTGATAATTCCCAGTAGGCGCTCTGTCTTCCCTGCTTTTTTTCGGCGCCTCTTCTTGGGAAACCTGAAACGGGCATCAAACAGCCAACAACGGCCGCTTTTTTTTTTCTTCTCAAATTAACATTCCAAGCCGAGTCACCCTAAAGTTCTGTATGCTAAACATTTTCCCGCATCGCTCCGAGCAGCCTTCAGTCGTCAGTATCTCGGGGAGGAGCTCACTGCAGAATTCATAAGAGGTGAGACTGGCCCGAAAGCATTGTGAGCTACTGCGGCGTTAGAAAATCTAAGGCACAAGTGAACTCGGTGAACCTGGAAAACGCAGCGAGACCCACCTGCTAATTAAACACCATCGTCTCTCCACAGCCTTGGAATCAGACGATCTTTAATAGACTTGAAGGTATGAAGGGAGGAGGTTCATTAATACCTCGCAGCTGTGACCACTAAACATATTATGTGCATCATTTGCTTCTTGAGTGAGAACCAATTATATCCTATAACCTGCTCGAGATAACTAAACAGCGGACGCAGGAGGCGTCGCTTTGCTCGGGAGTGGATTTACATTTCGCTGGGGACGGAGCTCATCAGATAAAAAAGGCCACACTCTCTGCTTTCACTGGCCGTCTCTTAGGACATTTAGGCTGGTGGGCATGGGGGCTCGGCGTAACGCACAGGTACGGCATGGGTAACCTACAGAAAATAGCAGCAGCGGGTGGGGGGGGGGGTCAGTAACTGGTAAGCCTCACAGCGCAAACGTGTCAACCTGCAGGTGGCTCAAACAAAAGGTTATCCGACCTGGGACATCTCCTCACGGCGAGCAGGCAAATGGGAGATCAGGCCCCAGATTAACATGACAGCACAATGACAAAAACGTTGCTAATAAGAGCCATTTGTTGGAAGAGGGGACATAATGTCCGTCCAGGCCCATCAGATAAATAAAGCCCACCAACCCAATTAGTGCCGGCTTTTATGATGGATGAAAGCCACTCACTGTAATGGTTTGTTAATAACACTCATAACTGTCCCTTTGCACAACAATAGTCTAATTAGGCCAGACTGCTGGGATGTGACCTATTTGTACAAAACATCTGCAGCCGCCTCGCAATCACCGCGACTCGTTGGTGTCTGAAGGCGCCCAAATTGTGACAGACGACAGGAAGTGATGGTAAGTGGCGAGGCAGCTACCGTGATTGAGCACAAGGCAGGCAGCGCAAGCAGGCGGCCGCGCGTGCAGGCCGTGGGTGGGGACGGATGCCAGCGGGGCCAGAGGTACGATCCGTGATACGGAGGCAACTTTTCTTTCTTGTGACATCTCTCAGCTGCTTATCAAAACCAGAGTCTAATTAGTAGGCATCCAGTATAACAATGTCTCCCCCCTCCCCCGGACCCTTTCCATCCCTTTGTGAAGCATGGACGAGCAGGAGAATACAGAAGGATGACAGTTGCACATGTTTCATTCGCAAACTTCTCTTCTCGCCTGCATTGTGTGCAGAAAATAGAGGGGAAGGGATGCAAAGAGTAGCGTCAGTAGATGAGCAGTGTTATTTTCTTTTCAGCTGGTTGTGCTGTGCGTGTCACAGCGGTCACATTGACAGGCCTCGGCGCGCCGCAAACAAGGGGGGGGAGACTCGGGTCAGGAGGACTTTTGCATGAGCATGGGGCTTCTGTCCGTGCTCAGAGTGTGGCCACTGTGTTGGCTGTCTCTGTCGGGATGCAACGGCGCCACTACTTCTGCTCCGACTCACCAAAGATGAATGTGTCCACAAGTACTTCTACTGTCAGATTGGATGGATG
>JAUESF010000006.1:270623-283669 GCA_032274765.1 Malacoctenus tetranemus
TGTGTGTGTGTGTGTGTGTGTGTGTGTGTGTGTGTGTGTGTGTGTGTGTGTGTGTGTGTGTGTGACAGAGAGAGAGACAGAGACAGAGACAGAAGCACCCTCCTGGCCGCGGCCCACTTCAAACAAGTGAACCATCGCCAGTGGCTTTTTCAGCCTCTGTCATTCTGATTCTATTTTTTCCTGCTGCTCTGGCCTCAGAGCAGCAGCAAAGATGCTGTAGCCTGCTGTACGACAGGGTATGAGTGTGTCGGCGTGCGTGCATGTGTGTGCGTGCGTGTGTGTGTGATCTGTTTAGGCTCTAAAAACATTCTAAATGATTTTGTTTCGAGTAAATTATGGACAGTACCCACTCAGGACACTTGGATTACATTGGACGAGCAGTGTGAAGGAATATTGACAAGTTTTTGTGGACTTTTATGGACGTTTTTGGCTCGGGCGCCAGGGACCTCCATTTTCTGAATTTGGGCTGATAACATGAAACCTCAAAGATCTCAAGTTTTACATCAAAGAGAGAGAGAGAGAGAGAGAGAGAGAGAGACCCTTGTTGTACATCACAGTGTGTACAGGGTTAGGCTGAGTGCTTCTGACAGGCGGGGCAGAGCGCTGCTGCTGTGCCGGGGATTGGCTGCAGTGGTGTCTCGGGGAAACGAATGAAGAAAAAGCTACTGAATGTCACCGTGTTTGTCAGCATCTCACGCGGTTTACTCGGCTCCCATGACGCCGCACTGATGCAATCAGATAGCTGCGCTTATTGTTTTTGCGAATGCTCGGAAATGTCGTCCATGAGCTGCTGTGGTTGATTTGATTCTTTCTTGCACCTTTTTCTCAGAGGTTGGGTGAATGCAGGTGACGCCTCAGACAGGACGCCAGTTATGTGCTCGAATTCAATTTATATCAAACTCTAATATCAGCACTTATTCACCTCAAATGAAGCCCTGTTTGTTTGGTTTTTTTCTGATATCTTAACTGCTTCCTGGTTGACGGCTGCCGCAGGTTGTCCGCAGGTAGACTCCTTCAAAGATTATGCCGAACTGTTGGTTGCAGTGTGTGATCCCATCTCACTTTTGTCCCCTTGGTGGCAGCAAAAGCAACACACAAAGAACACCAGAGCCCTGACCCAAAGCAGCACTGTCACTGTTTTCAGGCAGCTGTTCGATGTATTCATGTCTCATTCGGCTTTTTTTGAAGCCCACTGCTACGCCATCGTGTTCACCGACAGAATAGCTTTGCCAAATGACAGTACTTACCAGACCCTCCAAGACCTGGCAACCACTTTGGTGACCATTGGAGTTTAAGAGATTCAAAACAACACTTGACGTTTTGCAGAAAACTTTGAGAGGTGTCAGAAATGTGCAAGTCAGCAGCTCATGTATTAGGTGAACAAACTTCCCTTATATAGTGCCTTTTTTATTGCCCCTAAGCCGAGCCCACATGCAGCAGTTATTTATGTCAATAACATTGCCAGTTCTGACTGAATCAGAGGTGGATGTTTGATTTGAGTGACAATTACAGCTGACACGCATCACTTGTTTGCCACCAAACGATGCTTGAGCGTGAAAACTCGAGCCACGGTCGACCCGTCCTCTCCCAGTCCTCACCCCTCATCATCGTGTGTGCAGTAAAGAAGGCAGAGCCTCTTCAGGGTATGTAACCATTAAAGAAGACGGCTGTCGAACCCTCATTTGCTGCATTTTGCATTCTAATAAAAAGCCCTGGATTGAGCCCTGCCCTGCCTACCCAGCACCTTTAACCCCCTCACACGGCCTAAGCTGACCTGCAGTTTACAGCCGCAAGCCTGACTCTCAATACAAAGTGTATGATTTACGACCGGTGGCCTCGCCGCAGCTAATGCCATCCCATGATAAATTAAAACGCCTACCATTGCTATTGAGTAGACAGGTCATTATATTCACATATTATCCCACTTGCTCCCTGGCTGCGGATCAGACCCTTCGGACGAGGGGGGGGGCACCTGGCTGCTGGGCTGCTCTGACCTGCTGCGTGTCGGGTCCACCTGGAGTAATTATCCAAGAAACGCTGTGATGTCAACCAGCTGCAGCGCCATTTTTCAATACACCACATATCGGGCCTGAAAATCCTCCTACGTACGAGAACTTTCAAGGAAAGGTGGAGCCAAGTGTCTCATCAGCTCACACATGCAGCCTACGCCATGCAGGCGCTGCACGCCGCTCACATGCGCACCCCCTCCAAGCAGAGGAACGGAGCTCCGCTCGCAGAAATGTAACAAAAGTGGACGCTGACGGATATTTAAGTGCTGTAATTACTGTTTGACCTTTGTGAGGGGGAACAGCGCAGGGTTGCAATTACATTCATACAAGCAGTGTGGAAGAAACAGAAAGGAGAGGCTGCGGTCCAAAAGAGGGGGCCGGGCTCTTTCGTGGCCGCCACAGGAGAAGGTGGGCGAGCGCTCGCATGGGTGGGCGTCTTCCAGCGAGTTAAATCACAGAGCTAAGCATTTAAGTAGTGGGTGGGAGGCCACGCCTGTGACAGGCAAATGAAGGAAGCCGGAGCCATGTTCCAGAGCGCTGACTCTGTAATCTGGAAAAGAGCGTAACAATGAAGAGAGAGAGAGAGGCTACAGAAGCGTCACGCACATGCAAGTGAATCTCTGTGACCAGCAGCAGTGGCACCGTTAGATGTTAAAACGCTCTAATATTAAGGCAGACGGACATCTGTTAGTTGAGGCCTTCCCTCGTCTCTCCTTAAAAGGTGAAAGAAGCCCGGTCACATGCAAACACGTTTCCAACGGATCGTTGTTCCGTCCACACGGGTACGGCGTCGCAAAGAATGATATCCCTCAGAAGACAGAAAGAAAGATGCCACTGTCCCACTTCTCTCGCAACCTGCGTGCTGATGGGCTGCTTGTCTGTCTTCTTGCCTGTTTCGTAGCATGTCACAGCGCCCCTCACTGACTTCTTTTAGGTGCTGCAGATTTCCTTCATATCATCCCTTTTATTTAAAGTAATAGTACACCCAAAGAATGACATGCCTTCATTTTCTACTCACCCCCATGCTGAACAACACTCTGGAAACCGCGGCAGACCGCACCAACTGAGAGGGTGCATTCAGAGTCGGCTGTTCCAATAAGGAACACACTCGAACCATCTTCTTAATTTCACGGCGAAAGTGACTAATCAACAGCTTTTTCCAACTCTGAGAGACGCTAACCTCGTGCTAGTCTGGCTCACAGTAGAATGTAAACACAAACAGCAGGAGTTCTTCTTCTACGCTTGCATTATCGGAACAGCGGACTCTTGAATGCACCCTCTCAGCTGGTGTGGTCTGCTGCGGTTTCCGGTAGTGTCGTGAACTCACAGGCTTGCGATAATTTACTCCTGTTTAGGCTCTAAAAAAATTCTAAATGATTTCGTTTGGAGTCAATTATGGACGGTACCCACTCAGGACACTTGGATTACATTGGACGAGCAGCATGGCGGAACATTTTTGTGGACTTTATGGACGTTTTTGGCTCGGGCCCGGTTGACCTGCATTATTTGAATGTGGGCAGATAACAAGAAACCTCAAAGATCTCCAGCTGCATTTGAGACATCAGAAAAGTGCTTCAGAGTGTTGTTCAGCATGGGGGTGAGTAGAACATGAAGGCTCATCGTTCTTTGGGAGAACTACTCCTTTAAGAGACCTTTGCCTGTTATTGCAATTTTCCATTTTGCCATTATGTGTGGTGCAGCATTGGTTACTGCATGTACCTGCTGTACATTTTAACAGAGAGTACTTTTTTTTATTTGCCTGAATTTGAAACTAAAAGCTCACAAACACACTCAGAACATTAGAAATGCGGTGCAGGTGCATGTCTGTCTGTCAGATGATCTTCTGTGTTTCTGTGTTTTTGTTTTGGACAAACAATGGTGAACATGCTCTCTCTCAGGGAACCTTCAAAATAAAAGCAACTTCCCATGCTCTGTGCAGCTCCAGAGCTCTAAATCAGTTAGTGGCTGTTTATCTGATGGCTGGGCTAATGTTTGGATGTTATTTATTATTTAAATTAATTTTTAATGGGACATCTTTTTCCTCACTGAAACAAAATGTCCACAGAGAAAGGCATCTGGTTTCCATGGTAAGCTGATGCGGAGTGACCACAGCCTCAGCCTCAGTCGTTAAACAAATACATAATTCCCATCAATCAGATTTGGTACCTTTACATGTTTTAATTATTAAAATTGGTCTATTGAAACACAATAGATTATGACAACAAAGTGTACAAATGAAATAAAAATATTCCCCTAATCTTTGTCACTTTCTCTGGAAGATCCATTAAAAAAAAATAATAATAATATTTAGAGAGCAACCAAGAACTGAAAATTAATGAGCAACATACGTCACAATGAACAATCAGAACATTCAATATAACATGGGCTTTCCTCTTTTTGTAGACATCTTTCACATTAGAAACGAGTGACTCCATTCGCGTGTTTTAGTACAAAACAGAGAGCTGAAATTGATTCACAGTTTCTCCAAAAAGCCTTCACATAAAACGGAAAGAGGCGAGACTGCTGAGGGTCTTCTCTCTTTCTTGTTTGTCCTCAAAAAACGTCTTCCGACGTTTAAAACAAACAACAAAAAAAAACAAAAAGAAGTTTTTGTGTCAGTGTGTGACATTGGCTGCAAAGTGCCCGGCGTGTGTCTCTGCGGGATTTCTCTGGGCTGTGAGGAGTTGGGAAACGGCCGGCGGCAGGCGGGCAGGCGGGCGGGGCGGGTGGACGGGCACTCGCCACGCTCCTGTGACGGAATCAGCCAAGGTCACAAAAACACACAAGCAACTGAGTCCGCGGCGAGAGGGCGTCCGTGCGTGTCCGACGGCTATTTCGTCAGCCATGTTCAGAGAGAGTCACGTCCCTCCTCCCAGGTGCTCACACTCATGCTAATCAAACCCCAATAAATATGCAAACCTTCAACACCAGAATGCAAACATATGCAAAAAAAAGAAAAAAAATCCAATATACATACTATATGTGCAGTCAGTATACACTGGTTTACTACAGTTTCTTTTTTCTTGTTCTGTTTTTGTTTTTTTTGTTGTTTTTCTTTTTTTTGCTCATGGGGAAGAGAAAAAAAAATAAAGATTGTTTTCGAAAAAGTCATGCTGGAAAAAGAGTCGCTGCAGCACGCGAGTCAAGTGTTTCACTCATGAGGGAAGAGACACGTCCACTGGGAGCGCCGTTCGACCTGAGAACCTCTGAGTCACCGGGAAAAAGAGGCGCCGACCGCGTCCCAGCAGCGAGGGAGGGAGGGCGCAGAGACCCCTGCACTTATTTGGATGGCGTTGCGCAACAACAGCAAAAAAAAACCCAACAACGCCCGCCATGCTCGGCACGCTCCTCGGCTTTTCATTTGTCGGGAGCGAAATCACACAGGAGCTGCAAAAGTTTCAACTGTCAGTTGAGGACGAAGAGTACTTCCACTGATGTTGCATTAAAAGAGCGAGAAAAAAAAGATAAAGAAAAAAGAAAGAGGCAAACTGCAGCCCTTTACGGAGCTAACGCCGGGAGTGTACAGTGCAACAGAGTGCGGATTCGGACCGAAGTATGAGCGTATTCGCTCTCTCTGCTCCCTCGTTCTCAAACAGTGAGATGTTCACTGTTTGAATTAGGTTTGTGTGGATCACGGAAATACGAACAAAAACAAAAAAAGTTGAAAAATCAATGCATAAGTCTGTAGTCAGACCTCCCCATCAGTAAAACAAAGCCTCTGGTTTCTGCGTCCAGTAAAAACTCATATCTCTGTACTTGTGCATTGGCTTTTGTGTTGTGGTTTGTGCACTCACACCGTCACTGCAGCTGCAACCTTTGCACTGCAGCGACTCCTCTGTGCTGTCACATAAATGTCTGCTAGAAATAAACTCATTTTTCGGCTTTTTTTCATACCTGCATCTAAGCACTAATGGATGTTTTGGTGATCGAATTAGCTGTCGCACAGTGGTTGATATTGTCAGCTTGCAAGAGCGCACCCTGCTGCAACCTGATGCCGGCTGGGATCATCTCCAGCACTGGGAAGCCTTAAGAGGAAAACTTGGTAAAGAAGGTGTTTATAAGTCACTGGTGCAAAATTTTACACTCTGGTTTTAGAGATCCAGAATGTAGCTGCATGATGTCGGTGAAAAAAGGTGTGATCACTTTGCTGACAGCTGCGGTCCTGTAATGACTTTCTGCAAATAAACTTAAGTCTTAGACAATAACAGTTGTCTGAATTGGAGTCACACCTGCAAGTATGGGATATGTTGTTTCTGTTGGTTAGTGCGTAATGCATGGAAACTGTTTATTGCAGTTCTATTGTCAATAACAAAACCATTCGTGACACCTTGCTCAGCCGTTAACCAGATTACCCAGCATGCACACGGGCTGCTTGCTCACATGTGGTGCTTTGCCACTCGTGCCCACTCAGCTTCACTTGGCCTTGGCCTCAACCTCTTTGAGTTGCATTGGAATCATAAGGCTGGCTGCCTGCAGGCTTGTTGTGGTGTGTACGCTGCATGGGATGGCCTACGGACATGGACTCACGTTGCTATGGTGACTCTAAGCACTCTGGCGGGACGGAAGTGCAACCGGGGTACAACTAGGTTTGTGCCGAGCGAGGCTGAGAAGGGAACCGATGGAAAAGCATCAACATGCTGAGGATCCGCCATGAAGTTTAGAAGGCAAAGTAAACACAGATGCTTCAGATTCACTTCTATCGTTGTCATTTCACTGTGCGAATGTTCAGGGTTTAACAGCAGCTGAGTATTTTACACTCCAATCAGGTGAGCTGTCACCCGCTCACAGTTTATTTGTTCGACCCAGGTAAGGATTTGTCTTCATCCTGTGATTGTCCAACAACACACAAACCAAAGGAAGGATCTGAGTGACTGTTTGTCGAAGGGAACCGGAGAAAAAAAATGCTTTTGGAGCTCCTCGCAGCAGCTCTGCAGCTCTCTATTACATTCAGTTAAGGTTGATGCCCAGATGCACAAGTCAAAACCTGTCTCTGTGCAAAGAGGGATTCTGATTCATGTGAAAGTACTCTTCATTTTCCTGTCTGGTGATGAAAAGTTTGTCTGAAAGCACCCAAAATCTTCCAAGTAGCTCAAAAAATACGTAAAAACGTCCTCGTTAGAAAACTGACAGTGACATTTTGTTTAGTCTGGTTTTTTTTTTTTTTACCTTCCTGTCCCATCGTCTTCCATGAACCAACCAGATCTGCAGAGTACAAAAAAATGTGCTACCGTCTGAATGTGTGCCGAGCTCACTGCGTGAGGACACACTGTGGAGAAACGCAACATGATTGAACCAGTGACCTGATGTCCGTCCGCGGCGGCCATGATGGCGTCTGATGGGACTGTGCACAAGCATTACCACATGGAGACCTCGCACGTCCTCAAACGCTCCCGGGTGTCCCTTGGTGTTAGCAATGTGCTCGCCGAGGCCGCGCCGAGGGGGGGGGCGGTCTGACAGCAGAGGTCAAAGCTCCCCGGCCCATCCCCCTCCCCCCCCGCCCCCCGTCGCTGGACTACTCCAGTTCCTCTGGGCGCTCCATGCTCAGATCTCTTCGCCCGCCGCCCCTGCCGGACAGCTGCCGGCCCCTGTCGTGCTCCTCTTCCCCGTCCTCCTCCTCCTCCTCCTCCTCCATCCCTTCCTCCTCTTCCTCCTCCTCCTCCTCGTCCTCGTCCTCCTCCGTGCCGTCCATGGAGTCGTCGGCCGCCAGCATGGCCTGCTGCATGGCCAGTGTGGCTGAGTCGGAGGACAGCGACTGGAGGCTGTCCATGCTCAAGGGGTCTGGGGGGGAGACAGGGAGGGGGAAGAGACACTATGTTGGGAACTTATGTCGGCATCCAACACAACAGCTATTGTATCACCGCTTTAGATGTCAGTGAGACTGAAAAGCTGCATGCATTGTTGGCAGCGCTACACACTTTTGATCACACACGCGTGTTTGATTAGATATCAAAAAAAGATGGATGCACACCCTCCAGAAAAGTTGGGACGCATGTGGAAGTAAACAACAGAAGGTGAAGCCAGAAACAACGTTCGAAGTACAGCGAGTGAGTTGTGTTTTTATCAGAAGCTCATTGTTCTGCCAGTCCTTCGCCATCCATCCCCCCCCCCCCCCAAACCCAAAATGTCCCAGCAGACTGACGTCCATCCTCATGACTAACTGTGTGAATCAGCCTGCCCTCAGTGAGAGATTTATTCTGGCTGGATCAACCGCATCGGGCCTGACCCTGATCGTGTTTGGGCCGGTAAATCTGAATGTTCCCGTCGAACCACAGCTACAAGGTCGTTCCCTTTAATGAGGCTCCTCTGAAGCACACGTGAGCCTGGAACACCTGGAATCAAAAAGGCACTTTAACCGACCAAGCGGGGTCATTTCAACCTTTGCAATTTAAAGATAAACACGGATTTTTAAAATGTTTATTGATGTTGAAGTTGTTTGTTTTTCCCATTTTTGCTTCATATACTGTTAAAGTTTAAAATGATTTATTTTTTTAAAAACATACGCTAAATATAAATAGGAGTTAGTTTACAACAGATGGCCTGCAGATTCACCAGCTGAACAGTACATTATCGTGTATTGGATCACTTGATGTTGTGATTTCCTCCTTTTGTCCAGAAGGTTTTATTCATTCATTTATTTATTTATTTATAGAATACATGTTTTGGATGGAAGACTGTCTTCAAGGTAATAGCTCCACCCTGTGTTTGAACTTGGAAAGAGAACAAAAGAGTGAGTAGCCGTATCTACTATACCTTTAAAATTAGCTGGGGGCCACTTTTAAAAACGACTGAGGTGATCGGGGGCCCAAGTTTGGACCTCACTGATTTAGGACATGTCTCTATCAAACGTGCGATTGCTGTTTGCTGCCAACTACTGTCCTCAATATCATTCAACTTTTCATGTGTTGTAGTATCAAAATGCACATTTTACTATTTATTGATTGGCATTGTTGCGGACGGCGCTTGCCTCCTCCCTCTTTCTATATGTGTAGCTGTGGGCAAGAGAGGAGCCTGCCTGCGCCTGTGCTGAGTGTCTGTTGGCAGTTGTGACTCGGTGGTTCCCAGCTCCAGAGTGGACGACTGCAATGGAGGCGCGGCATTTCCCGGCAGTCTGGTTGGTGGGACGGACATGGGGAGGAACCATCACCTATCGAGGCTGCTACAAAAGCTGGCAGCAACTGACAACGTGGCGGCTGATGTGCAGCGCGCCCACTGAATTGTGTGTCTTGAGTGAGGTTGATTGCAACAAGTGCTGGAAAACTCTGTGTGGGTTTAGCCTATCTATTGCTCAGTGTCAATTGGACAACAGGTGTGCTGCGTCACCGTGATTTGGTTGTACATGCTCTTTTGTGTTGTGGGCCAGGGTTTTTGTTTCACCTATCTTTGTGTGTCGGTATCTACCTGGCATTTAAGGTGGTGTAAAGTTCTCCTTTTGAGAACTCTCTTTGTGTTCTATTTTATTTTGGTTGAGTGGCACCTCTTGGTCCATCTTTTGGTTCAAGCCTCGCTTTTGTAACTCTTGCACTTCTCTTGATAACCTTTTGTTCATGAATTCCCTGTACTGTAAACACCTACTGCGGGTTTTTATGTTACTTTTTTCCCTGTTGAGCCGGGTTTGTAACAGGCATGCTCTTAAATGCTTGTCAGAAGATCACACACTGAAAGAGGCGTCCTCCTGTTTTGTCAGATAACGTGCTGTCACAGAATCAAACACGGAAAGTCCACAGTGACACCTAGTGGTCACAGCTCAACAGAACAGGTGTGCGTGTGTGTGTGTGCGCATGTTGTGCAGCGGGATGTGTTTGAAGGTGCGCTTGTTTTGTGCATCTTGGCAGACGCTCCTCCGCGACTTACTGTCTGAGTTGTTCCCCGTCTGCGATCTGTGCGTCTGCAGAACTCCAGCCACGATGGAGTCGGGCCAGAAGCGTTGTGTTGGCCGGTGCTGGGACTTCATCTTCTTGGCTTTGGGTGCCGGGTCGGGGTTACTGGCGTCCAGCATGGGCTGCAGGATGCGCCGGCGAGCATTAATGAACCTGTGGGAGCCAGATAAGAAGGATAACATCGTTTTTTTTTTTACTGGAGAGCCTCTGACTACACTTCTGGGATGCTTAATTATGGAACAACTTCTTATCAGTTCAGAGTGAGCACCAGTTCAACCATGTGATGCTGAAATTCACTGGGAATTTGAAAACTCCCTTCATGAAACACACATTATAATAAAGTTTGAAAACTTTGTTCCCAACACACTCACGTTAGATTGCAGTTTAATTTCTGACATTCAGTCACCTTGATAAATTCCACTGATTATTGAACTCATCCTGAATGCTCACTTTAATCTGCTTTCAATCTGCTGCAATAATAAGTCTTCGTCTTTTTTTTTTCATGACCACGCTTCATTATGCCAGCAGTAAGCACATGCACTTCAGCCATTTACAACAAGATGTGCTTAATTGGCTCATTAATTGCCTACTAATTTAATTGGATAATGCTATTATAATACTACACCACTGCCAGAAAGGTTGATCAGATGCGTTGATGGAAACAATGACTTGGGATTCAATGACACTTTGGTCAGGAATTTAAAAGGGGAGGTGGAACAGTAGTAAGAATAACAAAGCCAATTAGGTTCCACAGCAGCAGATGAGTAACGTGACTGAGCCTTTTCTCTGGTGGGGTGGAGTCTCTGTGGTGAGGGATGGCCACGGTGCACCAGTCAGCAGAAAATGCAAAGACTTGGAAGGCGTTTCTCTATGCCTCCCAGAGAGTAAACCAGCTGGTTGTCCTCACCTGGATCAAAAAGCCAGCATTTCTGATGGTGTTGGGAATGCAGCAGCATCCCTATCAATGATGAACTGTATATCCATGCTAATGCACACAACTTCAGCACAACTGATCATGATAAGCTCACAAATCAACAGACATAGGTAATTGTTCTGCATAAAACCTGTCTAACGTTCTTTTCAGTTGTATTGTGAAATCCAGGTTGCAGCATGTCTATATTGGACAGAGCCCAACCCTTGTGCACCCATTGTACACTGATTTGTTTGAGATGCACTTGGTGCATTTGACCAGGAGACGGCGCCACAGCATCATCATTGAACAAGAACGCAACAGCGCAGTCCCAATTCACTTCTAGCGTGTTCTACAACATGAATGTCATGAGATGGGGGCCTCTGATGACACTCTGTGGCACTTGACGTGGCACCTGACGAGGGTCATGGTATTGAAACTGTTGCTTCTGATTTGCTGTTGCAATAATTAAAGGCATTTCTTGGGCACTAAATGAAGCACCCATGGTTCAATCAACAATCTCAAGCACTTAATCGCATTTACTAAAGCTTTTCCTCCCCTCTAAATTTCTTGCATGTGTTGTACGTCGCTTTGGACAAAAGCGTCTGCTAAATTAAACTATTCAACTGTTGAACTGTAGAAGGGGTCTTACCAGTTGTTCACTTGTAGAAGGGTTAGATTGGTCTGCGCTGCGATCTGCCTCTTCTCGTCTTCTGTGGGGTACGGGTGCTGGAGGAGAGCGGGAGCACAGTCAGCTTCTTTGAGGACTCTGACTTCTTGGACATCATTGCTGATCAATGAGCCCCTTACCACTCCTGCAGCCTGCATACACACTATTTCTGCCCCTCCATAAACCACTTGAGAACATGTGACACGGCAAGGCCAGAGAGTTGTCGTCGTTTCTCACCATGAGATGCTGGAAGAGCCAGGAGCGCATGATGTTGGTGGCGTGCTTGGGCAGGACCCCCCTTTTGTTCTTGGACTTCTTGTCTTCGTTGTCCAACAGCGACGACAGGTCAACATTTACCTTCCGAGTCGGCGCCGGGTGAGGGGAGGAGAGAGGAGGCTTAGTTATTGTTGCCACGGAAACGCACAGAGAGACCACCACCTGGCCTTTTTCTTCAGTGACAAGGGCAGAGACTCCTCCTCAAGTGTGACCATGGTAACTGAATCTGAGTAACGATTAAAATCACCGTCTTCAGGTCAACTTTGAGGGGTCATCGGGGAGGCGACTAAGCTCTACTACTGAAATACACATTTTAAAGCACTTCATGTCAAAACATTGAATTTAAAACATTCAAACCATTGAAATAAGGTCAAGTAAAACTATCGGGGCAACAGGTACGACAGTTACACGTTCTCTAAATATATCAAAGTAAAAGCTTCTAATAAGCACATATCAGAAATTTTAAATGAGACAGCTCTGGTTAAGGAACTTTGTGCAGGCACAGAGGATCTGATCTGCTAACAGGGCTCACTGAGGATTGTGTGCGACAGGCGTGTAGATCAGTGCAGAATGAGGCATTGATGCTGGGACAGTAAATCGGCTTTTGCGAAGTGATGAACTATGTTTGGGAGCTTTTATGTTGGTAAAGTTTGCACCTGTATTCACAGCCCCAGCTTGTACTTGCTATTAGTGTGCAGCGGCACTTTGTGTCAGCTGGACCCTCAAACAGTTGGATTTGATCTGTGATTGTGTTGGACGAATTCCAACTCCACGCTGCTTCCAGTCTTGCCCTGGCAGATGCGTAGCATAATATGCAAACCTCCCCGCCTTGGATTTGGTTGTTTTTTGGAGCCCAGAACCTTCTGGCAGTGAGGGAAGAGCCCTGATCACCACTAAACCGTGCAACCCCTCCGCCAATCAATGATATCCCTGAAGTGTTGTAAGCCTAAACACGGGGGGAGGAGGTAGGAGAAAGGAGAAGCAGCTCCTCAGTGCTTCGGCCGTGAATCCCGTCAAACCTCTGAATGTTGACAGTTTGACACTGCGTCCGAGACAAAGTGTGGGTATGTTTGTTTTTGGTTCCTTTCTCTCATGTTGACTTAAGCCTGTCTATGTGTCGAGTGAGAAAGCATTTTTCAGATGTTATTGTTTGGAGTGTCAGCGCTGAAGGACAATGCGCTCTCGCAGTATTGACTGTCTCTCGCAGTCTGAGACCTGCATATGGATGCGAGAGTGTGTGTGTGTGTGTGTGTGTGTGTGTGTGTGTGTGTGTGTGTGTGTGTGTGTGTGTGTGTGTGTGTGTG
>JAUESF010000006.1:453992-467388 GCA_032274765.1 Malacoctenus tetranemus
GTGTGTGTGTGTGTGTGTGTGTGTGTGTGTGTGTGTGTGTGTGTGTGTGTGTGTGTGTGTGCGTGCGTGCGTGTGTGGTTAACAGTTGGAGACAGATGTCCGTGCTGCCACTAAGTACCCACCTCCTCCCCAATCCCACCCAAGACAAACACAGACAGTGGCCGAGATACGGCACAAACAGTAAAAACCCCGTCTGCGTCCAATATGAGCAGCTCAGAGCAATATACTGGCTGAGAGGGGATTGAGACCACCCCCCCTCCCCCCCGGAGAAGGGCAGTGTGCACACACACCCCTTGCCATTTCTTCATCAACCCTCTCTGACAGCTGACCAAACTCGTCTCCCCCTCCACACACACCTCTCTTTAAACAGGACTTGGACTGGAAGTGGACTTGTAGATTTCGTCTCCTGCTCCTGTTTTCTTTGCCATCACAGTTGTTCGCAGATATGAGTCAATGACATAACACGGTGTGGCCTTTGTTATAAATGCTCCAACAGCCCAGCGAGGGACTGAGCCAGCCCCCCCAGGCCAAATGAAAGGGAATCGCAGCAAGAGGGCATTTCAATTACTCCTTCCACGAGTCCAGAAGGGTCACCTTCTCACACACCCATAACCTGTTCATCAATGTCTGATGCAGTTTCCCCTCCAATTTTACTCCCTCCTGTTTTCTTTTGTCCTGCCATTTAGTCCGCCATCAGCGCTGCGGCTCCAGCAGCTCAGCCAGTCAGCTGAGTCCATTTAGCAGCAGCTGCCCCCGCCACCACCCCACCCACCATGCTCCCCCTAAGGGCCCCCGGCCACACCCTCGCTCTGAGCGCCTCCCTCCATGCTGCCACCAAACCTGAGGCCCACGCTTGAACCCAGCTGGTCCCATGAGCAGAGCGCCTGACGGGAGCATGAAGGATGATTCCTATGCTGAGCTGCCAAAGCAGCGGCACCGTGACAGGTCGAGGTGAACGCTCTGGCTTCTCTTTTTCTTTCTCGTGCGATTAGCGGGGAGATCGGACTCCAAGATGGAAACAACTCAAACAATCAGTTTGATGGAGCGCTGCAGCAGCTGCCAAATTGATCTTGGCCTAAGAGCTGACAGAAAATCCGTGCGGTACAAATTAACATTACGCGAACGCTCAGGCATCTCTCACAGCAAACCTGCGGAAAAACCCAATTATTTGCCGCCGGGGCTGCGATAACACTGAAAATGGAATCTGAGGAATCACTGTGATGCATTACAAGCAGATTATAAGCCCGTTATTAGCATAGATAAACCTCCTCTTACAGCACAATCAACAGGGCAGCCTGGAAAAAATACTCCAAGTTCAATATTCACGTCATGCCTCAATACAGACATTGACGCTTTCAAGCATGTTATTGCTATGGTAACATGTAACGTGCATCCAAAAATTGAATTGAGAGATAAAATTTGACAAACTGCTTGCACCTCTTCTGCTGGCCTTTCTTCAGGGAGGGTGGGGGGGTAGATGAGGTTATCTGTCAAGGTGCGATGTTTCACAGCTTTTAGGTGCTCATAAATGCCGAGGACTGCCTGCTCCATGCTGGCTTGTCACATCCAGACATGTTGGAGGAGGAGGAATAGATGGATGGAAGTAGTGTGTGTGCTGTGCTGGAGGTGAAGGTAATCCTTGACAGCAGTAAGGTCTGGAGCTAATGTGACTGTGGGGCCCCACATACATCAGTGGGACAGCATGGGAGGCCCTCATTATCACACACAGAGGGAAAGCTCATGGGGAAGAATCCAGTGTGTATGTGTGTGACTGTGTAATTGAGAGAAAGGGGGCGAGAGAGGGAGAGTCATAATGAAACACACAGCCAACATGATGAGGGAATTGGAGGTTGTAGCGACCAGTGCTCATTAAGTGTTTTCAGAGTAGAGGGAATTTCTCAGAAGTGTAAGATGTGACCGAGGAAGAATATGGAACTTCAGTCAGAGAGCATTTTTTTCTGGCTTTAGCATCAACATCCTCCCTCCCTGTCTTTCATAAGGAAGTACCAAAGTGATCTGTGCGGTGACAGGTCAAACGCTTGACTGCTACATTTATGTAGTGCATCATAAACTGATTCATTCAGTCTTGAGTCAAGTTTCCTCTCAAGGGAGGCTGGATGCACCCTGAGAAATGGGGTTGAGAATGTCCGTCACCTGGGAGTAGCTCAGAGTAGAGCCGCTGCTCTACGGCTGCCTCCACGACCCAGTCCAGGAAAAGCTGAAGACGGACAGACGCACGCATCAAAGACCAACAAACTAACATGGAGGATGGAGCCAGGAGCAATGACGACTAGCTCCAGGCTTTATGAGGCATTTGTAGAAGATTAAGAATGGAAAATGAGTTGAAGTATGTTTTACAGTGCAGGCCAACTTTCGGCACACCCTTTTAGCACAAGGCTCAACTCATGTGACAACAAGCTTATGTGCGGTAAGCCTGATCAAGCCTAAAATGGAGGTGCGTTTGATGGAACGCGTGCAGTAAAAAAAATTATGCAAGTCCTGTAAAAAACAGTGAGCAGGGGAGGGTTGTAACTTTGTGGAATGATGTGTGATATAAATGAAGTTGTCACTGTGTTGCTGCCAAGCGGAGGGACAAGTAACACTGAATTAACAGTGATTAAGTGGATTACAGTTAAATTAAATTAAACTGGGAAAGATGTTGCTTGAAACTGCACAGCACCGTCTGCACGACACATTGGTGGGTCAGCAGTGGTGCAGTCGGCGGCTCCTCCGACTCCGCAGTAATAAGGATCACGGCGGGAATTCTGCAATAACAATATGTAATGACTCCCCTCTGTGCCAGGAGGGAACGCTGATTCTGAGCGGTAGTGTACTTTTTACATTTTAATCTGCACAGCGACAGCTACAGATGTGGGCAAATTCAAAGGAAGCCCCACAGCCTGTGGAAACAATGGTTCATTTTGGCTTAAAAGTGATGAAATTTAAAGCAACCGCCTCGCGTCGACCTGTCTGTCTTCGGTATTTCAAGGAAGACGGCGAAGAAAGAGAATGTTAATCTACAAAGACACTATAAAATTACTTGGGCAAAGTGTTTTTCTTTTGTTATTACCATGTCCTGGATTGTGATGACTGAGAGGGAGAAAAACAAACCACAGACGTGTAAGAAAATCCGAAGGCAAGAGACAGCACGACCGATTTCATGAAGCTCTCCATCACGGCGAGCACAACCTTTCACCTTCAGCTTGAGTGCTTGGGAATGCTGAACTCTGAGGTTGAGGTGCATTCAGGTCCACAGAAGACATGCGAGGACACCACAGTTCAAAAAATAGAAGAAATTTCTCCAATGCTGCTGATTAATTTGCAGAATCTTATCAACAGTGAGAGTGAAAATTTCTGCTGACGGGCCACATCAAGAGTTCCATCAGCCCCATGTCCAAAAAAAGATCAGCTCCTCACACATCGGTGCATGTGGGGTGGATGTGCAATGCATTGTCACTGTGTTTCAGTAAAACACAAGAACAGCAATTCCAAGTGACCAGGATGCAGGTTTGGAGTGAGACGCTGGCCATCGTTGGCTGGGAGGAACAGGATACATTATCAGAGGTAGGGATGCACAGCGGTGACTAAATGAAACTACCATGGTGCCTGGCTCCACTCTCCCTCACTAAGGAGACCAGCGAGAGTAGAGTGGATTGTATTGTTGCATCAACACTTTGGAGAGGAAGGCACCCTGAGCCAACGTTGGACATGGACAGAGGGGCACTTCTTTATTGCCCTCAAAGCGTCAGACACATAGTTCAGCTCAGGCCACATTAGGTGGGAGACAATGTGCTGTGTTTGGTATTTCACAGCTCTCTTCATTCTGCCCACCTCGCAGTCTTGGAGCTGCCACCCTGTAAACCTGTGCTATTCAGGATGCCTTAGCAGAGAGATGCATTAGCCAGTCCTCGTAGGGGTGTGGCCACAGAACAATGGCATTCTGATGGCTGCATGACACATCGCAAACGTTTTGCAGTGCTATCAAAGTGTATTTCCTTATGCCACATATTTTCATTTGTGGGATCACATTGTGAACACTACAGCAACTGAGGAACACGAGTGAGAGACATGTGGGCAAAAGAACATGAAGAACACTGTGGAATGAGTCTAATAACAGTTATGACCTTAAAACACAACAATAAGCAACGATGGGTACAAGACATTCTCAGCAGTGAAACTCACACTGCTATAATTGTGTCTGAAAAGCAAATAATAGCCTTGGGTAACTTTCCATTTCACCTGACACACACACACAGGGTTTATCTGAATGAAATATCCTTATTTCCAATCAAGAACAGTTCTATATGGGATTACTCTGCCTGCCAAGTTGTCCTTTTAATATGGAAGTCCTTTGGGATGTGAATCTTACAACAACTCACGATTTGATTCAAATCCGATTCTTGGGGTGATGATTCGATTCGCAATCGATCCTCAAGTCACTATCAATATTTTTAATTAAAAAAAGGTGCCAAATAACAATAAGTGAAAATATATTAAATTACAATGCAGATGTTGCACAATGCTTCCCATTTATCATGACCTCGACTAAATATAGGATAGGCAAGAGATTTACTTATCCGGGCATGGATGAAAGCAGTCTGCTGTAAATACAAACATGGGTGTGCACATGGAAACTCGCATGTTCTAATTTAAGTGTAAATCCCTGCAGTCCTGTAGCACAAGGAGTGCTCACCTATGCGCAGCTCAGCAGCCGGTTCCCAGGTTGCGGGTTGGTGCCACAGCTCCGACTGTGCTCATCCACCCAGCAACCTTGAGGTTAATCCACCGCAAACCTCCCCTGGCATTCCTCGCGTGTATGTGTGGGAGCTTTGCTGCCAATTTTTATCCATCTATGTTCCATCGCCACAATTCCTGATGGAATACAGTCTGCCCCCCCCCTACACCTCACAACCCCCGACAACCTGCAGTCCAAACTCAGCCGCGGATGGACTTTGTAATTCTCAGGGAATTTAACTGACACTGCAGCTCCCTGGCGCTCAGATTTTCCCTCACGAAAGTCAGCAAAACTCGAGCGCATATCCCTAAGAGACCCCAGAAAAGTCAAGGCACTGCCACAGGCATACATTCATTACTCTTGTCACCCATAAAACAGGGTTGAGATGGTCATATGGAAATCAGGAAAGCCAAAACATGCCAGCCGCCCTCTGATTGTCCCTGACTCATAGCAGTGGACCCTCTGGCCATTTCTCAACCATTCGAAGGATGTACGCTTTGTAGAAAAAAAATCTTAACCTTAGAGCTTCATCCTGGTTGGCTGTACCTGACATAAGCGATGTGAAGACTCCAGAGGACACTCTAATTGCGTGCCCTCAACAACTTTCAATGTGGTTTAAAACCAAGCTGTGTTCAGGTGGGTGTAATGATCACCCCTTTTGGACAAGTTAGACGTGCAAAAAGCTCTGGAAACCACCTTTCACCACCACGTTTTTATCAATTTCTTAATTATGAAAAATATTTTGACCTAGTGACTAAGGGGCTTGTACGCAGACGAGTTTAGGAGCGTCTTTTCTTATTTTACTGGTGTTTGTAACATAATATATAGAAATAATGTGGAAGTTATAAATGCTCTCCCAAACTGGATAAATCTAACAGCAGCTTGTGCGTTTCTGTGTTGAAGCTGAAAATGCTAAAACGATGATGTTATAGCCCCCAGTTCTGCTTAAACCTGCAAGCTCCCTGGCTGCGTCGAGCTTCCTTGAATCCGTTACTCATTTTCTGACACGGTCCCTAAAATGCGCACAGCATCCTATCCTGTGGAAAAATCACATAGTCCAGTTTGGTGGTGCTGATCAGGAACACCCCCCCCCCAACCTTTCCACTGCATGCCAAGAGCAATCCATGGAAGGCTTATCTCTGCTCCCACAAGCAAGCAATACTCCTGAGCTGTCCTTGGGAAAAAGAGTGATTTGTTCCTCACTCCAGGGGACTGTTCTGTCGCTGACCCTGACTTCTGACCCCTCACATGCAGCCAGAAAAAAAAAATCCCGGCATGGATCAATAATATCACATTATCAAAAAGCTGTATTTAGGATTTATTCCCTCTCTTGCTTTGGTCTCTTCAAATGGATTGATGACTCACTGATCGGACTTGTGACCCCTTCAGAAAAAAGATATGTTAGATGGAGTACAGCCAAGGTGGATTGCTGTTCAATGTTCACTTCATGTCAAATCTATCACCTTAATGAAAGCTGCGTTTCAATTGGGACGAGGTTTCGCTGGAAACCTGTGTGTTTGCTTTTGTAAGCCGAGGGCCTCAGACTCCTTTGGGTTGCTTCTCCTAGCTGCTCTGATGTAGATGTTTGGAAACTGCCTACCACGAGTCCTCACCTAAATTCAAAGTGGCGTGTATCCTTCAGGGAGAGTGTGGAATGGCATCCCAAAGCTCGCAACTCTTTGTTACAAAAGCAAACCCGTAGACACTGTGATGTAAACGACAACGATGGAGACATGCTACGTCTCTTCAAATTACCTCGGCTCCTCATGAAATATTCAAACTGTTTGACGTTGCTTAATTCAGCTCGAGTGGTTCCCCACTCGTGAAGCTGAATAAATTATCAGGTGAAGCGTTCATGCTTGATTGACGGGCTTTCAAAATTAAATACGAAAAAAAAAACACGAGTTGATGCCCTTTCGACAAAGACAGATCAGTCAGCAAAAAACAGAGAGTTTGGACTGGATTTAAAGGGACGTCACTTTTTCTGGCTGCAGTTGAAAATGTGCCAGTCTTTCAGTAACTGAGGGAAAGAGGAGATGAAACAGCATTTTGATGGGAGTCGTTTGGCAAAAACAAACCACTCGAGAGCTTCAGAGAAGAAAAAATTTGGACTGCATGATATTTAGAAAAAAAAGAAGGGAGGTTTGCAAACATGCACTTAATTACACTGTAATTCCAGCAATATGTCAGCCAATATGAAATATGAGATCTGGCAGGGGGAGTGGGGTTGGGTGTGGGGGTTGAAGGGTTGCAGTAAGAAAAAAAACACACACACACACACACACCTCTCAAAAGAGGAGCAATGCAGAGGTAATGTATGCATGGCATTACTAAGGAGAGTCAAACAGCTCTTCACCCTCCCTCTGCTCACCCGTCACTGATGACTCCCACCCTGGGACCTCGAGGGTCCCCCACAACAATACCATTACAGAGGTGGTCGGAGCTCCTGTGTGTGTGGTCAGCTAATAAAGCAATTGTCTGGCCCCTGAAAAGAGGATTACTTTAATCTGGTAATGGCCGACGTTGTGCAGCCTAGAGGAGTGGGTGTAAGAGGGTCACTTCGAAATGCTGAGAAGCCCATTGTGAGGCACCCCCCTCCCACCCTAACAGGCCTGCCCCACACTGCCCTCAGCTGACCCTCCATCCTCGCTGAGGCTACTGTAGTTCACCCATCTGGAAAACCAGAAAGACTCTTTAACTCGACCTCCAGGGGAAGCAGGCGGACAAAGGCACCCATAAAAAGTGGGTGCCCACAACCGGCACCCATTAATTATTGACATGTGCTGTGGGATAGTGGCCAGTGAGCACCTGCAAGAATTCAACTCCAACAATAGGGCAATTGAAATGAAATTTTATCAGGGTGATTTAGGTCCTGTTCAGAGACCTAACAACAGCACTATGTCAAAAACAACAAAGGGTTCTCATTGAGTTTACGTAAAGAAGGACAATAGCAGGACAATGAAGGGCTGTCAGGAAGGTGAACGGGTGAATACTTGGCACTAACGCAGTATTTTCTGAGAAGAATGCCTCGGATTAGAGCATTCTGCTCTATCAACAGAAAACAAGGCAACAGCAATCCAAATGGTTTTCTTGTTTTTTGAGCTTCATCTGATTCAGTTTGGGTTTTTTAGCCTCAAGATCAAATTTTCCAAAATACGGATGGTTGAAATGAAAAATTACATCCACAATCGGCCGTCTTGCTTCCACTGGTGGTCACATTCACACCCTCAGTGACACAGATGGTGATGGCTGCCATGCAAGGTGCTCACACAGCTCTCATTTGTCCGAACTGCCTTCAATTGAAGGGACGACCAGCACTGAGGCACTCTGTGAAAGAAATGCTTGGAACATCCGTTTCAAAGACTCAGTGTGCTTCATAGCGTATGTATCCAGTGGGGGTACTGTTTGGCCTTCTTGTGTCAGTTTGAGAAATCCACAGGCGCACAGACATTAAAATCTTGAATTGCATCGTAACACTTATAAATGTTTGAGATTGAATCTTTGTTTGGAGGCGGCAGCAGCATGTTTGCTGGGGAATAAAGGAGTCCGGCTGGTCGCTTCTGTGCCTGTGAGCCGGTTTCCTTGTCGCTGTTCATGCGCACGACCCTGTTATTATCTGCACATGTGCCGTATCACTGTTGGACTGCTGACTCAGTGGTTGTGGATCCCGAGAGGTGAAAGAGGTGAATTGTCGCTCTGACATCAGCATCTTTCTGTTGGAGATGAGCCAGTCGGCGTGTCAGCTGCCCCCCCCTCCAACTCCCCCTCTCAGCTGTCTCTGTCCACTTTAACAGCTCGTGGCTGAGGACCAACTGATACACCACCTCTCCCTGTCAAAAAAGCACAAATGTGCTCGCACGGCCGGAGCAGATGGTCGGGCCGTGCACCGTGCATCCTGCCTCGTGCCCGGCGCACTCTTTGCCCTGTCAGAGCACTGTGCCTGATTATACCCCTCCCCGAATGACTGCAGTGGATGGGGGGGGGGGGCGATGGTGTGACTGAGGGAGGGAAGTGCAACAGTTCCAATTTTCCACCCTGTCAACAAACTCCAAAAACAGATGGATCTTAGAGCAGAAATCCATTTAGCTCCGCTCGGATGACTTAAGCCCCCCGCTCGCTGACCTTTTCTGACTCAGAGGTGGGAGCGCGTCTTAAGGAGAAATGAATCTTGTGCAAATACACACGAGTGGAAATCAATAAGCATTCTCCACAGCTGCTCGCCCTCGCATTTGCCATTTGCAGACAGGTCAAATATGCCTAAATCCCTCTGAAATGCCTCTTTTAGCACAAAGAGTTCTTTCCTGGTGTTACTTCAGCCATGCAAAGGTGAACGCCTCTGTCGATGAGGAGTTCCACAGGTTGACTCGAACCAAAAGGAATCCACTTCAGAGCAGCCCTTCAGAAGGAACTTTAAAAAAAGAAAAACTGACAAAACCTGAAGGTTGTGCTCAGATGAAAAAAATACCACCGGGTGGTTCAGGATGATCATTATCACTATGCATGTGGAATCTCATAAAAGAGCAGTTGGGATTGCCATTTGTAGCGTTTACAAGAAAATGTCTGCAGATGCACGACAACCCTGAATTCACAGTGTCCCTAGACACTGAGAAAAAAAATCTACTTTATGTGAGATTGCTGATGGTACACTGCACACTGACATATGTCCGTTTTGTCCGTACAATGATGAGCGTGGCTGAATAAAGCAAGAATTTGTACAATTCAGTTCAACTTGTGTTGGGGCTCATTTAAAATATTGGGGTCTCTGAATGTATGTATAATCACAAATAAGTAAACATCTGTACTTTCAAATATATGAATCTCTATAATCTCGCTCTCAGGGTCTTTGTCAGAACCATTATTGGAAATCCTTTGTGTTGTTTCCTGAGTTGCATTTTGTCCCGATCACTTTTTCTTTTGGGTGTGTTGGCAGTACAAGTAGTAATTTTAGGCCAACACATTGTAGTAGACATTGAACATGGAAAGGTTTTAAGGAAAATCCTGTTCTTTTATAAGTGTGAAGAGAAGAGCTCAGTACCTTTCAAATGAAAAGGTATTTTGAGCAGGAATGATGAAACGGTACGGACATTAGAATACTCGCACAATTTCTCATGAAAAGAATTTCTCAACATTAGAATGGAGAATAGAATCTGTAATTAATGAAAAAACTAATTTAATTACTTTTTCATTAATTACAGATTCTGTTCTCTCTCACTGCTATCTCTAAAAACACATCTTCTGAGTCCCCCCCCATCTCTTCCCCTCCCTCCCCCTTTTCTCACCAGGCAGCTTCATCTCCCCTCAGTAATCCAACCACTCGCAGAGCGCTGTACTCTGAGGACTCATTCAACAAGCCTGACTTAGAAACAGGAAAACAATCTAGACAGTAAAATACGACCTCGCAGCTCGCGGAGATCCACGAGGCGAGGTGGCGGCGGCAGGGATTGGGCGCCTGCGCACGAGCAAAGAGCACAAGCCTCCTATTTGCATGCAGTGGAGAATCACATCAATTAGCATAATGCCAATTTGACTTTAAAGGCCAGCGATTTGGAAGAGACAGATCATTACTGCCACTCAAATATTAATTCCCCACTAAGTTCGAACAACTTGCAGCAATAGGAGCTGCAAATAAGCGCTCTTGATGAAGGAAAAAAAAATGATACACTTACTCAAACTCGACTTAAAAAAAACAACTTAGATTTAGGTTTCGGGCAGCGGTGACGAGGAGACGTCCAATTACTGGACTGAGGACTCGGTTTCTTGGAAAGAGCTTATCCTGCAATGGAGTGGACTGCCAAATAACAAGGGTGACTCATCCAACAGCAGTAACAAATGGTCCAGCCATTCAAATGAGCTGGCAGAAAGAGCAGAATGGCTTACACAACAATTAAACCGAGTTTCCTACTAATTGGAATTTGTTGTCCCGAGACTGAACCGAGTTTGTCCGACCGCCACAATGAGCTGGCACGCGATGGTTACGCAGCGTTGTGCGGCCACGAAGTGAAGTTGACCATTGGTGGGGCGGGGGCGGGGTGGTTGGGTGGGTGTTCAGTTAGCAACATGAAATAGCCTGCGGCTACTCTGTGCGCAGCTCATAAATAACTCCAATCTGTGGTTCGATAAACACAATGACTTTCCCAATAACTCCACTGACTGGCGCAGTACCTGCAATAATCTACTCGAACACCACGTCAGACTGAGCGGTGGTCGTTCTGACTCCTAATGCAGTCCGTCTGGAGCTTTGGATTATTTGGGTGTGTTGGCAAGAAGGGCGAGCGCACACTTCTCCCTCTGTCGCTTTTATTCGCTACTTTTTGTCGGCTCTGAAATAACGCCCTGATTGCATCCCATTGATCTGTTGAACCGAGTATTGATCGCGTTGGCTTCTCGTGCGCACTGTCTGTCATGACTGATGCCTGAAACTCCCCAGATGTTTGCTGCTAGCTGCTCCACCCTGATGACCTGATGGATTTGCGTTGAGCAAATCGTCTCTGCACGCCGGTGCCGCTTGTGTCGAGGCTCACTCAGTTTGTTACATGTGCGTCTTGGTTTTGGGGCTTACATTCAGGATACTTCACTGTTGCAGGTCTTAGGACTATGACACTCCAACAGAAGTACCAGACGGGGACATGGTGGCTCCTCGTGCCCTCCTATGAACACATTCAGGCCAGCATTACTGGCACATTAAAATACACTGGGCTCCTCATTAAATTCAAAGAGGATGCTACAGCAGTGCAGCAGGGAGGCTCCCACAGTGGGGTCTGACTTAAAAAGGAAAGCACTGTGGGCAGAGAATTATCCTAATGTAGCTTTTGCCATTGTAAAGTGCAACATGGGCCCTTTAAAAGACCCAAAGAAAAATCACAATTCTTGCACCGACGACTGAATTCGTTCAGCAGAACTTGCCAGTGAGAAGATACAAATTGAATCTCAAATCCAACATGAAGTGTTCTGTTCACAAAAACTAAAACCACATGAAGAGGAAATTTTTGCTGTGAAAAATCCCTCTCTTGACTTTGGTGTTATTAAATAGTGCTGGTGTGTTTAGCTGAGCAACAAAACCAAAGAGCTTCCCATCCGTGTCACACAGAATGTAAAAGAGACCCAGCTCACTATTATCTTAGCGGTGCCTGTCTCAAAGAAGGAGGGGATCAAACGAAAACCCTTTGATAAAAGTGTTTAGCACATTCTACTGCAGTTTTAGCTGCAGGGATTGGTGAAGTACACTGGAAATTTACAAAATGAGCAGAATGATTGTCTGTTGGGAGTGCAGTTTGGAGGCTAAAACCAGCCACAGCTAAAGCTTTTCACTTTTTTTCTGTCTGCACATGGTTGTTTGGGAACAGGAGGAAGTCAGCTCTTTAGGGCTCAATGGAACAATAATCTATGTGCAAAACAAAAAGAAGTGTGCCTCGTTGTAGCTTTCTGTGAGCGGCATATTTAGCAGAGGAACATGCATGCTCGGCCATGCAGGAGGTGTTGAACACCCCTAATTACAACAGGATCAAGTAGATTCAAACTGCAAATGATAGCTCAGCGTCCCCTACTCAAAGTCAGTGTCATTCATTATTTACGAGAAATTCATTACAAAAGCAGGTCAATTTTTTTTTGTTGAAATTCTTTGTATATTCTCTAAATGCTTTCATATCACTCTTCCTTGACACCATTGGAACAGAAGCAACTCGATCCAATCTGGAAAAATCTGCAGACTTCAGAGGTCTGCTTCCAAGAAAAACTGAATCATCCTATGAAACCTGACTAAAAGCTAGACAGAGTTGCCTCATGAGTGTTTGTCTTCTGTGTCCCTGAAGCCTCCCAAATAGACTTCCTGCTTGGTGTTAGCTTTCTATCAATCTGCACCCTGAAGCAGCACTCCTACGCCCCCCCCCCACGACACACACACACACACCTCTGTGTGGCTCTGTTGGGGGGGCCATTGTTGGTACATTTGGGCTTAAACGGGGAGGGTGGGGGTATTGGCATCATGGAGGCTATGGATAATGAGTCTCCATTAATTACAACTAACTGTGTCACTTCAGCATTAACGTCCAAACAGATTACAATTTGAATTTTTCTTCAAGAAAACTATTATTTTTTTGCTTTATACTGGGCATCAAAAACCTGAGGCAGACCAGAAGAGACATAACTACACTTAGTTGGGCTGCTGAATATACTAATACAAACTGCAGTCTCAAAGGTGGTGCAGCCTAAAGTCACTCTAGTACTTTTGCTTTGAAAAAAAATCAAAGCTTCTGTGAGGTCGGTTTTTCTAGCAGCCGTTATATGTGCACACACAAGCAAGTATGCACAAATAGAAAGATGACTGCACAAAGGGGAAGGAGCCTGGACCAGCGGCGTCATTAGGCAGAGGTCCTGTGTGGCGGCGCAGAGCCTGTGATCAGCAGCACACAGAGATAAGGGGGCGTGATCGGGCACAACAGTTGGAGCGGGGGGGGCCTTCATTGTTCTCGGCAGGCCCCCTTGGCCCCCGCGCTGTGCTGTCGTTAAAAAGGGGGAGAAGGTTAATGCTCTTCCTCACACCACCTGTTGTCAGGGCACCCCCATCCTCCCCATCCTTCTGCTTTTGTCTCACTGACTCACACACACACACACACACACACACACACACACACACACACACACACACACACACACACACACACA
>JAUESF010000006.1:558029-569108 GCA_032274765.1 Malacoctenus tetranemus
CCCCGCACTTGCCGTATCTGTGCCCTCCGTCCCCCGCACTTTTTGTTTTTTTTTTACAGCCATTACAACACTTTCTGAGAGGATGATAAATCACTCAATAGACCTCGGAACAATCCCCCCCCCACTTTCAAAATGATGGCTACGCCACTGCTTCTGACTTCAAAGACAATTTTTTTGGCATGTTAGTAAAAAAAAAGTTACAATGGCTGCTTAATTTTGTGTGTCTTTACTTTTCGAAACAGTTTTTTTGGGGGGCGGGAGTCACTTCCTGTGCATGAACATGCAGAATTCCCCAGGGTTTAAAAAAAAAAAAAAAAGAAACCATTGTGTTTGTTGCGTGTCCCACTGACAAGAGGAGGAGCTGCCACAGAACTCTTGCTACAGACCCTTCAGGAATGAGGTTGTATAGCTGATTGCTTTTTTTTGGGGGGGGGGGGTAATAAATGAAGCACTATTGTTGTTTTATTAAAACAAAAATATATACACTATATATCTATATCTAGGTGGAGTGTCTTGGAAGTCCCCTCAAAACGAGATGAAATCCTTTGTGATCACATACAAATTACTGCAGCAAAGCCAAAAACGGCCAATGCAGGCGATAACGTGGCCACTTAACATTTAGTTAACTACTTTCGGGATCCTATTGTAAACAAGAAAGATGTTTTATTAGTGTAGTCTCCAGAAGAACAGCAAAATGTCGCACATCACGCCGAGTTTATCACGTTAACGCATCGATATTCAATCCAGGCGGGCTTCCGGGTATAGCCGCGTTTACTGACAGTGTGCGCAGGTCACAAGCGGTGACGTCATAGGACAATGCATTCTGGGATCCGCTGACTGAATCCGATGGTATTCTTGACGCGAGTAAACCTGCACATCATTCCGATCACTTCACCCAGTGCTCATGCAAACAGAGCGTCCTCATCCACTAATCACAAGAAAAACAACCAAACCGAAACAGTGTCCATGTGAACGCAGCGCGTGACTGTCCCCGTTGCCCGGGTCCGCGCATTTTTCCAGATTCCCTGAACGTCACCTTCCCTCCCCCTCCCCTTAGCAACAGAGGCAACATGGCGGCGTCCAGCACCGCGGAGCATTCTCCAGAGATCGCGGCGCCGTTGAAGATCCCGAAAACGGAGGTGCCATCGCCCGAGTCGGAGGACTTGAGTGACAGCAACCAATACCACTCCAATCCCTCCACGCCGAACCGCTTCTCGCCTCTGAACGTGGGCTCGGGCGGCGCGGGCCGGACGGCGGCCTCGTCCTCCAACAGCTTCACGGCTTGCCGGGGGATGTCGTGGACACCGTCCGAGACGAACGCCCTCATCGCGGTGTGGGGCAACGAGCGGCTGACGGAGGCGAGGATGCAGCAGCTGGAGGTGGCGGGCACCGTGTTCACCGGCAAGGCCCCCGGCCCCGCCATGTACGAGCGGGTCTCCAGAGCCCTGTCGGAGCTGGGGTACGAGCGGACCCCGTCCCAGTGCCGGGAGAGGATGAAGGTAAGGGTGGGTGAGCAGGGGGGGGAGGGATGGGGGGGGGGCACATCCACCCTGTCTCTGTCATGTCTGAGCTCCGAGGCGCCGACGTCTTATTTAAGCACATATAAGCCAGCCATATTTATTGCCCCTGAAACACACGCCGACGTGCTTCAGCAGGTGTGTGATGGATCGCAGATGATAGATGGAAGCTAGGCGGCACCAACAGGTGATCCCACCTGTACATAGACACTGTGCATCACTCCCACAGCTCACAGTGCCCACGGCACGGCCGCCCCGCGGTGACCAGCACGCCGTCACGTTTCTCCAGCCACGTCCATCACTCCACCATAGCGGTCCTGCTGCTCCGCTACAGTGACCCTGCAGAACACAGTGCTTCAGCCTGCAGTCAGAAACTCGATACGTTTAAGGGGATAACACCCAAGAACACCAGGAGACACCCCCCCCCCAACACACACAGCTTAGGTGTCCTGTTTACACTCAGCTGGGTGTTTGGAAGTGCTGTGAGGTATTGAATGCAGACCAGAGGGGATTGTTTTTGTTTGCCATTTGCAAGTGTGGATCGACACAAGTGATCAGTGAGTGTTCAGTGAGCATGGTGCAGTACATTTGATCCATTTCCTGTCATTTCCAATCACCGATGACCCCCATCCTCCCCTCCACCACGCTGCAGGCTGCGTCAGTCCGTTCTTTGGTTCCTTGCTGCTCCTGTCACTTGCAGATCGGGTGTGCTGGGCCTGATGGCCCGCACAAGCATCGAGTTTGGAGTTGAGTCACTTGTACAGTGACAGGGACACTTGTTGCATCCTACTCTCTGTACAAAGCCCCTTCTGGTCATGCTACTGACCTTGGTGAGGTGGAGGAAACGGGTCTAGGTCCTGTAAATGGTGGACGTGTTCTCGGTTCTCCTTCAACCTTCTGAGGAGTCGAACACACGCTGGTCTCAAACACACAGCAGCATTAGGGAAGGTTGCAAGTGAGGCTTTAAAACAGACAAACTACAGTTTAACCAATTCAGAATGACACAATGAACCTGCTCTTTAAGTAAATGGCCACATTGTGGAGGCATCCTACTGTATCTGGCCACGAGGTGCAGACCGAGTCCTTCCCCTGTGTTCCATGCCAGACGCTGCGGCGCTGCTACAGCCGCGTGAAGGAGCACGGCATCGGCAAGAGGAAGAGCAGCTACACCATTGAGCAGCTGGAGAAGGTGTTCGGCCAGGGAGGCTGGGACTCTCAGAGCTGTGCACCCGTCCTCATCAACAGCAGCGGCCTGTACCAGGAGATGGAGTCCGACGGCAGCACCATGGAGGACTTCTCGCAGGAGGACTGGTGCAACCAGGTGCTGGACTCGGCCTTCCAGGAGGGAGACATGGACACTGGTGAGAGGACGGGTCCACTCAGGTTTCCATTCTCACAGTACGTTTACATGCAGCTTGAGAAACTTCAAATTTTAAGCGTAGTCCGACTGAAATGGGACTTCTAAAGGTATGTAGACGGCTTAGCTGGACTAAGGGTGCGTTCCGATTCTCTTCCTTAATCCTCGATCCTCAACCTTAATCATCAAAATGCACGCTCCCGTGACGACCAAGGGCTGAACGTTTACCCTACAAGTATATCAGACCATTCTCAATTCCTATGAAGGTAAATTAAGGAACGAGTTTGAGGAACAAAATGGCCATTTCCTTCCTTAAAACTGAGGTGTACTGCAACCTCCCTTAGTTTAGGCACATGTTATGGATTAGTTACCTCGCTGTTGCGTAACATTGATTTTTTTTTGACGGATCTTTTGCTGCCATTGCTACGGTTTCTTCTTCTGACTTGACAGACTGAACGCCGCTTTGGTGTAATGCTGCCCCCAACAGCATCAAGGAAGTATCTGCATAAGAAGTGTTCCATTTCCAGCCATTTGGAGGGTTAAGGAAGAAGGTTAAGGATTAAAGTTGAGGATTGAGGATTAGGGAAGACAACTGGAATTGGTCTTAAGTCACCTCAATAATGTGCTTCAAAGTGGAGCTGTTGCTGCACGTGTCCGCTTCACTTCACAGAAATCAGACCCAGCTTTGCACTCGTGTGTCTGTCTCAAACATTCAAACATTGACAGTAACGTTCATTATCTCCCTCTTTGGATTGGCTGGAACTCGCGTAATTCGTCTTTTAATGATGTAGCGCCACCTGTGGGGGGCGGAGTCAGAAATGAGCTTTGCTGGACTGCCGCATGGTTGTAAACGTACTGACAGACAGACAGTGTGCTGTGGGGCCGGAAGTGAGATCTGTGCTTGTTTCTCTTCTTGTAGAAGAAATCCTGGTGCCTAAAAACAGAGCGCTGCAGATTCAAGCTGAGCTCTCAGAACAAACCCAGTAAGTCTGCCGCTCCGTGTCCTCCTCTGTCACCCAACGAGAATCTGTGCCACTTCACTGAATAAATGTTTACAGAGCAACTATGTTCTCAGACCGCGAAGCAAACAAATGACTGGTTGAGGGAGTGTGTGTGTGTAGGGGGGGGATCCTCCTGTGTCATTTTGTCGTGTTGTGTTTGCAGAAAGAAGGAGGTGATGCAGGCTGTGATACGCATCCTTGAGTCCGTGCAGCTCAACTGGGAGCACTTCCAGACGTGGACCGAGTTCTCCCGGCTGCACCTCTCCAACAAGCTGGCCATCTTTGGGGTGGGCTACAACACGCGCTGGCGCGAGGACGTGCGCTACTACCACGCCGAAATCAGTTCGCAGGTCCCGCTCGGCAAGCGGCTCCGTGAGTACTTCAACCCGGAGAAGCTGGAGGGCCAGATCATCATGAACAAAGTTCAGAAGATGAACTGGAAGAACGTTTACTACAAGTTCCTGGACATCACCATTAGCGAGGCGCGCTGCCTGGAGCTGTGCATGGAGGTGGACTGGCTCCCCGTGTCGCTCTCCAGGGCGACGGGCAGCAGCAAAGGCACATCCCACTACCTCCTCCCCGGGGACCTCCCCAAGGCATTCGGACTCTACGCAATCGGCTACGAGCTGCCGTCGTCCCCTCGCCACACAGCCCGCGCCTCACCCCAGGGCGACGGGGAAGACCGTGGTTTACCTCAGTGCAAGTCGGAGAACGGTGCCCCGAGTCGGTCGGACGCGGACGAAGTGGGACAGGGCGACCCGAGTCGGGCCAGGGTCACTTACTGCTACCTGGGCATAGCTGAGGACAGGACCATGCAGCAGTGCCTCTTCCAGCACTTTCAGGGCCCCGCCAAGCACTACGGCCACGGCGAGCCCTCGGCCGTGACGCGCTTCCTGCAGGAGAACTGTCGCGCGGCTGCGGCGGCGGGTCAGGGCGGCGACGCGCACGGAGAGTCGCCTCAGCACTCTGCTGTTTACATCAAGTTCATCGAGGTGGAGCCGGACTTCCTCTCGGCAGGCTCCCTGGTGGAGTGTCTGGAAACTGCCGTGGGTTACTCCTTGAAATACAACAACAAAGAAGCGTTGTAACTCCACCACCCGGTGTTTGCACTGACTGACAGTGGAACGAGCACGTGCTACAGCCAGGAGTTCAACTGGAAAGATGACCAGTTATCATTCGGTCTCAAAGCTTGGATGTGGTTCAGGGCTACGACTAATTGTCATTTTCCTTTAATATTTACCAGCCTATCAGGTTCTTGTTGAACAGACTATTAGTGAGTGGTTCCCATCACGTGTCAGGGTTTGAATTCTGGACAGTTCAGAATGCTGAATTCTGATCCTGGTCCCCAGAAGTGACACTGTTAGCACAGTGTTGTTCCTTGAAAGCACTCACATGGAGGAAGTCTGAGTTTCTGAAAGACATTCAGAGTCTGTGAGGACGTTTTGAACACCATCTATGTTGTACAAGGTCATGTGACCAGACCTCGTGCCCGTTGTTTCAGTTTCATTATCCAACTGTCTTTGAAGTCACTCGAGAAGACTGATTTCAGTTCAGCCAAAACGACTTTATCAGCTTTTGACAAGCACCTACTCACCTCTACTTGACCTGAGTGAGTAGTGCTTAAACTGTGCAAAGTAAAAAGTGGAAGGAGCCGGGTCAAAGTCCCTGGAGATTTCGGTCAGGTTGGGGTGAGATCACAGGTTTGGAGTCAGATTTGGCTGAAAGTCCAAGCCAGCGTGTCTCTTTCGTCTTGGTTCTTCTTGAACACCCCAAAATCCCTGAAGTTCGGATTCCAGATGTTAGTTGGCGTGTTTCAGCTATCCTAATGGATAGGCCGGGTTTAAACTTTGTCAGTCAAAGTCAACAAAAGATATTTTTTAATTGTCAAAAACACTGATGGGTCGTTTTTGTTCTGGAGACCAGGCTCAGAATGTACAGACCAGAATGACTCATTGTTGAAAGTTCCAGATTGTATAAAAAAACCCAACAAAAAAACAAACAGGAGACAAATGTGGGACCTGTTGAGCTGCTCTGTTCCTGAAGTCTGTACTTGTTCCAGTCTCATGTGCACTACAATAGATCTGCTGCTTTGTTTGGTATCGATAACTATTGCCTCATCAGGGAGCGCGGGGGTTGGCACGGTGACTACTGTAGTATGCGTCTGTCTACCTCAGTAGGATGTAGCAATGAAGGGACCATAGCGTTGGGTTTGTGCTCAAACTGCCTTTTTTCTTTTGACATTGAAGTGTGGACCTGAATATCCAGCGTGAGGTTGGACGGAGCGTTTGTTTTTTTTTTTCTGCCTTATGTTTTGGTTTTTTTTTTTCCTTTTTGCACGTGGGCCCGGGCTGCAGCGAGGAGTCGCCATCTGTGGACGGCGCGCTACCACAAGTTTCGGAGTCGGGTTGACGCGGCTCAGTCCCAGTTCGGCTGCGATCAAATTTGTTGTTCGATCACTGGTAAGGACCAAAGCAGAGCAGGGGGAAAAAAAAGGGAGGGGGGGATTTAAGCCTTCGTGGTGCACCAGCTCTCACAGTGCAGTCAGTTTTCACACTGACTGCACTCGGACCGAAGGGCCATCTGGGTCGACCCGAGTACAGCTGGTGTAAAGCGGGTTCAGATTCGGAGTTGTTTGAACTCCAACAGGAGGTAAATGCGTGGGTTTTCAGTTCCAGAAACTGAGCCAAGTAAAGCCCCTCGTCACCATGGCAATGGGCCCTGTTAACCTAACCTGCGAGCTTGCAGGTTTTCTCGAGCAAACGCACATTTTTACCGTGTCTCTTTGAAACGTTCGCTCCTACCAAAACTATTCGCTCTGACCTCCAATTACAACAGGTGGAAAAATGTGTTGATGGTGCCTTTTTTTTCCCTCCCCGGTTGCCATGGTGAATCAAGCTATCGGGGCTCCGTCGATGATGCCTTCTTGCTGGGGTTGTACGTGCGTTCAACTCGAGGTGAACATATTTACAGTTGACTGAACGAAACCAAATCAGCTGTTCTGGAACCGTAAAAAAGTTTTTTCCCCATCTTGGGTTATATCAACTCAGAGTTGAGAATGAGACCTGCCTGGAGCTCCCCGCCCCCCTCTCGCGATACCACACTCTGGGAACAGTCTTCAAACGGTAACTACTCCCATCTCTGTACAGGTTCCATCATTATAGCATCCCTCATATCTGCCAGCAGGTGGCAGCAGGAAGCGCTTTATCGTCAGCTGATGGTTTCTTTTTGGCTGAATCAGAGATGGTCAGATCACGGTCCTCTCTTGCTGCAGCCCGGGGGTGAGATGGCGACCAGTACAGGGGCACGCGCAGAGGAGCTCCAAGCACCTCCTGCGTGCCTACTGCACCCACACGCCCGCCCACCTGCTGGCTCTGAACTCCCAGGCAGGTCAGGATTAACTAAGCTGCACGGGTCAACTCGCCGTTGACCTGTGATCAATCAAAAGCCTTTTCGTGGGCAGGATTCTTGCGGTTATGTGCAATGTGCCAGGACAGGACGGTGTAGAAAAGAAACAGTGGAGAAGTCCATACTGAATTTATGTGTCTGAAACTGAGCTAATATATAAATTTATCTCTAATATATATATATATATATATATTTAAGAAGATCAATGTTCTTGAGCATTCCGGCTTTTGCAGACTTGCGGCGTTCATTTGTTTGGGTATACAGTATATACAAATGAATATGATATTTTCTATTTTATCGGTTGGCACTATGTGTTGTATGTGATTGTTTCCAGGTCGCCGTCTTGTATGTTTACATGTGTGAAAAACAATAAATGGGGAACTCTGTTGTTTGTCGCACGGTGAAAGTGGCTTTTCTGTGTGTGTGTGTGTGAGTGTGTGTGTGCGTGTTTGCTCAAAATCAGTTTGTCACCTTAATATTTTGAGAGGAAATATATACATGTTTACTTTTGTGTTTGCTTTGTTTTCTGTAATTCAGTTGTTGCATCACACGTCTTTATTCACATCAGATTAACATGAGAAATGACTGAATACGAAAATCTTACAACTTGTGTGGAAAATCAATGCAAACGTCCATCTTAATTTATTACATTTCTATTTATTTTTCTTTCAACTTTATTTTTGTACTTTCTTTCTTTGGTGGTATTTATTTTCTTTCATTTATAATGTTCAAGCAGTTTTCTTTGTTTTTATTTTTTTAACTAAAACCATTTTCCCTCCTCGGTAATAAAACACAAATGTATGTTAAAAAGCTGTCAATCAATGTTTATTTGTTGCAATTTAAATCTTCCCCCAACAGTAATAAACTCCACAGGCTGGACCCGCATGCGGCTGATCGCCTCAAAGTGCAATCCCTCCATCTGCCCAGAAGATGGCGAGAATGAGCCGCAGCTGAAACCTTTCTCTGTCCTGCCGCTTGGAAAAGCCAAACAAGCACACAGTGATACAAAGCTGGTACAGGTTTCCACACGCGAACATTTTTTCCAGTACACAAAATAATCTGTAACTCAAAGTCTGGCTTTAACCACAGTGTCCCCAAGGCTAACACAACGGTGTGTACTGTAATGTGATCTGCCTCAGTTAATAATTAATGTGGCATTTTGCCATTCACTATACTATTAATATTATAGGTGCACTGTATGTGTGACTGGATGACTGACGTGAGTCACATGAATGTTTAACAGTGCCCTGCTGTTGTGTGTTAAATAAGCATGTTTGCTTTGGTTGACCATGAATGTGTAAACAGGATTCCATTCATGCAAACAGCAGGAATTCACCCCCCCCCCCAGTGCTATATGTTCCTTTATTACATGATTTACATGGAAATTCAGAACTGAAGCATTAAAAAACAACCAACCTGTGTGCAATGTGCTGCAGGTCTGTCTGGAAAAGCTCCAATATGTAGGCCAGTGGGTGATGATGATGCAGGTTTATGTGTATTTCCCTGCACCTACACTGTATAATCTGAGATTATCTGCTCATAAAGAGATTCTCACGCTGCGTAGCTGCGTTCATCCGCTTTTTTAATTTTTACCCGGGTGGGGGGGTTCAAAACCCGAGGTGGGGAGTGGAAGCGGCTGGTCCGGTCAGAGGGGGGGCCCGGTGCTGAACGAGCGAACATGGAGCCACTATTTCAGCGCCACAGCCTGCAGGGAGTGTCACTCTCCATTCTCATGAATAGCATTCGCGAACGCCGCCAACTGCATATTCATGCTCTCATGTGATGTGTTTGGAGGCCCCCGTAGTGTTTTCTGCCCGGATAGGAATGCTCCACTTCTGTGTGCAAAGGAAGGGAAGTCTGCAAGTTTTACAGTAAAAAGCGCACGGAGCTGCAGACCCTCTGGACGGCTTTCAGGTGGAATTTTGATCACTTTTTCCTCAAAGCATTGCAAACATCAACAAATGCTTGCGTGTGTGCATGTGTGCGTGCGAGATCGGCTGACCTAACAGAGCTGTTGGCAACCTGTCGAAAGAAACCCACATGGAGAACATGCAAATTTCATTACTCATCACACACTGTGTTTAAAGTAACATTGCTCTGCCAGATTTGTACCAACACTCAACACGTCTTGCCTCCACGTGGTATTCATGAAGGTTTGTGAGTTAGGTGTGGGGGGAAGGGGTGTGTTCACTCTCCAGATCAAACCACCTGGGTTGCCAGAACAATGGAAGCGCCTTTGACAGGTGCCGATAATTAATGCGAGCCAGACAACGTGTTTGTCCTCCAGGTGTCAGCTCTGCTCTCCGTTTGTCCAGACTTTGCGCGTCCGCTCCGGTTAGGGCCAGCGCCCACGTCCCGCGATTAGCTGCTCCGCTCGGATCAAATTATTCAGCTCCTGAATGCAAACAGGCCTGTTTTGACAGCATTTGCCTGAATTCTGAGATTGGAGCTGGAGGCCCAGATGCAGTTTGCAACACCGCAACGTACCGCCCCCCCTCCCCACCCCCACCCCACTATGAGGATTGCAGCCTGCTTCTTTGGATTTAATCACAGGAATAACCCCTGTTCACCTCTCATAATTGAGCAGTCTGCCTCCATTAGCCTCACCCTTGTTGCTGAGGCAACAGCTAGGGCAACCTGAGCGAAAAAAAAAAAAACAACCAACAAAGGGGTCTGAGCACCTCAGAGAGCAGGTCAGTCCATATTTTTACATCAGGGTGGTGAGCTCACCTTGGGAATTCACGTCAAGCTGAGTCCAGTCTGTTTCTCTGCTCTCAGGCCCACACCTCTTCACACATGATGGAGCAGGAGCTGGAGGTTTTACAGGAGGAGGAGGAGGAGGAGGAGGGGGTGAAAGAGGGCTTCAGTCAGGGGAACTTCAAAATAGACTTATTGTTGTGAAGAGCTTGAGCCAGGCTGTTTGAAATTGGCAAAAATGGACTGGAGAATGCCCGTCTGGGCTCGTTTTCTTGTATGACTTCATCTTATTTAAATGCAAATTCAGGCTTCGTGGTGTCACTGGGAAGTTTCAGCTGGAGTCTTGCAGAGAAAACTGAAATCGCTTCATTATCAGATAATACTGCACGTGTTTTGGCAAACAAGTTTTACATCTCGATAGATAGATAGATAGATAGATAGATAGATAGATAGATAGATAGATAGATAGATAGATAGATGGATAGATAGATACAGATTTATTTTCAGTATGTCATTGGTTACTGTGTTTGTGTTAAAGATGTAAAGTTTGATGTCACACAGTGTTACACATTAGAAAGACTCAATTTTGCAGCATTTATGCGAGATGAGCAGATTTTTTTTCACACCAATTTTTCTTAAAAATGATCATGAAGGAAACATGAAACGAAGGTAAATCAAGAAACCAAACTATTTCACATGCTTGATTGTTCCAGTTATGCTTTGTTTTGGCTGTATGAAACACGTTCGGGCAGTCAGTCAGAGGTAATGAGCCGCTACACCTGCTCACGTGAGGACAGGTGCGCCTGCGCCAAGTTCACGTACGCGTGCAGCAGCTCAACACGCGGAAGTGCCTTTTGGTTTCAAAATAAAAGCCGGGCCGTCAGATCGGTCTTGACGCGGCTCTACACTGAAAATGGTTTGCAGAACGGGGTGTGTAGTCTACCGCCGACTTCACAGTTAGCCGACTGAGATGCCACGGCTCTCGCTCTCTCTCTCTCTCTCTCTCTCTCTCTCTCTCTCTCTCCCTCTCTCTCTCAGGAAAAAGGACGCGGGATGGCAAGTTGCGGAGTTGGACTCGCCGCCGTCTGTTGCAGGAGGTCAG
>JAUESF010000006.1:629350-641850 GCA_032274765.1 Malacoctenus tetranemus
ACGGACGGACGGACGGACGGACGGACGGACGGACGGACGGACAGACAGACAGACAGACAGACAGACAGACAGACAGATAGATAGATAGATAGATAGATAGATAGACAGACAGATAGATAGATATTAAATAAATACATTTCTTTTTATCGATATCAGAATATTTTTAATGGAAACAAATTAAAGATGCATTCACAATTCCTGTGTTCACTTATTCATTTTGACAATGGTTTGACTTTATCAGTTGGACAAGCCATGAGCAGCTACAAAAGGCAGAGGTCTTTGATCGGTTTGTCCATTTGAAAATGGTGAATTGACTTTACATCACCATTGAATTAATGACTGTTTTTCCTGCAGGTTTTTGTTTTTCACACAAACACAGGTTGCTCTTTCGCTGAACTGGCTAGCTGCCGTGAAGCTCAGCCACAATGGGGAACGAAGTCCCCAAAGAGAGCAACATGGGCGCGGGGCTCAGGTGCTACAAGTGTTCCAGAGGTCTGCCTCCCTGCTACTCGTTCAATGATCTGAACAAACAAGAAATTCATGGGAGGTTTGTATATGTTTTCAATGGAGGCGAATACTACAGAGTAGTCGGTCACCATGACCATTACGAATGTAGGGCTTGCTTCTATAAGCCGATTGAAGACCAACAAAGAATGCAAGAGGAGGAGAGGAGGAGAGAAGAGGAGAGGCGCCAAGAGGAGGAGAGGCGCCAAGAGGAGGAGAGGAGGAGAGAAGAGGAGAGGCGCCAAGAGGAGGAGAGACGGCAAGAGGAAGAAAGGATAAGAGAGGAGGAGAGACAGAGAGAGGAGGAGAGGAGAGAGGAGGAAGTGAACCGACGTCTTGAAGAATCCCAACGTCGTGCTGAGGAGCTGCAGGAGAGAGAAATGAGCAGGATGATTGCAGAGGAGCGCAAGTCTGTGCGACATGTGCTAAAAAGCCACCTGGACGAGTTTGAGAGGGATCCATCCAGTGGTGCTGATCACTTTCTGGAAATCCTCTCAGAAAAATGCAACCTTCCGGTTTCAAAGTTCAGTCTGGTCGAGCTGAGTGCTGACAACCTGGTGAGCGTCCTGTCCGCCCTGGACAAGCTCCTGTTTGATGAGTGGATCCAATCCCCTCCCACTTTGAGCACCCTGCAGCACGCTCAGCTGTTCCTCACTGAGCTGTGTGCTCTGTGTGTGGAGAGATCCCAAGGTGTTTCAGTGGAAACCGTATGCGATAGCGTGCACTCAGTGATGGAGTCTATCAGCCAGTTGGCCAGCAATATTCCTGAGATGTTCCTGCTGACTCAGGCGCTGGACCTGAGCCTGATGCAGTTCTTCACCAATCACGGCACCATTGTCTCCGATGCGGCCCTCATAGCCCAACGATGGGCTCAAACAGAGATGACCAGTGAGGATCTGTTCCTTGTTGAATTCCTCGGCACCCTCATGTCCTCCCTGCAGAAAACGGTTGACAGAGCCACTGTGTATATTTTAGACATGGAAGTCCAATGTCTGAAGCTTCTCTTCCTCAGGCTGACACATCTTAATGGCCATGAAAGTCATACAGAATGCACTGACGTGTTCCTCATGCTGGTGCAAGCAAACCAATGGACTCCAGCAGAGGCAGTGGCTCTGCTCAGAGTGCTTTCAGAGAAGCTCGCCGAGGACTCTGCAATAATTAAGGTGCTGCACTTGGTGCAGGCCTATGACATTTCGCCACAGTGGAATGATGAGGCGGGATACTCTCTCATTCAGCTCTTGGAGAACATCCCTCCGGAACACTTCCGGCTGGAGTTTCAAGTGGCCCTCAGAAGGAAAGACGTGAGCAGCCTGAATTCAGCTCTGAAAGAGTTCAAATCCTTGAGACATCTGGAGGATGAACGCATTGAAATGATTAGAGATGTAGTAGAAGGTGTTCTGCAGTATTCAGACAATCCACCAAACGATGGTCCATTCAATAAGGAGTCCTTTCGATTTGAAAACGGAGAGGTACACGACTTCAAAAACTCGCTGTGGCAGCTGTGTAGAGCAGCTCATGAGACCAAAGGCTGGTGGCCGTCCATCAAGCAGATGTTGAAGTGGTGCGAGCTCATAATGCCTGGGACAAGTGGAACTCCAGAAACGGCAGATGTGGAAGACGATCCATGTGTCATAGCCTTGTTTGCAGCCGCAAAGGTCTGCATGGGGACCAAAATGGACATTGTGCTGAGCAGCGATGCTCACATGCACAGGCAGACCAAAGAATGGTCCAACTTCTATGAGCACATCGGAATTTCTATAAACACCAACATGGATCAATCACTGACAGACGTATACCAAACAGACATCGTTTATGGCCCCATGAGCAACTTCATCTGTGATTATTTACAGTATCACATCCAAGTGAAGACAACAGGCTGCCCTCCCCTTAGCAGAGGGTATATCTTTGACTACAGCAGTCTCAGTGCTTTCCATGGTATGAAACTGTCGAGAGTCGAAGAAAATGAAAACCTCAAGATTGCTGCAGTGCTGCTGCAAAACCTCATCGGTGGCTTCGTTGACGACAACATGGAACTGAGACATGGGTTTGTCAAGGCTCTTTTTCAAGCACTTCACAACAAACTCACAGAAGGAACCGAGCCAAAAAACACCAAGCTCTTGGCCACCACAGAAAGATACTCTGCACAGGCACTGCCGACAAATGGGATCTGCGCTCTGACCTTTTTCGAAAGTCTCTTGGAAGAGTTGACCACAGCAGCCCACAATGACAAAAACATGTTGATCAAAGTCCGTTTGTGTTTTGAAGTTCTGTTTGCGTGTGCAGTGCAGTTCCAGCCCTTAAAAGAAGAGGCTGAAGAAGTTTACCAAGCAGTATTCAACCTTGCATCAGGACAGCTGTGGTCTCCCATGAGGGCACTGGACTTTTTCACTGCCTTATCATATTACCATCAGGATGAAAAATTTGTTTCCATCAAGAAGATACTACATCTGATAGAAACATATCAAGTGACCTGGGAGTGGAGGGATGAAAACAACCAGTCTGTCGATACTCTCTCAAGGTCACTCAGCACCGCAGACTTGATCTCACGTTTGGAGCAGAGCTTCAGACAGGAGGAGGAAAAAAGCCTTGATTTCTTAGTTGAAGAAATACGGCAGATGAAAAGCACTGATGAGCAAATTCTGGACAAATCCCATGCTGTCGTGAAAGCTGTCCTTGAACTGATTGAGTCTGGTCAAATACAAGAGCACAAAGATGTAGAGAAAGCTCGCAATGTGTGTCATAGCATGGAGACTGAGGACCTCAAGGAGATCCTGGCAGTCCTATGCAATGCTGTGCACCTACGCATTGCTCAGGAGAAGTGGTGGCCCAGGAAAAATCAAATGCTCAGCTGGTGCCTCCTTGCCTTGTCTGACACGGGGAAGCTCCTGGAAATGGGAACAGGAGAAGGGAAATCCTGTGTCATTGCGATGTTTGCAGCACTGCGTGTACTCAGGGGTGAAAAAGTGGATGTGGTGTCCAGTTCCGCCGTCTTGTGTCAAAGAGATGCAAAAGAATGGGACACCTTTTACTCCTATTTTGACATCACGGTTGACACAAATACAGATAAAAATGAAGATGACCAAAGGAGGGAGTGCTACATGAAGGATGTAGTCTATGGGACGATTGAAGCCTTCGCGGCAGACCACCTTCGACAGATATTCGAGATGAAAGATGTAAGGACGGATCGCCTTTATCAGTGCATCGTCATTGACGAGGTGGACTCATTGCTGCTTGATCAGGGGGTACAGCTCACCTACCTGTCCAGCCCCATGGTCTCCATGCAGCATCTCAACAATGTTCTGGCCATGATCTGGAGCCACGTCAGCCAGTATGGCATCCTCTCAACGGGCAAACAGACTTTCATACAAGGTCCCTCCACTCTATTCTCCAAGGCCACATTTGACTCAATCAACACGGAAGACACTGAGATCAAAGACCCAATGGATATCTTGCGCATTGCAGAGGACATGGAAGTTCTGCCGGCTGGATTTACAGAGGATGTTTGCCAAAGTAAGAAAGAGGAACTTCTGGAGAAGCTGAAAAGTGTGAGGCAGGATGCGATGTTGAAGTTTTTCCAAGAGATAGAGGACTATGTGCCATATGGCTTCACTGTGTACACATTGGATGACAAAGGGTTACTCTGCCTACAAAAGTCCAGTGGTTACGACCATGATGAAATACCAGAACTCAAATTCCTTGTTTTGGATGAAGGCTTGTGCTGTGCTCTCTACGATTCTGATGATGTCCTCATCAAGCCAATATCAGAGATGTTCACTGAAAGGATTCAGTACACCCCGTGCGAAAATGACAGCAGCAAAATCAGCCTCCCAGGATTCCTTCAAAATCTGATAAAGACAAAAATGTCTGTGTGGGTTCAGAATGCCTTTCTGGCAAAGAAGCTGAGGGAAGGACGGGAGTACGTTATTGAAAGTGACTGTGTCAGGCCGGTGGACTTCAGAGCGACTGGTATCATTGAACTGAACAAGAAGTGGGGCGACGGTCTGCAGCAGTTTGTTGAGCTCAAACACAAAATCAAGTTGAGCACTATTTCAACTGTGACCAACTATGTTTCGAACATTGCCTTCTTTGAAAAATACCATGGGAAAATCTATGGAACAACAGGAACATTGGGTAATGAAGCAGAAATGCAGTTTTTGTATGACCTCTATCCAAATTTCACAGCCTGCAAAATGCCAACATTCAACCGACGGAAGTTATTTGAGGTCAAAGGTATTCTGAAAACTTCATCGGAAGATTGGAAATCTGAAATAAAACGTGTGGTCATGAAGGAAATTCTGCCAAATTCCTACAGAGGAGGAAGAGCTGCCTTGGTGATCTGTGAAACCATCAATAAAGCCAAAGAGATTCACGAAATGCTCAAAGACACAGTTCAAGGAAAAAACATTCTCTACTGCCGCAGTGACAATGACAGTTTGAGCCAAATAGATGAGGAGCTTGTTTCTGGTGATGTCATTGTTGCAACAAACCTTGCTGGGCGTGGCACAAATATAAAAGTCTCGAAAGAGGTGAACAAAAATGGAGGACTTTTTGTGGTTCTCTCCTTCCTTTCTGAGAACACGCGAGTGGAACTCCAGGCTTTTGGCCGAACCGCTCGCAAAGGTAAACCTGGATCTGCTCAGATCATCATGACCACGGCACATTTGGAAGAGGGTGCGAGACAAGCAGCATCCGTGCTGGAGGCAAAGCGCACGAGAGACCGACTAGCGGTTGAAAAGATGGAAAACATGATGAGCGACGTCACTGAGATGAGACTGCGAGAGGACCTGTTCTCAGAGTACTGCAAGACCCTCCAGGAAATGCACAGAAATTCAGATCAGGAAGAAAAGAATGCTGTTGTTGCCATCATGAATGAATTCTGGGGGATTTGGTTGCAAACAAAGTCAGAAGACATCGATCAGTTGAAAAGAGAGGAACTTGAGAGGAGCTTGGCTGAGGACATTGCATTGGCAAAGAGTCAGTCAGAGAGGTACACCTCACCGTGTTCAAGCATTTACCACTACATCAATTTTGGTAATCTTGCATTTGACAGAAAACAATGGGAAACCAGCTGCAGACTGTTTGAAAGAGCCATGAATCAGGATCCAAGCTGGGCAGCCATTGCTTTTTACAATCATGCTTACTGCACTATAAAACAGCGCCCGGATGACTATTTAACCAAGGCATTAGATGATCTCAGTAAGGCACAAGACTCTCTGAAGTACCTTAGTGAAGACTACATGCTCTGCCTGCAGTTTGTAAAAATGTCCTCCACTGACACCGACGAGAAAGATTCTAGTAGCCTGGAAAAACAGATGAATGCCAAGACTGATATGTTGAGTTACTTGGACGAAAACATCACTGAAGCAATGAAAAAGCTGAATGAGATCAAGCAAAAAGACAGAAATGCACTCGCCGTCAAATCACCCATGTTCACCCTGGTTTCAAATGGCGATGAGGAAATCCAAGTGGAGGCCTTCAATCTGTACAGACAAGGGCTGAATTATGTCTTCGCTGTGGAGGAGGAGCCTGTGTTCCCGTGGGAAGCCCTGATACTCTTCTTCCTTGGAATTTTGCAAATCATTGCCGGAGCACTGCTTGTTGCATTTACATTTGGTGCTTTAGCTCAAGTTGGCATGGGCTTGATCAGCGAAGGAGTCTCGGACTGCATCACTGGAATTGAGTCCATGATTAAAGGCGAGTTCAGTTTCAAATCATGGGCTATAGAGAAGGCCATTTCCATTGCTGTGTCTCTCATTGGGTTCGGAATTGGAAAGCTGATTTCAAAGGGTTTAAAAGCAACCAAAATGCTGATCAAGGGAATCGGGAAACAGTTGAAGGCCATGCCAAAGTTCATCTCCTCACAAGTAAAAAATGGCATGACCACGGTCGCTAAGGCAAACATGAAGAACGCATTTAAGGTTGTTGCAAAAACAGTGGTGGAGAAAATTGTTTCCTATGCCCTGGATAAGGCAGAGGAGGCAATAATCAAAGAAATACTGAATGGTATCAAGAAGGAATTGAAGAACGGCATCACTGACACTGTGAGAACTAACATCGGACAAGGTCCACTGTCTGAATCAATAGACGCCATCATCTTGTCGCACCTCACGACTAAAGACCAACTGGCTGATTTACTTGTCAGGAAAAAGGGCAAACTTCAGGACATCTTCACAGGGTTGAGCAAAACTGCTCTACAGCCATTCCAAGCCGACCTCAGCTGGCAGAACAAACTCAATGCCTCAATCACCTCAGTCATCGACGCAGCTATGTCGGAGGCAGATGGCAAAGTGAAGATAGTGCTGATCGCCATCAAAACTATCCACATGGCATCACTAGCAACAGATGCTCTCGCCTCGGTCTGCACCCTCTCAGAAAAGTTCATTAATAATCTCAACAAAGAGTTGAACGACTTCAAAGGAAAAATCGATTTTGAAGAGACCGTCAAGTCAAGTGATTTGTCTCCTTCCGACATCGAAATGCTGACGGAATTCAAGAGAGGCTTAGCCGACTCCATTAGCACTTTACTTTCCGATGTTTTGGTCGAAGTATTCCACCAGAAGTTTTCCAGTCACCTGATTTCTTTAGCCAAAGATCATGTCAACGGCGTTGTTCGACACCATGTAAGGAATGGCTTGAAGACTCCTAACACGGAGCTTAAGCTCAAGGCTGGACAGAACAATAGCTACATTGCGCATGTACTAGCTAACCAAGGCGCTAATCAGAAATATGCAATAGGGACAGGCAAACTTTCACGATCTCATGCTTCGAAGATCAGGGAGTCCAAAACGGCAGGTACTGGTCTTGACATCAAAGTACTGTCAGAGACCACTGGTACTAAGTTTGTCATCATGACAGAGAACAGCAAAGGCAAGCTACGCAAAATGAGGGAGGTCCAGCCAGACAGCAAGGATGTCGATCAAACAGTTACACTTATCTACAGACCAAGGGATGGCGAATACCCCGATGGCCATTATGATGTGCTTGTCAGGAATGAAATCATCAGCGTGAGCAGCAAAGACAAGAGTGTCCTGTATCGTGCAATAGCACAAGGCTTGAACCCTGAGGCTGGTGAAGAGGAGAATGATTTCGAAGCAGCAGATCTTCGCTCTTTGGAGGCAGAGGAGCTCCTGGAGGAGCCGATCAAATGGGAGCCTTACATCAAGCACAAGGGACTGATGCAAGCGATCAGGGGAGGACCCTGGTACAAAGCAAAGGGAGATGCACCAAAACAGACCATCGATCAAACACAGGAGGCACTCAGGCATGATTTTGGAAAAATAGAACTCCACAGAAATTGGCAAAATTATACAAGCGACAGTTCATATACGGACCATTTCATCAAAAGTGAACGCCAGCCACCATTGAGCGCTATAATCGTAGCTAAAAATCTGCGTCCCAGCAGCTCTTTCGCTGCAGCAATGTATGAAGATGCTACAAAATCATATGGCGTGCTTTACGATATCAAAAACATCGATGTTCCGGCAATCTACGTGCCCCTGAAAATACACCGGGAGTTTGATGGCACCACACTCAGAACCTTCCGGATGAAGTTAGCCACAACCATAAGCCAGGATGATATGGAGGCCACCTTCAAACTCACCATCCTTGGTGCGATGCCCAAATACATGCTGAACAGTGACAGGATCTCGGAGGAATTTCAAAACAACCACGAGAGTAAAAGCAGGCTCGCCATATTTGAGCAAAGCTTCGAGCAACATTCGTTGAAAATGCTCCAGTCATGGCTAAACCTGCTTTATCACAGGGGATTCAGTATAAATGACCATCTTAACATGCTCACCACATGGGTCGGGGATCGGCACTACAAGAACCAGGATGATCGATTCACACGTGAAGTCTCCAATCTCTTCCTGTGCAAAGGTAGGAAAACATTTATGGTCCATCACTCACTGCTGCCTGAATTACGAAAACACTCTTGTTTGGACAAGGGTCTTTGGGGACTTAATAACTACATTACAAAAACAGAACATTTGTCACTGAACCCAAGGTCCTGCAATTCTGATTACACAGAGTGACACAACATGGATGAAACCAGCATAATTCTGTGACTCTGTAATGAATACAACTGTCCTGTTTAAGTGCTCAGGTTGTATTTACATGGACTTTGGTCTTTATTCTTTTCACAGATTAGAACTGAAGAGCAGAGCATCACTGTGCCCACAGTTGCAATCCCAATGCAGCTACATTTCGAGAGGAGCACACGGAGCAAAAAGAAGCACCAGAAGAGATTTAACGCTTCAGTTTTACAAATAGAAAGCATCAATGTGTGAGAGACTCACATTGCAAGCCAGCCATTTCTAGCTCTGCCCCTTCATTTCAATCATTTCAGCCAGTGATTTTTGTTTTCCTTTTTCATATTTCGATTTCTGTCAACCTGATGTTGTGTTTGTCACCTTGATTTTGAGTCGTCACTTCTACTGTTGAAAGAAGATGATGAGAATTTAAAATTTTCACGTTTAACTGTTTGAAATTTGACCTCTAAATTACTTCAAAGTAAATGATTTAGAATTGAAAGTTATATTGTTTAGACTGATCTTCTTTAACAAATTAAAGTAGTTGGGTTAACAGGATGTTTTTGTTGTGGATTGAAAGTGTTTTTCAAGTGTTTTTTGCAGTTGTAAGTACAGTGATTCATGCTCCCCTCCCCCCCAAAAAATTGATAGGTTTCCATTTTTTTAGGCGGGTTCTGATTGAACAAGCTAAATCAGATTTTTGACGTTGACAGGTTAAATTCTAATCAGGTAACTTCAAACAATATATTGTTATGATCAGGAAGACAATCACAGGCACTGGGTTGATGTCGTGCCAGAGTGCATGCTGGGAAGTTGGGTTATGGGACTAGTATGAGGCCCAAGTATTAGTAGTAGTTTTGAAACTTTACTTGTGGAGGTGTTTTGTAATGTTTCTGTTTCCTTTGACACTTGTTTCGTTTGTTTAGGTTTGTGTTAGAACCATAAGTCAGAGGGATAGCTTGACAAATGCCATTTGGCCACTGTACAACTTTTGAGTTGAATAATTATCAAGAAATATCATGACCAGGAATCAATATGATTGCTTGAGTTGGACAGTCTTCTTCTGAAGCTGCTCACCTTCATATTCATAAATCAATATATAATAAGGACTGAACAATTGATTACAAGCATGAAACAGTTATTGAAAGTTGATTTGGAGCATTGTTAAACAATCATTGAAAAGTTGTGGATGATGTGTTTATTTGCTCACAAGAATGCATAATCAGATGGAATTCTGCTGGTCCTGCGGTTTGTGCTCAACACTTTCTCACTTTTGTACTGATGAAATAAACAACGACATGATCAGCAAATACTGGACTTGTTCCTTCCTGGCTGCCGATTAGTCTGCTCATCCAATTAGGACGAACGATGAACTGCCTGAAACTTCATGGAGCGTCCTCCAGCCTTCGTCAGTTGTGTTCATTGTACTCATTTTGTTTCATTTTGTTTCAAGCCATGAAATAAATGACTTTGCATCTGTGTAGGGTTATGTGAGAGACGTTCTCGCTCTATTTTATCATTTTTGACCATAAACACTTTCTCCTTGCAGCGTTAAGACCCCTGTTCAGTTCCCCACAATGTGTCAGTTCACAGATTTTACTGCTGTTTCAAAGTGGGTCGCTGCCACCTGCTGGAGAGTTCTTCTACTTTCTTGAGCACACAGTCACATTGGCATCAGCACTGAAGGCACTGCAGTATTTGTATCTTTACAATTATACAGAGGTGGTTGAATGGAAACAGTGAACTTGGGGTCTGAGGCCCTCTGGTAAGGCCTGTGTCAGCACTTCTGAACCTGATGCGAACTTTATCGACCAGTGTGTGTGTGTGTGTGTGCAGGAGTTTTCTCTGCAAACTCCACCTCCCTCACACTATCAAAGTGATCATGGGGTCAAAAATTATCTCTAAATCTGGGAGGTGGACACGCCCTGGGGAAAGGTTCTACATTAAAATTCAGTATGTGTTCTGAAGCTATAATTGAACAGTAACTAACTGGGATTGATCACAATCGTGTGATTAACGGAGTACAATAAGGTAACTGAGTTTCAGCTTTAGTATCAGTCTGAAGATGCGTTCAGGCTCTGTGGGAGACTGGACCCCACAGAACAACTGTGCAGCTCCTTTGAAACGTCTACAGGGGAACACCACGGTCATCACGCTGCTCAATAACACAAACAGTCATGTTAGAAAATTTAAACATTTTAATAAATAAAAACTGATGTAATATACACCATTATGAATATACAACTACAACAAGCATACCAAGACATTTTTAATACAAAAACTGACAGTTCAATTTAGTTGCTTTAAAAGCTTCAATTTTCAGGAAGATAGGGGGAGTGGGGGGGTGGGTGAGCAGAGTTTCAAATAGCCATACATTCTTGTTAGTGTTTGTGCCAACAAATATAAAAAGCATCATGACTCGTCAGAGATGGAGAACACATTATAAAACTAAAAAGTGATGTTACACATCTGGATTGAAGACTTCCATGAAGGAAACGGTTTGAGGTACTGAGTTGTCTACGCCTGTAAAACTAACAAATGAACATGTGTGTGTTTGTGTCGTCTTGCAGGAATGAAGCAGTCGCACGCATCTCAGGAAGACCGAACAGTCAAGAGGAAACGACGGGATTCAGCTTGTTCCGCTCGTATTGCATTTCATGATGATGACAAGATCGACATTGATCGGCTTCACCAGACCTCGACTTGTCAGGCCCCGAAACGTGTGTGTGTATGACGGGCATCGGGCAACAGACGAGCTTCAGAGTCTTTCACTGGTCTTCATGGATAGTGATGGTGCAGGTGCTGCCATCAGTGGGTGTGTTTTGGTTACGGGGGGACATCACCCTGAGGAAAAAGGGTGTCTGCAGGTGGGGATTTTCTTTCCACCTGGGAGGAAGCCTCTTGAGCATTGGTTTACCAAGTGTAGAGGGGGGTCACAAGGTCACGAGTTCAGGGCCCTTCATGGCGGCACCTAGTATTTCTTCCCTATGTGCAGTCATGGTTACCGCTGAATAGAAGGGGAGGTGGAAAGTATCTCCAGAAAAGGATCAATAAAGTATCTGAATCAACATTTCTTGCCCTCAGATATGCTTTTCTAGTGACCAGCTTTGTCACCCAAAACCTAATTTTTTCCGCCTTGATCGTAGCTTCAGTTGCAGCTTGGTTCAGATATCACATCCTGCCTCATTGGATTAAAAGACTTTGTCCCTCATTCACAAATGACATTGATTTTCATTCTCAAAACATTTAAGTTAGTCACATAACTCAGGTACTTCACTAGTGATAAGGTAGCAAGCTTTAACCCCCGCCTGAGCTGCAGCATTTTCTGCCCGAAGAGAGAGAACCCCCCCCTTTTTTTGGTTTTCCCTGTTGCGTTCCCTCCTCGGAAGTTCTGGGGCGCCCCTCAGTGGAGGGAGTGCCCAACACTTTGGAAAACCACTGCCCAAGAGGAATCCACAGAGAGTCTCGGCGAGCATCTCGGCTCACTCAGCACCAGACACAGCGGGTGGAGGCTGTTCGCACCCACCAATACAGCAGAATGTGAAGCACTCTGAAGTGTGTCCCAAAGACAGTACTAATTAATAAAAAATAAAAAATAAAATGAATAAAAAAAAATACGACATGTATTGAAATCAAAGGCGGATTTCATTTCCTTGCTTTTTGCACGTTTTCGTCTCTCCGAGTGTTGGTCCGATCTGGGTCTGTGTGTTCCCTGAAACAGCAGCGATTCAAGAAAAGTCACACGAGCGCGTTGGCCTGACTGCCCCCCCCCCACCTACAGTACATTGCAGTACAGTACAGGATTGTGTAGCTACATTTCGACTGGAGCAAGGAAACAGTAACTTAAGAAAACAAAGCACCACAGATGTTTTTTTTTGTTAAAAATAGCACCAGTTGTCAGAATGTATATGTGACTCTTATTTTTTTGGCAATGTACAGCACTGAACTGAATGTCTGGAGTAACTT
>JAUESF010000006.1:643012-660234 GCA_032274765.1 Malacoctenus tetranemus
ATATCAAGGTATTCTCATTAAAGATATTATTTACAGTGGTAATGAAACATTTCTTTAAAGGGGACCTTTTACACCAGTTTTCAGGCTTGGCATCTTCTTGTGAAACTCCACACGAGCATTTGCTATCAATTACTTTTTTTTCTTTTTGTTTTTTTTTTTATAAAATGTGTCCCATACAGAGTTCATCCTCCTTTCCCGAGACAAGCCTATTCAGACCCCGCTCCCTTTCAAACTTGCTTCTGATTGGCCAGCCACCAGGCGGCTTCTTTTTTCGCCGACAGCGCTGAGGCTGCAAAGATGCAGGCAAGTGCTGCTGGCCCGTGCCTGGAGCAGATGACCATATAAGGACATTGGTGATGAGCTGACATCAGCTTGTTGAAACTAGGTGTTGACTGCTAGTCTCGAAGCTCCAGTCTTTTGTTTTTTTTTTCTCCAAAGATTGACTGAAAGGTGACTTTAGCTTAAGTATCGGACACTCCGGCCGTCTTTATGATCAGCAAACCACACTGGGAAGTGATGACAGACAAAAATGCAAAAGCATAAGAGGTCCCCTTTAATTCCATATGTGTAACGTCTTTGAGTACAGTCAGGTCTGGACAGCATCTTGCATGATCAATACTTGACTCCCTGCTACTGCTGTAAAGTGTCAGTGGGGACCTGAAAGATTGCAAAAAAAGGACAATTTCCAATCAGTTTCATTGTGGGTCGAGTTTGAACAAAGGTCTCTGCCTGAATGCCTCAGTCAGCTGCTCTCCACCTTCCACTTTAGCCCCCCATGTTATCAGGGGAGCTTTGCTGAACCACTGGACTGTTCAGGGATAGTTCACCTAAAGTGTTTTTTTGGGGTAAAAATCATCATATTTATTTCACGACTTGTTCTCAAAGTGCTTAAATGATGTTGACTAAAATTCAAAAGGACTGAATTCAAAAAAGTGATGTCATTCATTTCTACCACAACACAAGTAAACTGTTCAGTTGGGCTCATATTAGCGTTAACAACAGCCTGTTCAGCATGTGGAAGATGGAGGCTTTGGGTGACATGTGCTAAAAGTGCATTTCAGAAGCAAAAAAACATTGCTGAGTCAGTAAAAGGTACCATTTTCTAGCACAGCACGTGGTTAGCACCAAAGTTTCTCGCCCCTCTGTTTCATGCAGAGCCGTGCGCCAAATCTCTGCTCTGCTGCCATTTGACGCTGAGACTCGACTCCGTAAAAGCCTCCTTTAATGCTTAAAGCAGGTGGATTATGTTCCTCAGGCCTGCCAGTTGCAGCACCATTCACTCTACAACTGGAGCAAACCTTCTGTTTCTGCACTTTGTGGTCGTGACGAGAGCAAAAAGTGACTGAGGCAAAGTACGAAATAAGAGACATTTGAAAATCTGATAAATAGATAGGTTTATTGAAATGTCTGAAGTTTGAGGACTGCCATTTAGAGATAATGATTCAGTTTGATTGCTACTTTTGCAATCAGTAAAAATAGATAATTTCTCAATTTTATCAATTTGAGAGTAGATTATACTTGTTCTGTGCAGAGGTTGCATTTCACATGAATCAGAAGGCTATTTTGTTTAATGTTGCTGGTCTGGTTTGAGGAGTCAAAGCATGTTTGGATATATATAAAAATCAATTAATCATTGATTCAGATGCATTCTTTGTGTTTTTTCAATGTGTCATGATGTTTAACTTGACTTTTTTTAACCTTGACTTTAGTCACTTTTTGTCCTCCGAAGCGCGAAGGAAGACCTGTTCCAGTCAGCAGATCAAACTGAAACAAAAGCAGCAGATTGAAGTCCATGTACCTGATGCGAGCCTACATGTGATTCTATTGCATCACAGAACTGCAGCTGAAACCTTCAGAGTGACAATGGGAGCAGACATTAGACCAGCATTCGGTTCGCATCGGCGCGGCCGAGTCTCTGAATGTCCATCTGATCACACCCGGTAACAACCAAAGCGCTTCTGCTGAACAAACCACTGCTGCCTTGCATCAGCAGCACATTTTCATCCAGTAGTAACATTTGTCCTGTTTTTTTTTTTTTCGTCTTTTCAGTAGCATCCATACATGCAAAACCACATCTTTCACTATACACTATGTACACAGACATGCTTCTCTGTGGCACGTTAAGAGGTATACAGTACTTCTGTGCGGAGGCCTTACTGGTCAGGTAAATGGCCCATCCTGCCCGCGCTGCCCTTGCTTTGCCCTTGGTGATGAAATGACAACTCAAAGACACAATTCTCTTTTTGCAAGAGCTCATCTGGTCATTCTGCTGTTTACAGAGAGGAAGTTGTCCACATTCGGCAAAAAGGAAAAGTCACTGAACCTTGTTGTGGGACTTTGGGATGTTGCCAGGTATTTCTCGCTTATCAGGTTTGGCCACAAGGACAAACGGTAACTCACACATTTGCTTTGTTGTTTTGACTTTTCACAAGAGCCTGTTTGCAAAACTATATGAACTGATAATTAGGAGTGATCTGAGTTGACATTGAACTAAATGAGAATCCAGGAAAAAAAAAGGTTTAGGTTTTTGAGTCAACCTGGATGCATGTCATGATGCAAGACTCAGACGAGACCTGCTGCTTTAGATTTAGCTGCTATTGTGGGTGCAAACAGGCCTGCCGAGGAGGCTGCGTGTTGCTGCTGCCCTCACGTTTTGTTGTCCCACTCAAGATGCAACGACACGGCAATTATGTCACACATGCGTCAGGACTCGGGCCAATGTGTATGCATGCAGGGTGTTTGGGGCAAATCTTGGTGTGGTAATTCAATTGTTTTTATGATGCTGTTATCTGGTAAAGCAGTCCAGTCCAATCTCACGCAAGTCTCTCCAGAGCTTTGCTCAAAAGAGCCCACAGCAGTGTTGAGACATCCCCAGCAAAACGAAGGGAAAAGTCCTTATCAAGGACGTTTCAGTATCCATCCATCACCACTTCGAATGGATGGCTTCATAGAATAATGAGCAGCGCCACCTCCTGGGCTTCAATGAGAGCTGTTTCTCCAAAAAGTAAGCACTACCATGTGGGCAGTGAAAATGTTGACACCTTGACACCTTTAGCCCCTCCTCTTCCATGACCTTGCATGCTGATTGGCTGCGTCAATGATGTGGAACTCTACTCGGTAACCACAAGACGTACAAGAATGCTGCAGTGAGAAGAGCAATTCACCGTTTTGTGTTGACGGAAATGCTTCCTGGTTTGACACCTGGTCCAATAAAAACTTATTGAAAATAGATCTGTGTGTTTGTGTGTGTGTGGTTCTTAAGTTAGCCTCCTACAAGGTGGCGGCTTGAACTTTCAGACAGGAGAAATGTGGCTGACAGAAGCAACAAGCACACATCACTACTTGTACAGAGCTCCAAAAATGCTTGATCCATTCCACTCGAAGGGAGGGGGCACTTTTAAATCATCATCAAAAAAAAGGGATGAAAGCTAAAAAACTTCAAGTACACATGAGCGTTTGCTGTAGCCAAGATGTGACGTAGCAGCAGGAGGCGCGACATTGCTGATGTTATGGCACTTTTATCATCCAATCATCAGACTCAAGACTCAAGAACCACTTATAGCATCCAAATCTACTGGCTGGTTCAAATCGGGACAAATAAATTGTTTCTCCCAACAGAATCATCTTGTTCAGTTGGATCCAGCAAATTGACACTCTGGCTGCCTTTGGAGGCGTGTACTCATACACACAAAGATACCCTCACACAAAAAAGAAAAACTCAAAAATAAGATACAAATTTTGACACAAGTGAAGCACGCAACCATCCAGAAATGCCTTAAAGTAAAAAAAAAAGTGGGGTTTAATTGTGTTTTACACCTTTGAGTGAGTGAACGTTAGCATCACATACTATGGCACTAAATCCAATCCTCTACTGGTTATTTTCTTGAATGTTGTTTTTGGCTACTGGAAAAGGTTTCGAGCCCTGTGTGTGAGTGGATCCCAACCTCGTCATGTCCTGGAGCCTCCTAAGATTGTCACGGGACCACCGACCTGTCTGATTCTAGACCCACTCTCAGAAACAGTGATGAACACAAAGGCAGACGGCTTCACGACAAAAGCGATGAGGAGCTTCAAGCGTTTTCTGTCGATTCCAGACAGCAGCCACGATTCTGCAGTGACTCGCTCGTCACTCTGATTCCTGTCTTTCTCACTGGCAGATGAGAGTCTAATGCTTGCACACCTCCTCCCATTCTTTCTGTCACTTCTATCGGTGGGTTCAATCTCCTCTGATTCAATTCAGATCAGATTGGCATGCAAACGGACGCTCCTTCCCTCCAACCTGAGGGGGCTCCCGGACACCAGGTTGGGAATTACTGCTGTCTCCTGCTTAATGTGGAAGAAGTTGAGAAGACAAAAATGAGATTTGCTCCAGTGCAAACTGTTTAGAAGTGGAAGAAGCTTCCAACAAATCCAAAATGCTGGTTATTGTTGCCATTGCGTGACTCAATATTAAAAATCTTTTCTTCCAACTGACAATTTTTTATGATTGTGAAGCATGCAGCAAGTAAAGTAACTGTTCATCTTCCCTAGATTCTCTTTTGAGCAGCAAGCTCTCACTCATATCGTCTCCCACTGTGGGGACAAGCTGTCGTGCCACTATAACAGGCTGTTAATTAACTCTGCAACTAGATATAGAATATGTGATGGTGACAATGTGGCTGCTATGAGTGAAGAAGGAGGGGGGAAGAGAAGGCTAGTTTGTTCAGCTGGCTGATCCTGGTGGTCATGTGGTCTTGTGTCCTGTGCACTGAGGTATACTTGGTAGAGGAAGTGACAAGAAAACCTGATCTTTGAGAGACGGCTGTTGCGGCAGATTTTCTAACATCGCTGGCAGAGGAGGCTATGAAGGGATACAGTGGGCTGTCAATGGAAACCCACTGTCTGTTTTATCTCGGGGGGGTTGGATCAGCACGAGGAACAAGATCCAAGTTTGGAATTACTGTCTCAATTGAAAACCCTAAGTGGGAATCAGCAACAAGAACTATTGTTTCGACTATCGCCTCGTTTTTTCAGAATGAATCCCGTTGCACTGGAGTAAAGCTTCGAAAGCGTATGGCAGCCAGTGTGTTGACTGACTTGCCAGACGTCTGAACATATTTTTGAAGAGGATGCGACTCGATTGACAGACATCAGCAACTTTCGAGTGCCTTCGGGCATCCAGAGCAGCTGTAAAAGTACAAAGAATCTAAACTTTTACGCAGGAGAACCTTAACAGCCAGAACTCCAGTCTGGGAAAAAAAACCTTGAATTCACCAATGATACTTGATGATCACTGCCAATAAAAAATGGAGACCAACACTTTTGTCTGGCGACAAACAAGTTTGCTCTGTGAGGAGGATCCCTGTTTATGGTCCTCTGTGTTTTTCTCATGAAGACGGCAGGATTGCTAACTGATGCTGAATGAGCTGACAGGACAGACTCCAGGATGCCAAAATCTGGAGCCAACCCCCTTTTAAAACCGCTGACACCTCGGAGTGACAGTTGATTTGAAACTGATGTGCTGGGGTGCGGCTCTGAGTGGGGCATTACTGCATGGTGGTGACCTTCAAAGGAGGGTGGCATTGTCAAGGTCTATATTGTCCATGCAAGCCAAAATAGCCTTCTGGTCCTCTCGCGGCGGGCGGCGGTACAGCAGGGCAGAGAAGCGCGTGTACGGGTCGTAGAAGATGGGTCGTTTCTTCTTCTTGCGGAGGTAGAGAGCTTCTTCGGGCTGGAGTACCTGAGAGGTGTAGGCCTGCTGGGTCTGAGAGGTGGAGACACCTTGAGGTGGAGAGACAGAGCAGGTCAGGGCAGGGAAGAACTGTGAACATTCCCAGGTAGCTCTGCTCACACTGAAAACTAACGCAGTGAGCCAACAACTTTACTGGTTCCAAAGTGGACCCAGAACTATAAGCTGTAGTGCATCGATCTCTGTAGCTGCCTTCCTATCTACCTACCTACCTACTTCCCAACCAATTTACCCATCCCTCCACCCATTCATGCAGAGGAAAGTGATGTACATTATTGTTGCTGTTTCACTGAGCTGTCTGCATGTTGCCAGTTTTTTTTAGCCTCCCTGATGCTGTTTGTGCTCGTTATTTCTAGAAGCAATTGTGTCAGGAAGAACACAGATTTTAGAGCATGTTCCCCTTTTTCTGTGTCATGTGCTGTGCAAATGAAATAGTTTGATCTTAAGTTCCTCATACAGCGTTTCTCAAACAAATAAAAAGCATTTTGGGCTGAGACATTCAACATTCGTCACAGGTGAGCATTGATAAAGCTTCTTATTTTTTGGGAAAATGCGACTTTGAACGAGCCAACAGTTTGGGATTACACCTCATCGCCCTTCAGATTCATCCTTCCAATGATGCACCCTCTAAATCATCTTCCTGCACCAACACACTTAAATCTCAGGCGTGTGTTCTTCCAGCTCTGCAGGCAGCCTGAGATGGAGACCATGCAGGTCCGTGACCGCGTGCAACCTGTGCCGACCTGCCCTCCTCAAACCGTCAAAGAAACTCAAGGAAATACCTGCTTTCTTTCTGATCTTGGAGTTATTGTTGTTCATCGTCATCTTCTTGGCCTTTTTAACTCGTTGGTACCTCAGTGCGTCAATCCTCTCAGACCCCGAAAGGGCACTCGGCGCACCTCGACGTTTTCTGGGTGAGGAGGGGAGAGAGAGGGAAAAACGGGTAACTCCGGGCCGTGCGCGCTCACAGCACTACCACTGTGCACTACGGAGTGCAACCAAAAACCCACAGGAGCTCAAATAAACAGCACTGCTCGTGCTAAGCAGGGGGTGCAGCACATTGCCAGAGGATCAATGTGAGACACCTGTTAGAGCTGTGCTCCAGCGAATTCAAGCAAAAAAAATGACAAGCTTTGAGGAACAACGGGAGGAGTTTCAGAATTACCTGAGGTGACAACAACATCTGGATTTACTTACATCTCAGCTGAGATCACTGGAGAGCCATAAGGCTCGATTAAATCCAGACGGGAGAATAAATTTCAGACAATTAAAAATTTTCGTACTGCTCAGATTGATCCAAACAATCCTCATCCAAAGAAAAGCCCAACCCCTGAAAACATCCTTGTTTGAGTGAAGTTCTGAGGGCTCAACATTTAGAGAGACTTGCACTGTTGGTTTCAGAGGAAAATTCTCCCAAAAAGGGATGTTATTCTATTGGACTCCAATTAGCATGCTTGTAGCCTGGAACTTTTGTGAGGTATTTAGCTCTCCCCTCTCTGAAAATAACAGATGCAAATGCTTCCTTGGTACATGTCACTGCTGCCTGTGACCTCCCTCCTAATCGTGGGGGCCCAAAGACTTTCTGCCACAAACACACACACACACACATACACACACACATGCGCACGCGCACATACACTTGCTTCTCTCAAGGCACAGAAAACAGTTAGCATCACAAGAGAGGCCATCTTCCCACCGCGGCTGCAGAGAGAAACCGGATGTCGTTAGTAGAGGGGGGAGAATCACAGCTGAGCAACAAAGCATCATCAATATGTGTTCATAGACATGGATACTGTCTACAATGGGCTTCACCATGCTGACAGGGGGAGAGATGGCGGGAGGGGGGGAAAATGACTACTCGGGAACAGTCACATAATGAAAAATAAGCCAAAGAAAAGCGAAGCACCAGGACAACAAATGTAACAAGAATTTATCCATCAAAAATTGTTTTTTTTTTTCTTTTGTTTTTTTTTTTGAAACGGAAGAGCAATATTTAGCGATGGCATGCATGGCAGTTTGCACATGGAGCACGACTTTAAAGGGGAATACATTCGAAAGCACTTCATTGGGCAAGTTGGCTCAAACGTAAATAGGGGGGGCCTCAACCCTCCCCCCCCCCCCCCCTTGTGCCCCGCACCCAAACAACCCCCCGTGCAAAAAGGCTTGTTCCTAAAATTACAAGAAGTGCGTGAGCCCCTTTGGCAGGACACTTTCTTCACATAGCAGTAAGAACTGTTCTGCAGCCCAAAGCTACTGGTGCAATATTTTTGGTAGCAGTCAACGGGTTGTTTTCTGTTATGTTGAGATGCTTTATGCATGGGATCAGCACCATGTGTCCCAAAGGAAGCCGTCCTAACTCACTTTGTTGAAAGTGATAAGTGTTGGTCTTAGCTACTGCGATCACCCCAGAGCTGTTCAATGTCATGCCGAGTCGTCTTCTCGCTGTTGAGTGCTCGCCGACCAGCACACATTGTCTTTACATGAGCTGAGATTGTTCACATGTGACAGGCTGTAATTGGTGATCAGAGAATCCAAAAGTAACTATGTTTACATGGACCGAAAGAAAAGCGATGTGTATAAACGTATTCATCTTATTCTAACTCTAACTAAAATGATAATCAGATCTGAGGAAGTGTAGTTACACAGTTGACAATGTGATTGGACTCCATGTCAATGGTAAATTGGACTGCCTCCCTCTGTTAATGCTTTGTGTGCATTTGTTATTTGTTTGTTAAATAATTATTGTAAATAAGTTAATATTCAATGCTGTGCTTGGTGAAGATGCCATATAGTTTCATGTGACGCTTCATGCACTGTAAATAAATGACAGCAGTAAGAACGAATTGCTGATTCAGGAAACCATGCTGCCCCCAAAAAAGGACCTCCAACACTCAAATCTATTAACTTTATTAAAGGTGGAATATGTGATCTAAACACAATAGCGCACCCCTCTAAACGTATTTGAGTTTTGTTTTTTTTTTTGTTTTTTTAAATATAGCTTTTAATAAAAATCCTTTGTATACCACCTTTAACAAAGCAAATGTTTTCTTCCGGGTTACAGTTTTGCGTGACCTGCTAAAAGGAACTCAAGTTAAGCTAACATATCCATCTTAAATATTGGCAGACTTCTGGATAAAGCCAGAGTTGGGAGTGAAGAGTCAAGAGATCTGATGATATTCTTGGTGCATCCAACTCAACTCTCTGTGTACTTGGCGAATGTAAATGGGACAATCTGGTCACTTAGTCAGATCAGCGAAGAACAATGGCCATGTAAATGCAGCTATTGCTTCTCCGTGGTTGTTGAAAGTCGAAACAAAACAACAACACAGAACCATTCGGGAACGATGGCTACCAGTGGACACCGCAACGCCAAACTTGAAAAATATTTCTTGGGCTCCAAAATATTTTCAGGTGGTGTCACACAGTTCAAGCGTCTGTGGAGTAACAATGTCAGAATGGGTCACGCTTGAGGAGGATGCTAAGAGTGCTTTTTCTAGAAATATCAGACGTCTGATAAAACACATTAAATTCTACACCTTGTAGACTACAGCACAAGACACCCGAGTAGATATGTCGACCAGACCTCATGAACAGTGACAGATAACTTCACACATTTATCCATCCGATGGACTGGACTACTGGTTGTTTACTGATGAAGGCGGAAAAGAGTCGGGCAAGGCCCCTTGAAAATGAGCATTACACTTGTGTTGCATTTTACCGCTTTAATTACCTATTAAGAGCAAGTAAACATGTTAATAAACTGTAACCAAATGTATTTTATTGTTACAGTCTAAAAATGGATCTTTTATCAGTTCGACTGTAAAAGTTGCCTGTTTTCCTGAATACACTGATGGACAAGACATGATTACTTCATTTAACAAAACCCCCAAAAGCTGCTAAACATTGTAGCCACACTCCAATAAACTGAATGCATAGCTTTCTGCAAACCGATGCTGCGTCTATGAAATGGTGTTGACTGTGTTTAAAACAAAAATAAGGTGTCATGTGTGAATCGCCTTTCTGGTTGCTGGAATACTATCTTGTACAAATCCACTGAGTATCCAAGCACAGTATATCCATTGTGCGTAGAAGCGTTTTGCCAGTTTGCAGTCTGTATGTCTTGTAGTGGTTGGGCTAAACGTGGGTGTTGCCAAGAATGCAAGCCTACAGCTGGCTCACTGTTCAGGAACAAATGGCACAAGCTTTTCGTAATGTGCTACACTTTCAATCCATAAGCTCCACCATCTCTTAAACACATGACAGTACCATATTATCCAAGCAGGCGATCAGTTTGAACCATTTAGAAACAGCTGCTGTCTTTGGGCTACTTCCATGCCTCATAGCTGGCCATGGCTTAGAAATTCCAATAGCCAGTTAACTTTTCCATGGGCTCAAGAGCAACAGACAAGTCAAAACATGACTTTACAACTGAATAACCATAAGTAAAGATCTGTAACAAAGCCCGGTGGGTTGCAAAAGAGTATGAGAATGTCTTGCACAACCGACATTGATTTTTGTTGGAGCTGCTTGTGGGTTTGCAAGCCACTCCTGGACCAGAAGAACCAATCAGCACCATTTTCGATTGAGGAAACTCCAACACATGTTCACTGAGCTTTCATCCAGCAGGTCATCTTACTCCCTCCTTCACGTCTGACATATGAAAGTTCCCAGTTTTTGGTAAAATAGCCAGCTCAGCCTCATTCAGTTCAACACTTTTACACTCAACCCTCTCAACACGTTTAAGTAAAACTCACACAGGTGATGTGTACTCATTACTAACACATGCTGCCTTAGATTTAAGCCGGTGGAACTCTTTCAGCGATCTAATCTTCAATTCTTCCTTAGTGGATCATACAAGCACATGTTCTGTCTTTCACTTTGGATTTTGACAAAAACTTCCTGATATGTACTGTCTGAACCAATCATCCTGCACGACATTGGTGGATGATCCTTCTCTTTTCCATTCCTTTCTCTCATGAGACTCTCCTTAGTACAACCGCCCCATAATTGGGTCAGGGGAATGTTTTACATCTGGGCACAAGCCCGTTCTAGATACCTTCTCTTTCGGCTAACAAGAAAGTACCAGAACAGTCCTCCTTTGATGTGGTGACACTGAAATGTTCTATTCGAGAGTCTAACGAACAAAACACAAACAAATCTTTCTCCTGGTGTGGGGATAAGTCCTAATGAGTGTAACCAAATAGAGACGAATGTCGAAGGCTTAGCTTGTTCATAATACCTTCAACCTAAAGTAAGCTGTTCAAATGCTTTCGTTGCACAATAAAGTCTTTTGAACAATTCCTTGGCGTAGCCATCATTTAACTATAGGTTACCTTTACCAACAGGATAGAAGGCCAGTTTGTCTCAAGTAATATCTGAATATTGAAAAACATTCAGCTGGAGCATGTTCCTAGCTTGAGGCTGATGAGTTCTCCTTGCATAATGTGCATTTCCCTTTGGTTGAAATATCAAGGTCATTCAATTAGCGGAAAGTTACACGGGATTGTGGTCAATTAGCAAGCAACTCAAGCATGAAATCGTGTCGTTGGTACATCTTGGACTTAATATAAAAGCTAATAGATGGCATATGCACATCAGTCAGATTGCATATTGTTTTTAAGACTGCAGAACTTAAAATGCATAGCCACTTTGAAAAAGAAAAAGGAAAGGAAAAATGAAAAACAACTCAAATGATCTATAAGTGTTGACTGAAGGGAAGAACAAATCAAACAAAGACTTAAAGTCTTGTATTCCCCTTTAAAGGACGAGGTGATCAAAAAAGTCCCACCTGCTAACCCCCCCCTTTCAGACATGGATCCAACCCTTACCTATTGCGGTGTAGAGGACCTGGTCACAACAACGCTGCCCAGATAGCTGAGATCAATCAAAAACAAAGCAGGTAAGACTCCAGGAGCCATCAAGAACCACCACACTGCCCCTAATTCATAATGATGGAGACATTGCAGTACATGATAAGCGGACAGGCCCTGTGACACACTTTGCCAAACAACCTTTCCTTGGTAGTCAGACCTGAGTGGGGACCTGGGGGCATTTGAAAGAGTTGGGGAGACGAGGGTTACAGAAAGGGGAGGGGGTAAAAGATAGGTAACAATCTGAGAAGTTGGAAGGAAAGGGAGAATTGGTCATGCGATTAGGTTACTAAGGCTGAGGATGGGCCGCAGGGCCTGCCAAGATGGACTCTTCTTAAAGCATCCCTCTGCATGATAAAGGCATATTCAAAGACTTGGAGTTAGACATAACAATGAGTCTGGGAAATCAGTAGGATGAGCAGTTCAGTGGAAGCAGGGTAACGCATAGTACAAATGGAAAAAAACAGGGGTCCTGTGGTGATGTCTGCAGATTACCAGGCATTTAGGGGCTTTAGCCAAACAAACTGCACTCAGAACTGGCCATAGTAAGCATTTTTCATCTGGTTGGACAGGAGCCCTTAAAGGTCTGAAATGTAATCTGTGAAGCAAATGCATTGTTGAGTCAATTCCAGATATAATTTGGTTTGTTTTGACAGAAACCTACCCTGTATTTTTCACAGGTGATGGTTTTAGAACAATGCTTCACAGATTCAGTGAGTGGGTCCAACTAAGTTGATGTTTGACATGAAAAGCAGCGTTGACCAAATAAAAAATAAACTGGAAACTCCAAGAACTAATCGAACTTATCACGACAATTCTTTGAAACCATAACGCTTGTCTGTTTCCTATAGTATAACAAATCAAAGATACCAAGTAAACTGTGTAACTATAATTGCTACAAGGATGATTTTTAACACTGTTGTACATTAGAAAGCACTTTAAAAACCAAGATGTCAGAGCAACTTCACACATCAAAGCAATATGGGTTGGGGCAGATGGCTCAAATGATATCCCTCTCTGCATGCTTCATGGACCTACCCTGAAGCTGACAACTGGGGTGGAGAGGGTTCAGATGGAAGGATCTCCTCCTCAGTCCTCCTCTGAGATGGCATCTGCCCAAACATGTTGCTGCTTTCCATGGGGGGTGACGGGGACAGGGAGGCTGGGTAGCTGGTTGCAGATGTGGCAAAGGCCATGTGGGAACGGTAGCTGGGGCTTGCTCTCCTGCTACCCTGGCCTAGGGCAGGTGAGGAGGAGGGGGAAGATCTCCTTGAGAAGCTGGCTGTGGAAGGAGGGAGTAGGGTAATCTCAGACATCTCTGGGGGTATGGGAGGTTGGACAAAGCTAGGACGTGGCCTGGGGCGTACTACAATCTCTGGAGAGCCCTCATGAGAGCTGAATGGACTTTGAGTCAGGGGTGAGAGTCGAGAGGGTTGGAGAACCACCTGATGCATGCCGGGATCCATCCTACGAGGCTGTCTGGGACTGAAACGAGGGGCGGTTTCGAACCATCGTGTGTCCAAGCTACTGAATGTGCTTGGGACAATATGGGCCATTGGATCGGTATAAGGCAAAACCGGCACACCCATACCGTGGCTTGTGTGTCTTAGCTGCCCTAAATGCGCCTCTTGCATAGCTAAATGCCTGGCTGGGGAGCCATGAGGCCTGGCCTTGTTGGGAGACTTGGTTGAACGACTCTTTGGGGCCTCCAGTGGAAGGACAGCTGGGTAGGTGGGCATTGGCAGGGAGGAAGGCTGAAAAGCACTGAGGGGAAGAACATGAGGTGGTGGAGGATAGGGAGAGTCGTGGCGGAGATGTAGAGGGTGATGAGGTGGGAAAATGAACTGCGGCCCCTCCAGACTTGCAAAGGTGAAATCCAGTCCTTGCCAAATCTCCGGAGAACGAGAGGAAGAGGTGATGGTTAAAGGAAGAGGGAAACCAGAAACAGCATATTGTGGAAAGTCTCCCTCCCCTATTTCTTCAGGGATCATAGGGTGACCGAAAGGACCTTCAGCAAGGTATGGAGGGGAGGACATGACAGAGCTGAGTGGGCTGGTATCAGGCATGTAAAAAGGGGGTGGGGGGTCATGATCTCCAGGGGGTCCTAGATAGCCATAGAAAGCCCTGTGGTGGAGGGAGCCTCGGATTTGACCGGTGGCCTGGAGCCGACTGCTCTCCATGATGGTCATACCTTCAAAGGGCCTGTGGAAACGAGGGCTGTAGGCTGGAGGTTGTAGGTAAGATTCCTGACTGGAGATGGGGGAAATCTGGTGAGGCCGAAGTGGGGGCATAACTGGTGGCAGAGGCCTTGGGTCATCGTTTTCTTCATCTGACTGTCGAAACTCGGGATAGAGGTCGGATTCTTCCACAAAGGGGAAGCCCTCTATTCGCCTTGGCTTGACGGACATTTCTATATCTGTGGGATCTATGACAAAGCGTCCATCCGGACCACGGCTGATGAGTTCAATAGGTGTTGTTGCTTCGGCTTCATGCTTAGACATGGTGTACTTCTTGCTCGTTATTGCTCTTTTGGTCTTCTTGTACAAAGACATTTCCTCCCTTCTCCCAGGACTTGCGGGTGGTTTCTTCCCACGCTGGTCATGACTGTCTTCAGATGTTTCCGACAAAGATGCCTTAGAACGAACGCTCTCCGGGCTCACTTTTCCTGAAGATGACCTGTGGAGGAAAAAATAAGGGGATGATTAATTTGAGAACTTCTTTTTTAAATCCTGGGGAAAAATCATTAAAAAGGAAAGTGTTCAAACTTGTGTAAAAGTGAAATGTCTTTACATGGCCAAAAACCTGTTACATGCCTTTATCAATTTATAACACATGTGGAACACATTCAAAAAAGTTGCAATAAACACAATGTTGATTTAAAGGTTTGGTGAGACAAGACAACTGTTTTCTTGAGGCAGTAACTGAGGTGCATACAAGAAAGGGATACCACAAAATAAAAGACACACTGCTGTAAATCATAGTTAAATCGTGCACGTTTCCATCAGAAAGAGGTTGGCAATTACTGACAAGGCTGGTTGGTTACGCACAAAGTCTGAGAATGCATTTGCCAAATGCATCAACAGAGACAACTTCAGACATTTTAGTCACTGAGATAAATTCCTACAAGTCAGACTTGGACATGGTGATTCCACTGTGACGCGTTGATCTGCTTAACAGTAGACAACCAAGGTTTTCTGTTGACCGCACAATATCCCAAAGGACGGTGCTCAATTTGAACGCAAACAATGTTAGACTTGAGGTCAGGTGCAGTAAGAGTGAATTCGTAACCAGTCAAAAGTAGCACACTGGACACTAGGCTCGCCTTACGACGTCACCTCAGGGGAAACCAGGACCTCAGGTTCAGAACCGCCGCTCTCATTCAGCACTCAGTAAATATACTCAAAGGGTTTTTACTGCTTTGTTTGTGAACACAAATCATTTCCGCAAAGGTGGGGAATACTTTATCATAGTGGAAAGATTTCTATCATTTCTTTTTGGGATGTAGGTGTTTCTTTAAAATAAAATCTGCAGATTTAACATTTAAAGTATTTGGTTTGAGAGAGGTTTTTTGAAGGCCTTGCTACTGTTGTGCTACAAACACATGGTGAAAAACTTTACCTGCACTGAGGTCATCAGTGTGATCATTTTGAAGAGCACCATGATAACATCCCTGTTGGAATTCATTATTATCAAGCAATCTGCAATGTGGTGTTAGTTTTTACAGCTATGGTTTTTGTTGGTGAGAGTTTCTGTCTCCACTTTGCTGTAAGATTTTTTGGCAAAACAAATACCAAAGAGGTGGATTTAAGCCTTTGCAAGAGGCGTAAAGATTACATTTTATTGATACTATTGAAATCTTATCAATTTGACCTACCCTAGCATTTCAACATTCGGGCAATAAAGATAAAGTTTCAGGCAAAAGAGCATGTCACTGATGTGCCAATATCACCAATGCTTTTATGTTAGGTGTGAGTGAGTGTGCTGATTGGTGAGCAAGGCTGTTATGCAGCTCAGTGCAACCTTTCTTTAGCCTGTAGCCAGTCCTGACATCCAGAACAATGAACCTACACAGCATATTTTTTAATGGAAGGAGGGAATGAAACCAGAGTTTTGCTTTGGACCACAATCACTTTATTTAGACACATGAGCAGCCCTGATTAGCAACATTAAGGATGTGTGTTTTTCTGACTTAAATTAGAATCTTTATTCCCCTAAAAACACTGTTTTTCTGAAACTTTACACCGGTAAACATCCTGACCACTGACAGGTGACATTTAAAAACAGGTTGTCTCTGTATCACACCTCCTGTGAATGGGTACAACACATATTGAGCCATAGCTGAATGTTTTGTCCCTCAAGTTGCTATGTTGGAAGCAGACAAAATGGGTGTGTGGGAGGACTCGAACAAGTTTGCAAGCACAGGATTTATCATGACTAAATCAGAAGATCTCAAAACTACAAACTTTGCAGGGTGTTGCCACTCTGTAATGGAGAAATTCTATCAGAAGCACTCCAGGAAAGAAAAGATGGGACGCGGAGACGGGGCCGGAGGTTGCCAGGAGGCCCCACCTCCACAATAAAGATCTGCTGGAGATATCATGACGCCAGCTCCACAGCACACCTTCAGTGGTCAAATGGTCTGTTCTCCACAGTTCAGAGAGGTCAAATTTGTAATTACACAAGATTATATTGGCGGTCATAATGTTATTGCAAGTTTGTGTTTATTCAGAGTTCTTCATCATAATAGTTACTGTTCAGTCTGTTTCTTTCAGAAAATATATTGGTGCCTGAATATTATCTCAGGTTCTGTAAAGCTTTAAATCATGTAGGAGGTGAAAGAAACAACTGCTTATGACTTGAAAAGGCTACAAAGCAGCAGTTTCTGCCTCAATTAGAAAATAAAAGTTTATTCATTATCCCACACTGTACCAAATGAGCTGTCTTTTTTTTTATCACTGATATAAACCGGAGCATTTTTCTGCATCAAATGTCATTATGATCATAAAGTAGCAATGGCAACTACTATCGCATTAACAGTTCATGAGGCGTGGTTTCTGTCCTGTCAGTTTCTCATTTTATGTTGAAACTAAAAGTGTGTCTCCTCTCAGGTCCCCTTATTTCCCCTCCTGTGTGATAGCGTGCTCCCTGCCCTGATGTGCCTCACCTGTAGCTGATCGTCTTCCTCCACCTGCCTTTTCTGCGCCCTACGATCTCGTTTCATGCGTTGTACTGCCTTTTTGTTAGGTTTGAGAATAAATATGGACCCTCGTTCCTGTTTTCCTCGTGTCAAGCTTTTTGGTTCACTTCAGGTCTGTCACATGACAAACTGGCTGCATGGGACTGAAAATGAGGCAGTGATGTACTCCCTCCAACAGGTGAAGACAAACAGGCATAGTTGAAACACGTCAGGGCTTCGAGCACGTGATGACACAGGATCCACGAATACCGTGAATGTAACAGCTTCGGGGAGTGGGAATGGAGAGTTGGCGAAGCTGAACGTGCCACAAGAGTCGCCCAACTTCGTGCCGCTGGGCACTAAGGGGGGCATTGAGGCAAGTCAGTGAGGCGGCGGGAGCACAGTCCCTTCCAGCTCAAACAAAGAGCTCAACAAGGGCTTGTTGACA
>JAUESF010000006.1:732971-744294 GCA_032274765.1 Malacoctenus tetranemus
GCACCGGGCCTTACAATCCCCCCCCCCCCCCCCCCACCCCGCTCTGTCTTTGTCTGCTGCTGCTGCTGCTGCGGAGAAGCTAAATGGGTGACAGGCTTCTTGCAGGATTCGACTGTCAGCAAAGCAGCGTGTATTCTCATCCTCCTGCCTTTTGCTGTTCTTTGTTGAAGTTCTCAGTGTGAACACGCCACTCTTTCAGGTTGCCATGAAGTCTTTTCTTTGCTTCTGTTTTCATGGAGAGACAACTTTATCCCACCAGGTCACATTGGATGTCTTCGCTGCACTGGCACGCTACCAAATAGAACTCGTACGGAGCATGTGAAGCCGAATCAAATGCGCCGCGGTTATTTATTTAAATCCCGCGTCCTCCACGCTGCCGTTACAGCCGAGGTGTGGCTCTCGACACGCGTCTATAAAAAGTACAAAATAACTGCCAGCCGAGTCGTTCAGCAGGCGAACCTTTGGTGGGAGAGTTTTGGAGAAAAGCTCAGATTAAATGTGGGTGGGAGGGAGGTTTTCCAGAAGCAGGTGGACGGATTCTAAAGGTCAACGGTTGAAGAATCCGACTACATGAGGGATGTCAAATTCGGACGAACCACATCATCGCCACATCATCTTTAAAATGAATAAAAATAGGAAATGTGAATATTTTGGAAGTGTTTGGTGCCTGCGTGTCGGGGGGCGGGGGGGGGGGTATGATGTCAGCGTTTGGTCCTGAAACGCCAGAGTCAGCGTCCGCAGAGACACGGCGGTGGAGTTTCAGGATTCATCCGCTCTGGCAGTCGTTTTCATGAAGTATGAGTTTCAGTCTTTATAAACAGCAGCTTTGTGGGGACAGAAAGCTTATCCCGCTTAACTGAAGGGTCTGTGTTGTTGCAGCATTTGGTCAGAATTTCCTGGCCCGCCTGCTGACCCCTCTGTGTCCCCATCAGACTCGGCGGGAGCTATCACAAGCACGTTCAGACGCATCAGGACCAAACTGCTTCGATACCTTTTGGACACATTCGGACCTGATGAGCATGTGTTGCCGTCTTGGTGCCTCCTGAGTCAAAAAATAGCCTTCAAAAGAGCAAGCGTGTTCTCGGAGAGCGCAGAGTTGCTCGAAGTTATTGTCATTCGGGGATGTGACCTTCGTTTGACACCCACGCAATGTTGTTACTGTCAGTGGTAGCTAAAAACAAGCTGTCGTCTTGTTATGGTCTGCAGAGGGACCGTGGGCTAATCAGCTTAGCCTGTCTGCTTTAGCAGGTGACCCCAGACTCTGGTGGGCCCAGATGACAGTTGGTGGAGGTCGGGTTATCCTCGTTTGAGTGGTTTTCCTTGAAAGAGAGGCCCCAAGCTTCTTCCATCACTAATTGGTGGCAGACTGTACATACTGTAAACTCCGTGCAGGGCTCCGGGTAGGGGTCACCATGGGGGGGTCAAACTGTTTTTAAAGAAATTAAAAGACCCTGTGAAGGCCTGTTCGGTGACACTGATAGAATGGATACCACAGGGGCTCTGTGGATCTGCAGGTGTGTTGGCAGAGATTTTCTTGTGAACGCTTGACATATTGCACATTGTGTTTAGAGGATGCACCCTATCAATCCTGAGTTGTGGTCCAGTTGCGTCGTCAATTTGAGGATGCATCTGTGGCCAGTTGCTGCGTGGTCATGTTTTAGTTGTTTGGAATGACGACCTGTACCAAGTATGAATGGTTGAGTTAGTTACCTCAAGAGAAATCTCATGTGAATTGATGGGCCAAGCCATCAGATATCTACGGGCGACCAGAGTCAGGAAGGAAAAGGAGCCCAGTCAAGCACAGACAGAATGAGCTCAGACAAGGTGATCAGAGAGGCGTTAAGTTGGGTCATGACCCAACGCCTCCATGGACAACTAGAGCCAGAACAAGGTGGCAACTCTCCAGGTTGGACGTCCAGATTGCAACCAGAGTCACTCAAGAACAGACACTCAGTTTAGTTAAGAAAACTGCCAGAGAAAAGACATATGAGACAGAGTATTCTTTGTAAACAGTCAACAAATTTACAATGACGGTTCGACCAAATAAACTAACCTTGAACTGTAAATTAAATAGGGTCGAGAGTCAACTAATTAAAGGACTTCTTTTTTCTTGTTTCATCCTTTTATGTAGAAAAATATGCTGGAAAAACTCATTTTCCATTGTTTCCATTTTGTTGCTCTGATGCTCTCATTGGCCCTGAGTTTGTATCTGAGCAGTGTTTTTACTGGAGGTTGTTCTGACAGCTGCAGGCCAACAGGCTCTCACCTTCCAATACTGGTCTACACTTGATCATAATTCTGATTATTAATTACAGTGATGGGATAATCCCAATCCCCCCCCATACAGTGGCAGGCTTATCCAGATCATCACTCCACATTGCCTCTATCATGCCATCTGAAATACGGCTGATATGAGCGCCGAACGCTACTGATGTGCAAGAATGCATTTCATAAAAAAACAAGATTCTCCGTGACCTCGTGTCCATGAGCCAGGCCGCTGTTTGATGTCTCTGTGAGTGTTGATGAGCACGTTCCTTAGTTAACATTCGAGTGGAAGTGACTTTGCACGAGTTTGTTTGTGGACCACGGGCTGTCAGAATGATTCAGCAGTGCCCCCTCCCGAGGCCCTAACCCTCAGATCTTTCTGGGGTGCTTTTGCACCATTGGTCCCACATGGGTGAGAGCATCAGGCCCAGAGAGAGAGAGAGAGAAAGAGAGAGAGAGAGAGAGAGAGAGGAGGGCTCGGCAGGCGGTTGAACTACTGGCATGGTGAGCTTGCCCTGAAAAGGGCACATGCCTCCCTGCACAATTATCCACTGTGCATAGAAACAACTCCCCCCACCCTCAACCCACACACTCCCACACACACAGTCACGCACACACATGCACCACATGCACTGTGGTTTAGCCAACTAAAAATGGAAGACGGACGGTAACAGAACGAGGCCAAATAGCGTCTGCGTGTTCGGGGCATCGCAGCGATGTGGGACTGGCATTTCTGCTCCTTTTTAATTGTGTGAGTGAAATTTAAGACGAGCGAACAAATCACAGACATCCCCCAGGAGAATGTTCAAACAAGCCTGGCATCGGTGCATGTCAGCTGGTATTGTACATATAGCATGAGATCATCACTGCATCATGATAATTCATGCTCAGCCGTCTCACTTTGCCCATCCGCTCTTGTTTTTTCGCAGGCTACTTCAGTGCGTTAGCGGTGGTACTGAAAACAAGCAATGACTCACCATGGACGGATGAGTTTGACAGTGAGTGCCTCTGAATAAATACCCTCACAAAAATACCCAAACAGTCATCGGGCTTGAATTAAATCTGCTGTGTCCTTTTCTTCTCCCGTCCCTCAGGGATTGAGCTATCGTGCTTGATCGAGTCCATTTCCACGACGAATCCCAGGATCGAATGGAAGAAGATAACCAGCGAGGGACCGAGTTACGTGTACTTCGACAAGAAGATCTCAGGTACTGCGTACCGCCAAGTCCACGCCCCTGCGGGTTCTGTGAAGGGGTCCGCTGATCCTATCACACGTTGGCCCCACAGGTGACTTGGAGAACCGAGCCAACATCAGAGAGCCGGCCACGCTAGTGATCACCAACGCCACCAGATCGGACACGGCCAAGTATCGCTGCGAGGTCACCGCTGCCGACGACCAGAAGTCCTTTGATGAGATCGTGATTGACCTTGTTGTTCGAGGTACCTGAAGATATGACACGACAAATCCTGTTAGCTGGTCTCATGTTTACTTGAAGCCACGTGGTTAGTAATAACCTAAACTAATGTCAACAAAATATCAAGTAGCAAGTACAAACAAAACAGCGTTCAAAACAGACTCTACGTCCAGTTGTTTGTGTTGTTATCACATGGCTAACATGCCTCGTTACTCCTTTGTGAGTTTTAAGTTTAGATGGTGAAGTCATTAGCGTTACGCTAGCTCAATAAATGGTGAAAGACAGTTGTTCGAGTGATCCTTTGAGTGCCTACATTGGCAATTTTGCTCGAAGCTAAAATTGTCTTGACTTATTAGCAACTTCCAAGGCCATGATTGCTCCCATCCTCCCACTATGTCACAGATACCACATTGAATTAGCACTGTTTGTCTGTACTCATCATATTTTGTGTCTGTATCATCGGACAGCTACATCCTTTTTGTGCAATACCGCAGTCCTGGTGCTGTATTTTAGAACCTATTCAGCCAAGTCGACACGCTATGGCTCATTCAGTTGGTTCAGATATGGGAGCCATGTATAAGGTTAGGAAATCCTTCCCAACACGGTAAACAAGCGATTATTATGCCCTTAAAAGAGAGCGCTTGCTGGGTGATTCACACGTCGGATGCTGTAAGATGAGACCGTGTTGTAGGTCGCACCAACCCTTTGGCATACATACGTGGATGCGTTCTGACCAGACCTGCCCAGCTGCAAAGGCGTGTACTGGGCTATAAGAGGAAACCTCTGAAACTGCATCTGCTCTGAATCGCAGGGCTAAAGAAAGCGAGTGCTGCGTGTTTTGATGGCGATTTCTGGCTCGGGCCAAAAATCCTGTCAGGTCCCATCAGTGAAGATGGGTGGGGTGGGGTGAGGGGGGGGGTCGTCAGACTGTGGGTGTTTGTTATTTTTTTGTTTTCTTATGGAGCATCAGTCAATCATAAGCCCGGTGGCATCGCGTAGGCTGAGCTCATTTGTCACTGTGAAGCTTCCAGGATGTTTGAGAACCCTCAGATTCAGTGTCCTGACTGTGAGCGTGCCACTGTCTCCCCTCCACCCCACAGTGAAGCCGGTGGTGCCAAAATGCAGCGTCCCCAAATCAGTGCCTTTCGGGAAGTCAGCGGAGCTGAGTTGCCTGGAGGAGGAGGGCTTCCCCAAGTCACAGTACCAGTGGTTCAAGAACAAGGAGGAGATCCCCGACGACCCCAAGGCCAGCCTCAAGTTCTTCAACTCCTCGTACACGCTCAACGCCGAGGCAGGAACGCTGGTCCGTGCACAACATGTGTTGGGGGGGGGGGGGGGGGGGCGGATGGCATGAGCAGCCAGGGCGGGGCCGCAGGGAGGTGGTGTGGGGTGAGGGCCACTGGGAGGGGGGTGATGGTAGTCAGACCTCCGTGGGCTGATATTTTAGGGAGACAGTTGATGGTGAAAGAGGGACCGGAGCCACGCGGGGAATTCGCTGTCCTCGTTTGCACATTCCTGGGCTCCAGCTCTTCCCCCAGCCTGCCTCCCCTCCCGTCAGCCCCTCACGTCTTCAGACGTGACGCGCCCCAGTGTTTTCGTCATTACACAACAATCGCAAATTCCCGATTTCGTGAGCCCACACAGCCGCGGCGTCTGTCGCCTTTGATGAAAAAGCAGAGCGGTTGAAGGCAGCTTGAGTGTCAGCGCATGCAGACTATTTGATGTCACTTTTGAACGGGCCAAAGGAAATCCAGCATCACATAATTTCCCCGCTGTGAGAGCCTGACAGCGGCACTCTGCAGCGCGTGTGTGTAAAGTTAAGCTGCAGACAGTATGTACCTGACTTTATCACTCAGTCCCAGAGGATCCAATCAGACATTAGAAGCGTGCTCACTGTGGGCGCGCTCATTTATTCAGTTTCTCAATCAAAAGCACAGAGTCCACGCCTGTTTCTGTTTCCCCATCCGCTGACATGGCGGTGACATTTCTGTCGGTTATCCTGGAATGCAAATGCGGTGTGAATGTCACTGCTTCTCCGCCTCACGGTCGCAGCCCGGGGTCTGGCGGTTTCCCCTCGAGCTGATGAGATCTCCGCGTCCGCCTGTTTGTTCTCTTCGGTTCTTTGAGTCCAGAAACCTGTCAGGATCTCTGGTCGCTCAGGCTCCGCCCACACGGAGATGGTGAAACGTCATTTTTTTCCGGCATGTTCTGACAGTGGACGAGGCCCTTCAGATTCCTTATCTTGGAGTCTGTTGTGCATTTCGTGGGTTCTTGCTGAAACAGTCAGAGGTCCATACGAGTCATAAGTGGGTTATTTTTAAGGTTTGAATCGTGACTGCTAACAAAACTGCCCTTTTTACTCACTGCTCTCAAATATGAGTTATGTAATAACATGCTTTGATATTAGGCAGGCTGCAAATTACCAAAATAGCCGCAAATGTTTTCATTTATTTCCTTGGCTCGGAGCCACGTCCTCTAACGCCGTTACAGGAACATCCTGGGTGTTGGGTTTATTTTTTTTTTCACGTGTCTTTTCGAGCAGACAGTCTGACTTACGGAGAGAGAACACAGCGCACATGTGGGGCCGGTTAATTGTAGCTGTCCAAGCTCGATAAATCGGGACATTTTGCTTCACCGTGTGAAAGCCAGTGTGGACTGTAACACCATCTGACACCTAACTTCCAGTCAGTCAGCGTGTATAAAACGGGACGATTGCAAAACTCCTGTCGCCTCTTTCACTCAAACTGAATGATTTGCAGTCGCGACCGTCGATGACGGGACCGAAAACATGTCGAAAGCAGCGTCGAAATGGCACAAATTCAGTGATCATGTCACACTTGTGGTTGGAGACATGTGTTCTCTCATGGTGGGCATCTCGGTGGGTCACACTTGCCTTTTATGCCCACTCATTTTGCTGTTGGCACAAGCGACCGCCGACCTCTCATCTCATGCTTTGGCAGGAGTTCATGTGTGAGACACATGAAACTCAACCCAACCCTGCTCAACACTTCAGACATGAGGTTTAGACACGGACTCAGCTTGACATTTCTAGTTTAGGACAGCGTTCTAGGGGTGATGTGTAAAATGTGCCATCACACCAGCCTCACTCTTATGTTTCTATGAGATCATTAAGCAGCATTATCACAGATCCCGTGTCCATTTTCCTGTAGGAGGAGACGGATTGGTACCGATACGAGGCTAATCCAAAGGTTAACGGGTGGAAGGTTAACTTGCAAACTCATTAACACAGAGAAAAGTAGTGCGACGATGTACTTGCTGCTGGGAGTGAGAAAAGTATAAGGAGCATCAGTTCTCTAGGTGATGTTATACAGATGAAGCTTCATTCTAGCCCCCAGTTAGGGGTCAACGGGGAGGCAGAGTTTAGTTCTGGGGGACAAACAGAGCGGGACTCTTCAAAATAAAAGCGCTCTCTGCTTTAGCTGCAGGAAAGTGAGGCTGTAATTTTCTTTGAAATGTGAAATTTGAATGGGCCAAACCCCGAGCCCACATTGTGATCTCCAGTTGACCCCAGGTTTCTCATGTCAAAGTGTGGAATTGTGTTAAACTCTTGTTTCTTTCACTCTCTGACTGGCCTCTAAAGACACTTCCTGTCTGCAGCACTTTGCAAACATGCCTCGTTTTCTGTCCAAACCTGCACATAGGAAGCATGGTTGAACGATCACCAGTCTGAAACGTGTGTGCGGGCAGATCCTGTCGGTTTTTTACAAGGGGCACGTTCTTGTGCGTGATGTCTCCCGCAGAAGTTCATCGCAGTCAGGAAAGAAGATGCGGGCGAGTACTTCTGCCGGGCGAAGAACGACGCTGGATACGCTGAGTGTGCGCCTCAGCAGATGGAAGTCTGTGAGTGTCCCGCCGCTTGGCTGTTAAAGCAAACGTCCCATGCAGTGATGGGATGGTAGGGGGCTGGGGGGGAGATGAACACTGGGGTGGGAGCCGCGCGCCGGTGGAGCTGCGGGGGTTTGACTGCTCGGTGTTGCCTGTGACTCCCGCAGATGACATCGACGTGGTGGGGATCGCGCTGGGAGTGCTGGTGGTGGTGGTGGTGCTCCTCTGCATCACGGTGGGGATCTGCTGCGCGTACAAGCAGGGCTACTTCTCCAGCCAGAAACAGACGGGGAACAAGTAAGACGCGTCGCTGCCCATGCCGCACACGGAGTGCGCACCTCTCACGGCGCACTCCTGCATCACTGCCCTGTGCTTTGTGTCCCGCCAGCTACAAAGTACCTGCCAAAGGGGACGGCGTGGACTACGTGAGGACAGAGGACGAGGTCTGTAAACATTTGGTCACACACCACGCCTGGCCCCCCTGGGGCCCCTATTCATGATCCTAATGAGCCCCCCCCCTCCCCTCCTCACTTCCTGATTCTGATCAAACCGGTCAGGACCGTCCAATCAGTGGCTCACGTCTCGGCGGATTAGTCTCACTCTGCACTGGCAGCGAATCTGTCACAGCTGGAGACTCAAACTGTAACGCTGTATTAATACACCCCCTGAGCAGGCACACACACACAGATGCTGTTACTGTGTCGGTGTTGCACCCTATTAATCATTCTAGTCTGCAATTGTTTTAATGTCACTTATGGAGTTTAGTTCTTCTCTTTGCCATACACCTCAGGAAATCGTGTCATTTGATACAAGCCACAACAAACTCCTCATATGACAGATCCCAGTGTGAGCGCAGTGTAACTCTATATGACAGTGCAATTATGAAAGGGTGTCCTGTTATTTATTGTTGATTACGTTTGATATGATACAGTTGAAGTTACTTTTTTACTCTCACACATTTTTTCATCGGAACTACATAAAATGCAACCAAATGCGTCTGTGAGAGCTGATCTCAGGTCTGTGTGCCAGAACCTGCAGAGTTTCTTCTTCTGCTCCGAGTCGCAGCTCAGAGTCAAGCTCCGCCCACGTGTTGTCTGTAGGTGCAGGGACCCCACCTGTGATTGGATGTGCTGCTAATTTGCTGCTCCCGCGTGTCCTGCAGGGGGACTTCCGGCACAAGTCGTCGTTTGTGATCTGAGGGACGGACGGGGCGGGCGGCAAGAGGGGCGGGGGGGACGCCGCCACACGTGCCGCCAACCCCGCCTCCACGCTGTCTGACCGCAGAGCCGCCGCGAGCCGCGCTCTGAGCTCTCAGCAAGACTGACATCCAACGACTTCAAGTTTGCCAAAGGGGAGGGTGGGGAAGGGAGGGGAGGGGAGGAGGAAGGATCTCGCAGGACGATGGCGGCGTGCTACGACCGCACGCCCTGGGGGGGGGGGACTGGGAGCCACCTCACCGGCCCGCCCCTCTGCTTGGCTCTCGTGCTACATTGTGGGGTTCTTACTTTAGCGTTCTTGCATGGTTTTTCAACACTCGTAGAGGGGGACGTGTGCGTGTTCTGCCGGGTAGAAAAAAAGGGGCGGAGTCTCATCTGTCATGACACCTTTCTACCGCTGACATTTTGCTTCAAAACCTTTTGTCATTTGTATAACATTTCTTTTCTACTGTTGAAATTTGTCAGACTATTTTTGATGGAATATATTTTAAAAATGCCTCTAGATAAAGGTTTACTTTTTTAAATATTTGTAAAATACTAACATGTGTTGTTTTTTTCTTTTCTTTTCTTTTTTTTTCCTCTTTTTTTGTTTTATTTGGTTGTGGACAAAATGGTGTAACACTTTGAAACCACTCTGCGTCGAGCTGGAAGCATTTTAACGGCCGTGCGATCTGGTGAAAGAAAGGAAGAGCAAAAAAAAGAAAACGAGGAGAGGCCCATAAAGTAGCATATCGAGCTCGGCGGTCCCGCCCACCGAGGCCCCCCCACCACCACCCCCCCAACCCCCCACCTCCCCGGCTTTCTGTGGTGAGAGACTTCCGTGCTGATGTTTGTAGATAGTCTTAGTATGAGGCTTTGAAGAGTGCCAGTCAAATGCTGTGAAACACTGTACACGATCAGTGCTGCGTTTTCTTGATTTTTTTAAGTGTCCTTCTCTGCTTGCCGTTCATCTTGTATATATTGAAGTTGCCGTCGGGATTGAGTTTTGCTGTCATACATATGTTCAGTATTACACCGTGATGATAAGTAGCAGTGACGCTGCGGGGGGTGGGGGTGGTGGGGGTGGGTGGGGGTGAGCTAACCTTCCAGGCCCAGTGGGAGCTGGAGCACACGTGGGACTCTTAACTGTCACCAAGCGGGAGCCTCTTATTTAAAGCAGCACAGCGACCCCCCCCCCCCCCATGTGTCACACTGTGATCATGACCATTGGAAACCCCCTGACTCACCTACTGTTACTAGCTTAAAGGTACCGACAACAGACCTCAGACCTGCAGCTCCTCCACCAATCGGCTCGGGAATCATGTTTGCCTAAACAGCAAAATGCTTCCGGTCACTTCACTTGAACGTGAAGGAAGGTTTTTGTGTTTGAAACAATACAAGTTTACACAGCTACATTTATTTTGTTTACAGCTGAGGTTTTTTTGCCCCCCCCCCCCCGAGCGAGGTCACCATGTTTTGTCCCAGTGAGGCTGCAGGCCGACACCACTGACCCCACATCAGTGCTCCACAGCCGAGCACGGAGGGGCTGGAAGGTTACCGGTTGTACTGATTGTAAATAAGTGTGCGTCTTTGTTTGTTTGTTTCTCTCTCTCTCTGAAGACAATGAAAAGTGCAGAGGAAAAGGCGATATGAAACTCTTCCCATGTGTCACACTGAAGGGGGGTAACATTTGATCATGCTGTCGGAGCTCAGAACATCCGGCGGCGTGTTGGAGCCACGCAGAGGAGGAAAGTACGAAGTGACAAAGACAGAATGATAAAATATTGAGGATCATCTTTTTTCCTTAGATAGTACGAGGGAACTTAGTTCAACTATTTATTTGGACGTTTTTGATTTGAACCTTTCTACTTTTTGACCGCTCATCAATGGGACTTTAATCCCAACATGTAGGATTTATTCTCAAACATGTACATCAGTTATTCTCTCATTTATTGTCATTTAAAAAAAACAAAACAAAACATATATATATTTTTTTTATTTTAGAGACTCCAACCCCAAACTCATCCACCCATCACACACAATCACACAGCAGTGGACGGTGATTTAGACTTTTGTCTTTGTCTTTATATTTCTCAATTTTACAATGACTATCAACATAATAATAACCTTTTGTTCATCATTCTGCTTATTTTAAACACTTTGACTAATTTCAATGTTATTTTCAACATTTAAACTGTTTAACTTATTGACTCCATATGTCCACTACAGTCTCCTTGTTTTGACTTTATCGTTGACACTTACTCAGTCTTTTTTATGCTTTGTTCTTTTCATTCCAAGAAAATTAGTTAAAGGAAACAAAAAAAGAGTCCTTCCTACTTTTTTCCTGTAAATGTGGCTCCAAAATGTCGTATTTGAACAAGAGCTTCTCGGTGGATCACCAACGATGAGAGACTTGAGAACGACAAAACAGTCCCGCTCACGAGGGTCTCTTGTTCAGCTCGGAGGAATGTTCCCAGGTCGCCGGCATCAGAGTGAAATGTTAACCCTATATCAGCTTGTGGGAGAGACGATCTGCCTAGGTGTGTTTGCGCGCCAACAGTGCTCAGTCAGGCGTCGGGCGGGGGGGGGGGGGGGACTGTG
>JAUESF010000006.1:1039729-1050214 GCA_032274765.1 Malacoctenus tetranemus
AAAAAAAGAAGGTGTGACGCTGGGCAAAGGTAGAATACACCACCGACATGTTCCAAGTTAATCACAGGGCGAACACAAGCGCTTCACCATATAAAGACGCAGTTGCTGTTGCAGCAGCGGCCATTAGGGGCGTTTGTTGACAACTATTTACGCCCTTTTGAAAATAGTTACCGTGACACGACTGTGTCGCTGTTGCATGTACTTGGCAACAGTATAGGTCACATTAATGTTAAAAAATACAACAGCTGCAGTGCTCTGAAGCCAATTCCCGGTTTCATTTTGAACGAAACAAACTGTGTACTCACTTTTTGCTCCTCGGCATGGACGCAGAAGGGCAGAGTCCTGGCGTCTGCGTGGTACTGATAGTAACAGACGGCCCCCGTTCCGACTAACGAGGCCACCACCCCGGGAGCGACCGCGCGAAACACCGACCAACTCCTCGCCGGCCGAGAGCTTCTCAAAACGCTCCGCAGCACCGCGGCTACTTTCCCCCAGCGGGCCATTTTTTTCTTCAGGAAGTCTGCTCACCAGGCTGTGCAAAAAAATCGCCCGGCTTCCGTAGCTGCCAGAACGCGTATGAGCGAGGGCCGCGCCCCTAAAGTACCTGCTTCGCTCTGGGCTGAGCTTGTTCTCTGGTCACGTGATCGTGTAGTGTGCACACTGAGACGCTGCGAAATGAAAGATGAACTAAAAATAATGGTGCACAAATAGACGTATTTTAATGAGGATTGACCTGCGGCTTTTAACGTGGAAAGGAAGGAAATTGCATTCTGATAACGCAGAGTTTATGGAGGAAGTAGTCCGTCTGGACCGTGTCACTGTAGGAAGGAAAAAAAGCATAATTGAAAATCATGTCAAACAATATGAAAGGTGGACTCCTACTGCTGCAGGACGCTGCATGACATTGCAATGCATACTTTGTCCCAGCAAACATCACTTTAAAATGATGTGGATCATCTCGCTGTCCTCCAAACAGACAATATAAATATAAGGTCACTTCATGGATGAGTGTGCGTGTGAGACAGCTGTTCAGCTTCAAACGCATAAGCGCTCCATGCTGGTCCTTCCAACACACGTCCAGCTGCGTAGCAGTCGTGCAGGACTGCAGCCTTCTGGTTTCTCTCCACAGCGCACGACGTCTCACTTTGGTGCACAACAAAAAGTTGCAAGATCCCTCACTTTGATTCATCTGAATTATTGACGGGGCCCATTTTAAGGAGTGCACCATGCGTAGCCTGGATGTGGGGGCTTTGGTTTTTTGTGTTTCGGCGAGAGACTAAAGTAAAGCAGGAGCGTGTTGGTGTAGCAGCGGGCAGCATGTAAACAGCGAGCTGGGACGCACGCTGGTGCCTTTAGGGACAGCAGCGGCCTGCAGCGTGATAGCAGGTGAGCAGCCTCAGTCAGTGTTCAATGGTGGCAAAGTATCGAGAGCATCAACATAAGCATCATCCTGATCATGTCACAGAGGTCTTGGTTTTTTACATAGTGTGTGCGTGTGTGTGTGAGTGAGAGCCAGCACATGTGTCCATATCAATTCCATGTCACGTTTTGCGTCAGCAAGTTTGGAGGTTTATTTAATGTCATAGCAGCAAGTTGTAATGTAAAGTAACAAAGACATACACACTTGTAAGACCATCAATGAAGGAAACAAAGTTTGCACAATAGTTTCTCGTCTCCACTCACGGTTTTTTGATGCTGCCTATGTCAGTTCAACTGGTATTACTGGTATCACATGTTGGGGGAAACGTCCCCCCCGCGTGGTTCACCGAAAGTGACGGGAAGCGAACGGGTGACATGTGTGCGGTGGCGCCCGGCTTGAGTGCCCGCCGTGCCCCCTGCCGGGCCCAGCCACACCGGCACACCCCGGCTCCTACGTGGGTGATAAGAAAAGATGTATTGCAGTGACGGGATGCCTTCGCACGACCGACTGTTCTGTCCTGTCGGGCCGGCGTCCCCGCAGGCCGCGTGACATGGCACTTATGTAAAAAACAACAAACAAAAAACAAACAAACAAACAAACAGTGGCAGAGAAAGAAAGAGAGACATTCAAATGGTAACAACAGATGGTCTGCAGTGCTAACATGCAAGCTGCACATCCTCACTACAATCCCCAGGTCAGTGACGTGGAGGGGTGCTTTTTGTTTGGTGGGTGGTGGTGGTGGTGGTGGTGGTGGTGTTCGGGGGTCTGGGGGAGTCAGGTGGAAGACCGCAATATTTGGGCAGGTTGGAGATGCAGTCTGGAGTCATGAACGTCAGAGGAAGCAGCAGAGCAGCGGGCCTGGAGGGAGCTGCTGCCTGTGGTCCCCCCACCCCCTCCCCACCCCTCTTCCCTTGCTGAGCATTGGCGCCCTCTGCAGGCAACGGGGCAACACAGCCACCTCCAGGTCCCCAGGCTTCAATACCAGCGTGTGCTGTTGCCACAGCAGATCTGCTCAGTGTCATCATATAACGTCAGTCGCTCCGCATCATAATGAGACACTTCTATATCATAATAATTAAAAAAACATGCCAACAAGTGTTAAAGTCATCATTTCTCTCGTTCTGTTGAAATGTTCCAAGTTAAATGATGCTATATCAAAATATAGTATAACATAGTATCAAATGAGCACATTATCGTGTCAAATCTGATAAACATCTTCAGCTCACAGCGTTCAAAATCACTGACAAAAATATTGTATGAACATGTTACATGATGAAGATCTGTGAAGAGGAGTAAAGCGATGGGTTCTTGTATTTAGAGGAGTTGTAGCGTTTGAACATGTCCACCACAGCGCCTGACAGCGACACCCACATGTGACCCGACTCGCATCAGAATCCCATAAAACACAAGTCAGAAACGGAAACGTTCACAATATGACGGTTCTAAATAAGCCAATGTTGTGAAGCTGTTTCCAAATAAGAGTATGAATTTGCTTGGGTACACTGAACAGCTTTGTTACATTGTGAAGCAAAAATAACTTTGTAAATCCACATGACGCAAAAGTTAGGTTGTGAAGCTATTTTTAAAATTATACATAAAACTTCCCTTTTTTTAACTGTTGTCATCGATCAAATGATCATTATGTAATATGAAGCTGTGCTACCTACTCTAACAAAACCAAATGACATGTTGATACATCCTCACACTACACTTTTCATAATAAAAATAAATTTTCTTCTCAAAATACTTAAATGATTCTCACTTTTATTTTGAAAGGTTTAACAATATGACATAGTGATAAATTAGGACTTATTAATAATATATCTTTTTTAAAGTTAAAACTCTGAACATTATTCTGGTCATATATCATGAGCTCATAACATTGAATATTAGCGTCTTTAAACACAATGCTCGGTCCAGACTTGCTGTTTGTTTCACAGTTTAAACCAGAGGGATCCTTCGTTCTGCTGTGGCAACAGCACCGTGCGTTACTTTGGACACCGAGGGGGGGAAAAAAACGGGCTCAGGGTCCCGAGGTGGGCGTGTCTCTCTGCCATCACAGCACACCGACGTTTAGTTTTGGACACCGGTTGGCCTGGCAACCGGAGGGGAGTGGCCAACACCGACTGCTCTATGACAACCTGGGTCTTCGTTGGGGCCGCGGGGCAACGACTCAATCAGATCAGAACATACATATATATCTCTCTATATATAGAGAGAGAGATGTATATATATGCATATAAAAATACAACAAGCATACCTCCAGTATGTCCTGCTGCTCTTCCCTGGTAGAACCTCTTTAATACAACTACATACTGGTGTACACATATATACACACTATGATCAGTAATAGTGACTCCTAATTTGCATATTCGTCATTTAAATGTAATAAACATTAATATAATCTGAGTGATGTCTGGTTTTTTTTTTTTAAATCTGTGGATTAATACAAATGTTTTAATTTTACCCATTTCAGTTCAGAGTATTGTTTTTATTAGAGCACAGGATTTATTGGTATACATACAAAGATAAGTATATACAGTTCATGACTTGAATCATGACAGTTTTACATTGAACTTGCCTTTGATGGAGGTTCCAATCGGTTGAACGAAACACAACAGAGGGTCTCACCCTCACAAAACTACGTCAGGTTTGATATTGGGGGATTTTTTTTTCTGTCTTTTTTTTTTTCTTTTCTTTTCGTCTTCTTTTTCTTTTTTTACAATTTGGGGGCGCCGCCGACCAACCCGGCGCTGGCGACGGCGGAACATTTCACAGCTGAGATCTGTTACATTCTGTGGAAAAGGAAGAAAAAAAAAATGCAGTAGTACAGTACAAACATCGAGAGGGGCCGTTTGGCATCGAAACCGGCGTGACAGGTGAAGGAGTCTCCTCTGTTAAAGCGCCCCGCCCCTTCCCCCCACCCTGACCCCCCCCCCCCCACCTCCTCCCCTCAGCTATTCCACCTCCCCCTCTCTTCTCATGCTTACTGTGGAGAGAGAGAGAAAGAAGACAACCCTGGATTTCGGAGAAGCCGCACGTGATAGCAAAATACACTCTCCCCCCCGCCCCCCGCCCCTCCGCCCTCCTGCTCCCCTCCCCCAACTCACACATAAATTATTGCAATTCCAACACTGCCCAGCTTATGTCGAGAACATAAAAAGAAAGGCAAGTTTAACAGGTGCACTAATAGACTAGTTCATGCAATGTTTCGGATCGTTGTCATGTATACAAAGGCATTGTGTCACATAGGCTTAGTGTTACTTTGAGCATTGCCACTTCGAACACACCTGGAGAGGGGGGCTGGGAGGGGGGTTAGGGGGGGCGGTCATGGATTAGAATTTCTAAACGTGAATCATTGCGGACAAAAAAAGAAGGAAGAATATCTGCGCTAATCTTGGAACGGAGAAAAGAACCAGTAGAAACGTGTGTTCGTGGACACCACTGAAGTTAGGTGGCAACACCAGCATTCCGTTATATTCACATGGTCCAAAGCTAGCCGTGTGATGGGGTTACATGTCGCTTATGTTTAGTATACAGATGTGTCGGGTGTCTAAGGTGCACGACCGCCTGGAGAAGCTTTTTCACGTGGGCGTGACAAATCAAAAGTTTCACTTCAGCGTCGGTGCCGTGTCTCCCCCCGTTCTCTTGCTAACAAAGAGAAAAAAATAAAAAAAGTATATTGCTTCAAAAAATGTTTTTTTTTTTTCCTGTCTTTTTTTCTTTTTTCGTTTAAGATTGTGAAACATTTCATTCACCGCTTCTCGGGTTTTTTGTCTAGATCGACAGAGCATTACATTATCAGTCAAAGATACATACAGAAAGATGCTGTGAATTCCAAGAGGTTAAACGATCGACGATGGGACGTGACAGTGACTAATTCCTGGGACCGTTTGTCTTTGTCTGTCTGTCTGTCTGTTCTCGGGCCGACCTCCTACCAGCAGGTGGCACAATGCAAGCACTGATGTATTGCCTGGGTGAAGGGGAGGGGCTGAGAGATGAGTCCATCACAGTTACAACAGTCAGTCCGAGGACCGCCGCCCCCGGCGCGACCGAGGCTCTGCAAGCCTAAACTGCACATGCTCTCCATCCATCCCTCCCACCCCGCTGCCCCCCCCTCGCCCCGTGTCACTGAGTGTGTTGGGGACGGGAGCGGCTCCTCATTTGCTCCTTCCGGACGTGCTGGAGCCGCCCGCCCCGCCCTCCAGCTTGTCTGCGATTTCGGACGTGTCTAGCTTCTCGGAGCCGTCGCCCTTCTCTGACCTCTCCTTCTCGGACCGCTCCTCCCCCTCCACCGGCTCGGACCTCTCTGACCTGGCGTCCGCGTCTCCCTCGGACTTCTCCTTCCTCTCCGAGTGGTCGGGGTCCATGGAGGAGGTGCCGGGCTTGTCCCACTTGACCATGTCTTCATGCTCAGTTATAGATGTGGTGATGTTGGAGGTCCAAGCCTTCAGGTCCTCCTGCAGACACCAAGGGGACACGGCTTATATTAGCACCTCACGTCTCTGGATGTGACCAGGCTGTTTTGGCCGACGCGTCCCTGTTGCATTGCGTGGCAGTCGGGGACAGTGCCGCTGGATTGGCAGACTGGGGTAGTGGTACCCCTTTTCAAGTAAGGCACCTGGATGGTGTTGTGAAGTAGCTCTTTGGTACAAATATGTTCCACATCACTTCTTCCTCACTTGTCTCAAAAGTAGCTATCCTCCCTGCCGCCACATGGGGGTGCTGTCTTGTGACACGACTTGGTGCAACCCAAGCAAGAGCTGGAATGAGGTTGAGTTAATGAGGAAGGAGGTTGTGATGAACTGACGACCTGTCCAGCGTGTCGTCCTGCCTTCACAGAGAGGGACTGAAGGAGGTGCTTTAACATTGTCACACCCCAAGAGATGGTTTTTTTGCAGCGACAACAAATCTCTTGTTCCAATGAAAAATATTCATGCGCGTAGAAAATGTTCTTACCTCATCTTTTGCATGGAACACAAAGAAGTTTCCATCGTTTATTCTGTTGCAGAGAAAATCAATGGAACGGTCAGTTTTTCAGCAGTCACATTAAATACAGTGAAATCACTGAATAGGGTCAACGTGGCTGCGGATGAAACCTACTTCAGGATAAAGACATTCTTCTTCTTCTTGTATCCCATGGAAGGATCAAACGAGCAGTTACTAAGGTCCACGGGAGGCTCGCCGTTGTACGTGGCGGTGTGGTTGCGAGCATCCTTGTAGAAGGTCAGTTGTCCCTCCTTCAACACACAGTATACTTGGACCCAGGACTTGCTGCGAAAGCAAACCGACACAGATCTCAGCAGGCTGTAATTGTGCACTGTCAAAGAGCGCATCATGCAGCAGTGTGTCTGATGTCTTCATTAAGTCACCAGAAGTGAAAGGTAGATGGAACTGGATTGAAACATCTGCCGCTGCATGATTACACATGTACTGAGCTTCTGGTTGTTTCCCAGCGAAGATAACGGTGGGAGATAACTAGCAGCTATCAGAGGGCCGGGGTCAAATTGGACCCCCTGGCAGGCCCGAGGGCCACACGTTTGACATGAAGGTAGCTTCTTCATTTCGAGCCTGCTGGACAAACACTTTGGTGGCTGAAATCAGTCGCTGCAAGCAGATTAGCATTAACTAGCGCTAGATCCAGTTTCTATAATCCTCCCTGTTCAAGGTTTTCCTAAAAGCACAAACAAGCTCGGGATTTGTGAAAGCAACATGACGTGATGCAACATGTGGGATCTTACACACGTGAAGACAACTGCACAATTAGAAAGAAAACATGCGATACGAGGTATTATTGTGTAAACATATACTTAAGTACATGGTGTACCATATACTGTATGAATGCTGCACACTCCTCACTGTCACTGCCACCAGAAGAGCTGTTACTGTAAGCAACAGTAACAGAAGAATCATGCAGCCATCCCTCTGACCCCTCTGACTGCTGACATCCGACTGAAGGCCCCACCCAGCAGCCGCTCGGTCCTGCCTCCCCTGCTCTCTACCTGTTGGGGCTCCTCTGCTGGGCTTCCAGGTCGGAGCTGGTGGCCTTCTTGCGGTAGAGGAAGCCTTCGTTTTGGGCAGTGTGTGAGGGCGGCTGGGGAGTTGTCGGGGCGCCGGTTGCCGGGGCAGAGCGAGAGCGGCGGGTCTCTTCGGGCTCCTTCGGGCGGGGCCTCCTCCTTGGTTTAGGGCGGTCTCGGGCGCGGGGGCGACCGTCGAACCGCGTAACCGGGGCTGAGAGGCTACTAGAAGGCCGATAAGGCTCTCCTCGTGCCTACGAAAGAGAGATGTTGAGTTAGTGGATGGCAAGCGGATAAAATGACACATTTTGGAACAACGTAGACTCGCAGTAGCATCGATTTTAACACCTCTCCATTTTTTTCCCCTGCTCAGTGTGTGATACTGTCAAGAGAAGCTAACTCACATGTGCTGCCTCTCTCTCCTGGACCTGCTCTACAATCTCTGCCATGGTGGATCTCTTCTCCCTGCAGGGACAAAAGACATGAGTCACCCAAAGAGCAAACGCAGTGAGCAGCGCTGATCAGGCGGAATAGAGAGCTGCATTTCCGAAGGCTTCTTTCGAAATTCCAACGTACCCTGAACGCTTGTCGGAGCCATCCTTGATGGAGCCCTCCAGGTCGCTGGAGTCCTGCCTCTGCAGCCTCTGCTTCCCACTGCCCTCCTGCTCGCTGGACGACTGCCTCTCCAGGCGCCGCCGGTAGCGCTCCTGCCGGACGATCAGCGGCAGCTCGTTCAGCCGGGCCTGGATCTCCTGCTCGCTGGACGTCTGCCTCCCCAGTTTGTACTCCCTCTCTCGCCTCAGGTGGTCCATCTGAGGGTCCGAGCGACTGCCGCGGGGGTCCCTCTGGAGGCGGCCGTGCAGGAGCTCCAGCCCCGACTCCGGGCCCATGTCCGCCATGGGGATGTCCCCATACTGTTCCCGCTGCACTCTGCTGGCCTCCAGGAGCGGGTTTACAGCCTTGTGGATGTGGTTGATCCTGGGCTGCATGAAGTCAGCTTTCAGGTGCTGCCATGCGTACGCCATTTTAGGGTCCATGATGCCGCCGCTCTGTGCCAGGTAGCCGGAACTGCCCAGACTTCCGCTGCTGTAATGATTTTGTGCCAGATAGCCGGAGCTACCCATCCCGCCAGCGCCCTGGTAATTCTGCGCCAGGTATCCAGAACTTCCCATATTAGGCTGTTGTGCCAAATACCCCGAACTCCCCATGTTGGGCTGTTGTGCCAAGTAGCCGGAACTTCCCAAATTAGGCTGTTGTGCCAAATATCCTGAACTCCCGAGATTAGGCTGCTGTCCCAGGTATCCGGAACTTCCAAGGTTTTGGGTTTGCGCCAAATATCCAGAGCTGCCCATGTTCTGCTGAGGCACATAGCCGGGGCTCCCCATCCCTCCGCCGATTGGCTGCTGAGCGAGGTTACCTGAACTTCCCAACCTGCCGCCACTCAGATGGTTTTGCGCGCCACCCACGCAGCCAGCAGTCAGTCCAAAGTAGCCGGAGCTCTCCCCGCTGCCAGCAGTCTGGTTGTTCACTCCAAAGTACGCAGAGCTGTCCGCTCCGCCGCTGTGGGAGGTCAGCGCCGAGAAGCCAGAGTCGCTCCCACCTCCGGCCGCCTGGTGGTTCATCCCGAGGTACGGGGAGCTGGCCAGCTTCCCGGCACACTGCTGCTCCAGCCCGTGGTAGCCCGACCCGTTCAGGACTGGGTTGTAGCTGGTTAGCGTCGAAGACAATCTCTGGGCTGCTGGGGTGGCGCCTAAATCCAGACTGCCCTGCAGGTGTTTGGGTTCCATGTGGGCCTGTACGGTCTGCCTCAGGAAGGAGGAGGTAGCACTGGTGGAGGGAATGCTGGGCGTCAGACAGGACAGGGGGAACATCCTCCGACTGGACAGCGGGGTTGTCTTCTTCTCCTCTTCCTTCTTCTTCTCAGCCTAAACAGAGAGTCATCAAGATAACTATATGTAGCAGCGTCAACCATGTCGAGACATCATTTACATTCCAAAGTGGAAGTTTTTTAATATTAAGGTAAAACAAGTGGAATGCACCAATATGCTAATCAATTAAACCCTATATTTCATTTTACTGCCATCAATATCTTCCAAAAATGTTGCGACAGGGATGGTTTGATTCAGTTCTTTGTACGACTGCCTGCTAACATTTGACAGCTGGTTGGATCCATTGGTGGTATCGTCCCAAGTATTTTGAAATGTGTTGCTGACAGGATCAACAAATATAAGAGTCTTATGTTCGTTGCTTTGCACTAATTTTAACTTCATACAGGGTTTACATGATTTGCACATCTCACAGCGTTTCCACATGATTGAGCCAGATCTCATTTCGAGGTAAAACAACCACATTATAATCATGTGTTTGGATAAAGACCGACCCGTGTTGCATGGAAAGCAGATGGAGTGCAGTGGGTGAGTGTGCACAACATGCAGTATACGTCACGAGACAGATTTGAGCCCATAATGATGCAAACTCATGGCATGCGCCCATGCCTGCCAAGCAAACGCAACCTCCCATGGTCACGTTGTTTGTTTTGTTGTTTTTTTTTTCTTCCTGGAGCAGCATTAAATTGTGACTCTGCCGGACTGATTAAACATTTATCTACAGTCAAGCTTACTGCGGAAAGCTGGCGGAGAGAGCTGAAGCGTTCTTTCCAGGTTACAGCAGCCTTGCGGAAGGCCTCGTGGCGAAGGATGAGCTGCTCCACCTCGTCGGTTTGGGCCTGGGCCCCTCCTCCCGCTTGCTGCTTGGAGGTGATCAGCGGCTCCTTGGCTTTGAGCCAGGCCTCCGCCTTCACCGTCTCCTGGGCAAACTGGAAGCCTTCCTGCTCTGTAGGGGGCAGTTTGGACACTGTTACCACCACCATCATCGTTGTTGTGTGTCAGGGAATTTTTTTGGGCCCTGTAGTACAATTGTGATCTCTTCAATCAGCCAGAACATTGTGACTTGTTGCAGATCAAACAAATACACAGAATAGCTGATTAGAGCTGTAAGGCTTCTGTTAGTGGGGCGGCTTCACTCAACAGTAAGTGAGCATCTTTTACA
>JAUESF010000006.1:1273763-1289492 GCA_032274765.1 Malacoctenus tetranemus
AGACATTAAATGAATGTATCACTTCAGCCTTAATATAAACACTTTTATCAACTTGTGTCCTGAACTTCTCCCTTTCAGACTGCTGGACTTTCAGAGGTCTGGTTCTTTATGCAGCATGCCGTTACCTCTCCTAGTGCTCTCCTGAGTCATCGTTAAGTGCTTCAGCAGTGCCACTTGGGGCCTGGTGAGTGTGACTCTGGGAGGCCCTGGTCGGTCAGGGATGGCGGCTCAATCTCAGTGGGCTCCGCAGCACGGCTCCGTCCCACACATCTCGCCGCGCCTGCTCGTTCCTCCTCCCTCTTCTTGCTCGTCTGGCAGGGCCGCAGGCAGGCCCGGGGCTTCCCCAGCACGCTGCTGCCCCCCGCAGGTGATAAACATACATACCTGTTCTGTCAGGGAGAGCCGTGCTGTTTGAAGTGAGACCAGACGACTGGAAAGAAACGGAAAGGAACAGAGTGAATTCAAGCAAAAGGAAGTGATCTCACATGAAGCATGAAAGATAGTGTGATCGAGACAGGAATTCAAGAGAAACAGCCTCTACTAATGAGTCCAAGCGAGTCTATTAGAAGCTAAATGAATGCTTACTTTGAATCGCAACCTTTTCGGTGGCACGTACAGTACTGTCTGTGCTCGGACGGACAGGAAAGGTGTCAGAACATCCGTCTGTTTGATCCCGGAGGCGTGACGCCACCGCCGTTAGATCTCACAGTGGATTACAGGTCTGCGAACCTTTGATAGTCCTCCTCCTTTTTATGGGAGGACTGTGCATTTTCAGCGCTGCGTGCACGAGCTCCTCTTGCTCATGAACAGCCAGAGGAATGTGCAAGAGGCTGAGCTCCGGGGAGGCTGCGTTCTGTCTCCCTCTGTCCTCGACTCTCCACCCCCCATCACTCTCCCACCAGCGCTCTGACGCTGCGTGATGTGGCAATATTTGCGATATCGTAAAGTTCTGAAGGGCTTCCGATTAAACTTTGGGCATAGCAAGTCACCACGGACATGAAAAACAGCCCGCGCTTCTAAATGCAATCATCTGTCAGTGAGTGATGTAAAAGGATGCAGCAGAAATACAATATACTTACAAATGCTTCGCTCCCGGATGTTCGCTCCCTCGCTCCCTCTCTCGCTCTCGCTTTCTCTCTGCGGCCGCGAGGAAAAACCAAGTTAGCATCGACTGCAGATGAATGAGTGTCGTCGTGCGCGCGGCTCCAGCGCCTCCCTCCACTTTATTCAGTGTTCTTATCGCAAAGTATGAACAATGCTCCCTAATAAAGCACTTTGTTCCATATTAAATGTGGCCACAGGCGGATTCTGTGAGGGTTCCTGTCAGTTATGCTCAGTTTAACCACCATGACTGGATATGTAGGGGTGCATCATGGTGGATTTCTGCAACCGGGCAGACGTCCCAATATTTTCCTTAAGATCTTTTGTGCAGGGCAACAATTGTAGCTTAATGTTCACCCTAAAATAAAAAACAAAGCATTCCTCTTCAGGATGCAGCAGGTGGCATGGCAGTGCAGAGGTGTGCACTGTCACTCTACAGCAAGTTACCAGCATTTGGGTGCCAGGCAGGCACCCTTGCTTAGCTGAGTTTGCATGTTCCCCCTGCGCCTGTGTGAAGTTCAGTTGGCACATGCCTGTGTCCGCCTGTGATGGTGCAGCAACTGGTCTGAATAGGATCCGGCCCCGTAGCCCTTCCTTGACCAAAAGCAAGTACAGATGCTGGGACGGATAACTGGCCCACTGAAATCTGATCTGATCAATACTGAACTATGATCAACTGCTAGTTATTTTTCCTGTGAAGTGAAACGAGACACCGGGGCCTTTCATTTACCAGCAAGAGAGGTCAGGAGGTTCCTAGCTGAGGCTGCAGCCAGCAGCGGTTTGAATGTGCTACAACACAAACAATACCAAGTTTTTAAAAGAATGGAGCTGCAATCAGTTTCATTCCACTGCCATTACTATCTGTTCTGGTCACTTCAAACTCTGTGTGCGTGTGCGCGCGCGCGTTCGTGTGTGTGTGTGACCTACTTTAGGCTTTACCTTAGGGGCTCCATCCCTCTTTGAGGTGATGTGGTTGAAGCAGGTACAGAAGACAGACAGCTGGGTGGCTAAACAATCCACAGCAGTTCACAATCAGTGGAAGTGTCACGTAAAAGCACGTGTTTGTCTGGCGTCGTTACCCTAACCTGGACTCACCCTGCAGTGTTGCTACAATGGCTGCAGGTCCGGACCGGTGAGCGGCGGAGCAGACAAACCTCACCCTGCTAAAAGCCAGCCAATCGGAAGAAGCTAAAACGCCTTCCGAAGAAGAAAATGACATTTTTTCGAAATTTACCACTAAAAACGTCACCTTTGACGCTCATATTCACCCAACACGCATGAAAAGCTGAGTAAGGCCAAACACCAGCTAATGAGTTGTCTTAGTGAGAAAGCCTCGTTAGCCACACTACTCTGCCTCTGATTGGTTTAGCGTCACAGTTCAATGTTGAACCAATCATCTTTCTCCATGCTCAATTGGGGCCAGTCAGAGAAATAAAGGAATGCGAATATTATTGGAGAAAGACAGAAAATAAAACATTTTGTTATGACCAGATAATAAATAGAACAATATTTTAGCATGACATGATTTGACTGTGTTTGACTAAAACCAAAAAATATATAAAAATGTCACTTTTTCTTGTCTTTGTGTGACCTTGTGATCATTTTGGGGGAGGTTGAGTTGGTATTTGTTTTGTGTCACTTTGCAGTCATTTTCTGTTTGTAGTCACTTCATATGTTTGTTGTCAGTTTGTGTGTCCTTTTGACAGCTATTCACAGTCACTCATGGTCCACATGTGGTCGCCCTGTTTATCTCTGGAGTTGTTTGGTGCGATCTTGTTGTGGTCTTGTGCCACTGTGGGGCCCTCTGGCCCTGGGCCCGCTAATCCCTCCAACAACAGAAGCATCATGTAACAAACCAATTCAACAATCCACGCAACGGTCACTTGCGTCAAGCATCACAAATATGTGATCTTCCTTTCCCTCCTGATAGCATGCAGCTCATTTAGGCTGTTACCAAAACGTCGACTGCCCTTTTATGAGAAATGAGCCTGTTTAGAAGCTGTCATAATCAACACATGCTGGCTTGGCAGCTATCATTACCAGCATCATTCATGCAGACACCTCGTTCACAGACGCTGCCAACACCAATTTCCCTGTCACAAGCCCGAGTCGGAGACTGTTGATATACTTTCAAGAAAAAGGCAGGTTCTTTGAGGACAGCCTCATAAATACCTCCAACACCACTTATTCTCTGCCGCTGCCAAGCAGCCGGAGGCTCCCAGCTCGAACCAAGTGCCAAGTGAGTTGGCGGGAGACACAAAGCTCCTCAGTGAGCTCGGCGGCCGCGAGGTGGACCACTGAAGGAGCGGGCTGTGAGCTGAAAAGGTGTGAGGTAATGATTTAGAGCGCCGGGTCCCAGCGAGCATTTCATCCCACCCCCCCCTTAATAAAGGCGCCGGCCCCTTTTCTTATTCTCCCAGCGAAGCCTCGTACCAAACAGAGGTGTGAACGACTGGGAGGCTGCGGTGCTTTCTGGGTCTGAGCTGCTGCTGCTGCTGCTGCTGCTGCCGCCGCTTCGTTTCCGCTCTTTCCGCATCCGTGACTTCATCCCCGACTGGCTGCTGCTGAAAGAAAAGTATTGAATCGCGCTCAGAGGCTACCTCATCCAGGCTAATTAAGAAGTTGGTAGAAAAGATTCACCCGAGGCAGCCGTGCGCTTTTATTGCCGTAATAAAACCACACACAGAAAATGTTTGCAGGCTAATTTCTCACACAATCCGGCGAGAAAACTCCGTTCGGTGCCAGCAGAGTTTTTACAAACTGATCCTCCTGATATTTGATATTCTTTACCTTGCTACTTGTTGGCTCTCTGGTGGTGAATGCAGTGACTGTCACTCTCACCTGACACCTCAGTCAGCCACTCTTCCACACTAGTCTCTATTTCCATGCTTTGCTACCTCGGGGTTTGTGAGTACTAGTGGTATTGCATCAGTAATACTTCTGCCAGATGCCTGCTCGTCACTGCTCACAATTTAGTGATGACAATATTTACAGTTGCAGTTGCAGCCTGTCACTTACTACTTTTGTCTTCCATTGGAACATCTGTACAGCCGCTGTCTCTTTCTCTCTTGCTGTAGAAGCTGTCAGCTCAGGAGCTTGTCAAGGCTTTTCCCCTCTCACTTACCAATACACAGAAGCTCCTGTCTCCAAGTGTGAGCTGTCAGTACCTCCTGGCAGCAACGTGAAAGATGCCCCGCTGTGAGTAACATTAGCATTAGCCTTTGTCCACAGCAGCTGCCATTAGCGTTCACTGTGTGAAATGCTTCAACTCCTAAGTCTTGTTTGTGTCCGTCTGCCTGTTGTTTGTTTTCCCAAGTTCTGTTGCTCCTCGTTCACATAAGTTTGTTAATGCTTTCAACTCGGTCATGTGATTGATGGGTGACCTTCATGGCCTGCTGCTGGCCCAGAGTCACCTGGAGTTTAGCCGTCTGTGACTCAGCAATGTGGCGAGCAGCCAGTCTGAGGTCTGTCCTCCCACGACACAAGTCAGAACGCAGACACGATCGAAAATAACTCAGATTATTGGCAGAAATGGAATATGTTCCGTTTCTTGAGCTGCACAGTTGTTAGCGAGCTGTCTGTGTGGTGAGGAGTGTGACGTCACACACACACAAGCATGGCACAGAGCCACTGCTCAAGCTGATGATCCGTAGTGTTTGAGTGGCTGACCTGTGAGCACTGAGAATCACGGCACATGCGTGCAGCATTATTGTGAGAAACATGTGAGGTCATTTCATAACATGCTGTTTATTTTGACATGGAAGCTGTTGTGTGTTTATGAAGAGAACTCTAAGCTATTCATTCAGGTCAGTCTGTCCCTCTCCTGCATTATAATATGGAGAAAAAACGGGACGGAAGTTGAAGAAAAGGGGGGGATTGGGGGGGGGGGCGTGTAAACAGACTGCAGCCTGCTGCCTGCAGATGCTTATTTCCTTGGCAACAGGGGCCAACAGCAACAGCACAGCCAATCCCATGAGAAAAGATTTATGCCCAACATCACTCATTACCCCGAGATGTTGATTAGCGCTGCCCCCGCAGGCGGCCCAAAGAAGCACATCTCAGCAGTTTGGTGGCGGCTGCTGGGCTCGGCGTAATGAGCCCGTCAGATGGCCGCCTCACCTTTTGTTTGTCCCGCTGATGGAAGTCTTGTTTGGCCCAGCTGCGTTTCCATGGCAGTGGCACCTGGAGAGACGCCCCCCCCCACCCCCTCCACCGCCTGCGTCCCCCAGCCCCCCACCCCACCCCTCACCTCACCTTGGTCTCTCCCACCAAGTTTCTCCTCACGTCCCGGTGTGAGGCGGGAGCCGCTGTGAAACACCAGCCGCTGGCACGGCGCCCAGATGGCATTTTTCTCCCCGCGCAACTTTTATCCCACCATAAAACACAGCTCAACGAGGGCCCGGCCTCTCAGAGAGCGCCATTAAATGCTAAGTGACCAGGCAGCAATTTAAAATCCCTTTTCTTCCCCATCAGCCGCTCTCCAACCAGACTATAAAAGAGGCGCTTGTTAATTGATATTCAGTCGGAGGGGGATTAAAGACCTGCATGGACAAAGATGTTAAATGGCTACGTGAAGAATGCTCGCTGCTGCTTTCTATTCATGCAGCCGGCCGCGAATCGCCCGGCGGCGGCGGGAACTCGGGACGCCGTTTGAGGCTCTCGCCCGAATCTGCAGCTGCACAATTCTGCTCCTTCTATTTATTTATTTATTTATTTATTTATTTATTTGTTTGCTTTTTTTTTTCTGGCCCCTTTTTCAGAACAACAAATCCGCCGCTAACCGCAGAGCGCTGACTCGGCCAGATCGTGAGGCGTTTAACTTGCGTTCAGAAGGGGAAAGAAAGGATTGTGTAACGCTTTATTAGCTGTGAAAGTTGGACCCGCGCGCCGGCTGCTGGTGCTTTACTGACCGTCACCGCAGTGGCTCAGGCCACTTTCACAGTCGGGACTTTTTTTCCCTCAGTGAGCACCGCTGCTCCCAGAGGCTCCTGTGGCACTCAGATGTTTTTGTCCCAAAGGAACCGATGTAGAAAGAGAAATGATCAAGATAAAGACTCTTGTTTCATCCAGAAACAAAAACAAAATCTGGACTCAACTGAAGTCCTTCAGTCCGTCCTTTCATCTTTCATCGTTCATCCACCTCTTCTCTGTTGCAAAACAGATGGATTGAGGTAAAAACACAATAAGTTACATGACTTCTAAACTATACTGCCTGTTTTTCTTCTTGAGGCATCTTATAAGATACAACACACAACAAGAAAGTCCTTGAGTTCATGTCCAGATGGGGCCTTTTAATGCAGTTTGCATGTTGTTGTGTATTGACGTGCGTGTGACTGTGTGACTTTGCGTGTTGCCCCGTGATGACGCAACCGATTTGCTCCGAAACATTTCAAAAACAAAAAAAAGAGAGACGCCGTGAAATTTCCACACCGTGACGTCACTCTTCAACCTTTGGGTAAAACTTGCGGCGACGACACGCCTGGCGACTGTTTAACATGAGCCCCGCGCTCCCGGAATACATAACGAGGCGGCCCTGGCAAGAGGTGTGTGGATTGTCTCAGCTGTTTTTCCTCCGAACAACTGCAGGTCATGAATCGAGTCGGTGGGGGGGTTTCAATTTGAATTCAGTTGGAAAACCAGTTCAAACCACTAATTAAGCCTGTCTGTCAGTATCATGTGGCGCATAAACTGCCACCGGTCGTACTCTATAATCATGGCGGGGCCTGGCTCCGTGCCCCTCAGCAAGTCAATAGAAATAATGAGCAAAATTAGGGGATGCCACAGCCAATAATGATAATGAATGCCCCCATAAACATGTGCAACGCAACGAGGTCTGCGAAGACGGGTCCATCAGAAGGCCAACTCGAAGGTGGTTACACTTACACACTCACCCACGCACGCACACGCGCATACACACACACTGAGGAGTGCTGATGGAAACTCCAGCCATGGTAGTTTTGGACCCGGGACAGTGCATCAGAGCGCTGCCCCTCACGTTACCTGCTGGGTCTCGGGTTTCCGTTAAATACTCAGAAACCCAGAGCATTATCGATCACCAGACAGATGCGGACCACCATCGAGGAGTATCAGGTGGCAGGCAGAGGAGTCTCCGTGCTTGCACAGCAAAGGATCAGCCATCAGGGACCATGAGCGCGTACCGTCCAATGAGAGGGGGTGAAAGTGGGCCCAGGAGTCCATATAAGCCGGAGTTTGCCAAAAATATTCCCAGTGTGACCAGCTACAGACAACTGCCCCTCTCCCTCCCCCTTTTTAGTTGGACGGTCTCCTTTATTGCCTCCAAAAACACAGTGGACCCCCCTCTGTGAGCTTGGATCTCATATCACATTACAGAGAAAACTTGTCACGCGCGGGACACAAACTTCCAACAACACACAGAAAAACCAAGCCTTCAAAATAAAAGCAAACTGCTGCTTCCTGGTTCGTTGTAGACGCTAATAAGAATAAACCATACATGCAAAGAAATAATACAGTAGGCCTTTGTAATTACAGAGGTGCTGTTGAGGGCAGGTGTCGGCATCACTGGAGCTCCTTGTCACAGGGAGTTAACGCCCGTGATCATAACCCAACAAGTGGAATCTTACCCAAACAAAAATAGTGGAGGTAGATATTTAAAAAAAAGAGTAAAAACAAATGTTAATGAGGCATTTAAAAGTTTTATTGCCGTGAGGACACAGGGTTCCCTGACTTGTTCAGTCCTGCAATGTGATGCCAGCAGCCAATCGTCTCAGCTGCTCCTCTATCCGGCCAGGACGCTGCAGAGGGACTGTCTGTTCTTGTCTAGCATACAGTGAATCCAGTTCCTTCAATGCCCCCCCCTTCACCACCATTTTAATGGAATCCAACATCCTGCCAGGCGCAATGTGCAACATCACAGTTCTTTTGTTTGAAGTATATTTTTAGTAGCTTCACTGAAAGGCAGCACGAAACCTTTTTGGTTTGAGCTTCTTGGTGTTAGAAACCTGCAGTCTGAAGTTTCCCTCTCTAACTTCAGCCCTGCTCATCACAGGCAGCCGGACAGCATCTTTACCAAACACAGTACTACGAGATGAGAAGTTAAAATAGTGGAAAAAGTTACAAACGAAGAGAGAGAGAGAGGCCATTCTCTCGGGATGACATCAGCTTGATATTTTCCACAGGTTGCTTGAAGTGAAATTCAAAACAAAGCTCTTTTGGAAGCGTCTCAGAAGATGACTTGCCCGTGGAAGTATGCGCGGTGCTGGTAGCGCTGCTGAGATGAAACTGCTGGAAATGCTTTCTGACATCATCCCGTGACCCGTTTTGTTTCCATCTTCCCAGAAATTAGCACCACTCCTGGAAATTACAGGGGGGGGAAAAAAGCACACCATCAAACAGCCTTGTTGGATGTCAAGCAGTTAAACCGCGTCTGCTTTCTATCTTTATTTATTCTTCTGACCACATGTTGCAGGAACTTTTAGTTTCAACTGTTAGAATAATAAAAAAAAAACCTAAAAAGAGTCTGGTTGTAATAAGCAGCATGACAGCAGCAGACGTGGGCTAGTTGGAGGTCGTCGATCCATCACGGGGTCAATTCGTCCGGTCAGTCGGCGGGAGGACAAACTGCCTCTTACCTGCAGCTTCACCAGCAGCCGCCATGAAGTGAAACGTTAAAGGAGCACCTTTGAAACTATTAAACACTATAAAATAACACATTCATGATAACTAAAGTTTGCTCAGTCTGGCTGAGTGAAGACTCCCCTCAAATTTCTTTGCTCCTCCAAATAGACGAGCAGGATGCTAAAGGGTGAATAGAAACAAACAACGCTCAAAGTGTGACGGATCGCCTTGAGTCATAAACAAATATGTAAGCACGTGTGTGTGTGTGAACAAAAGAACATGAGGCGGAGCGTTTGTTTATTTGGCCTAAAAGGGCCATAAATAAAATTTTATTCTCTCAATTTATTAACAAGCCACAGGAAGGCCGTGGCCGTCTACCACAGCACTTAAAACAGCTCATTCTGCCGCAGTCCAACAAAGACGAGAGACCGTCAGGGATCCTCTGAGCCGCTGATAAATCTGAAGGCTCTCTTGCGTTCCTTCCTTAGAAAAATAAAACAAAGGGTGGTAATACTGTACCAAACTGGAGGCAGAGCAGCGCGGGGGGTGTGGAGGGGGTGGTGGGAGGGGATGGGGTCCTTTTCACGCAGAGGGAGGGAAGGGGGGGGGACTTTAGAAAGGGGCTAATGAGCGTGGTTGGGCGGGAAGCTTGAATAAAACAGCAACGACGACGAGAATAAACTATGAAAAATAAACCTCAAAACTTTTTTTTTTCCCATGTTTTGTTTTGCTCATTTTTTTTTCTGCGAAGCTGAAGCAGAATGTGCTCGGCTCTCCACCGCTGCAGGACCGCTGCCGTTCATCCAGCGACTGCTCCTCTCCTGTTTCTCCTTTCCCCCTCCTGACAGTTCCCCTCATCCTCCTCCTCCTCCTCCCTCTACTCCCTTTCCCTCTTTCGGTGTGTTCTGCTTAAAGTAAAGTGAAACAATATCCATAATGATAAAACCTATAGCAGCAAAAGAGTAACGGAGGAATAACAGCTAGAAGCAAGTGACCCCTGGATTGATAAGGAAGGCATGGGTTAAGAGAGGTCCATGGATTTGTGCCCGAGGGGGGGTCGGGCTCGTAAAGAGGGAGGCGCGCCCCCTTCGACCTGTCCGAGCTCATCTCCCCTCGGTGGGCGCCCGGCCCAGGGCGGCCACGATGCGGCTGAAGCGTTCGCACAGCTCCAGGGTGGAGTAGGTGGGCAGCTTGGGAGGGTCGTGGAAGCTTTTGATCTCCGTGGAGCAGTCCAGTAACTTGGGGAGGAAGTCTGTCAGCTTTTCCTGGAGGTTGGCTGTGAGAGAGGGAGGGAGGGGAGGGAGGGAAGGAGGGAGGGGGGCAGACAGATGGAGAAAAGAAAAGAGTGAATATCAGAAGGTAAACATTGTCAGAAGGACACGAGGAGCGGCCACAGGAGCATGTTCCACCCCATGTAGAAGCGCTGCGAACACTGGTCGGGGTGATAATACGCCACTTTTTCCTGAACAAAGGCCAGGAAATCTGACTGGCTGCACCACCCCCCCCAGCCGCCTCCCCTGAGGACTCACACTGGAATACACTGATAAAAGCTCCGACCCGAACAGACAGGAACTCCTTTCTGGTGGAATCACACATCTTAAAAGGGCCCTAATATACTTTACTGCCACCGGACACGGTCGAAATTTATCTTAAAATGATAAATAGTCTCCAAACATTCCTCAAACCTTATTTCGTACTGACTGGAGGCACATTTCATTACTCCCTTCCATCAGCTTTGAATACAATGAACGAGCTGTTAGCTTTGGAAAGGCTTTTATAATATAGAATAATAATGTTTTGACAGTCACTCAATAAAGCTGCCTTTGTACTCGACAAGCCAACTCAATAGAGTGAGTGCACATGGTCTGCGGTGTGTTCGAGACGGCACTCGCACCAAGTTGAAGTCTGCAAACCAGCCCTCTCTGCTGATTTCCAGGTTCTCAAGGACTGTTACTAGGAATTACATCATCTGTGATACTCCAGTCTCTCTTCGCGAGCTCCTTGTTTTGTCTAAATAAAGTAACAAATATGGTAATTACGTATCAAACTTCACCTCGACGGCAGCTTTTGAGCCCGCAAATATGCAGCTCCTTCTCGTACATGACGAACTGGCTCGCACATGGCAACGTGCAGCCAGCCAGGATCTGGCACCGGAGCCTCGAAAACAATAACAATCACTTGATCGCATAAATGGTTCCAATTAAAATCCGCTCGGCTTGTCCTGCAGTGGTGTCCTTTTTATAGCATGTCGCCATGTGATTTCAATAAGAACGACCATCAAACTCTGAAAGTCTCCCAGTTATAGACAGAAGCTGGAGAAGCAGCGCAGCTCGAAAGCCCCCCTAACAGCCCAGTGTCCCCCACCCCCCACCCCCCTTGTGGGACTCACATTCCATCTCCTGGCCCAGGTAGGAGCACCAGCGGTTCCTCATGTCCTCCACAGCCAGCAGGTCCTTCTCAGTGTCGTGCACCAGCAGCAGGGGGAGGCAGGGAACCACCAGCTCGTTCATGATGCCCAGGCCCGTGTTCACCTCCGGCTCCTCCCCGGACTCGAACATGGCGGCGGCTTGTTCGTTCAGTTTCTGAGGGGCCAAGGAGGGACAGTGGTGAGTCCAAGAGACAAATAGGTGACGCTCTGACACATGAAGGGGTCTGGGAACCTTTGTCTATATCATGCATTTGAATGATGGATTTATTTGAATGAACCACAGTTGTCTACACAGTATCGCACCAGCATGTGCCTGTAAAACACTCTATATCCTGGTTCAACCGTGAGGCAGCACATGCGTGTCCTCCTGTGCGTCTCTGACCAATCGTGGGGCTCCTTTGCACGGAGTCAAGCGCTCCACCGAGTCAAGCCTTCAGCCACCTCCAGGGAAGGGCATGACCGCGGCCTGCGTGGACGGGCCGTCTCTCAGCGCCACTGCAGCCCACCGGTCCCTCTGACCTCCCACCGCGCCTCACGTCCGCGCCTCCTTCCACGGCTGACGCCTGAACGCTCCAGCTGTTTATAGAACTCTGCCCAAGAACAACCGAGCTGACTGGACTCTTTTCCCCTGTTTGTCTTCTTGTAAGGATGAATTCTTACTCCAAAGTAGTATTCTTGATCCGCTTTCATAGCGCCGCTGTGTCATTACTCAGAAGTTTCCCGTTCCAATGTGAGATAAGTGCTTGACAGCTACGGCCGGTATCATTAATATACACAGAGCATGCGATGGCCGCGGGAGCTTTAGTGAGTCCTTGCGCTGCGTGTGGATCCAAGCTTTTCTTGGCCAGAACCAACCCGCCGTCACCGACAAACTCCCTGACCTCCTCTGCGAGGAATCGACCCGCTTTTCTGCGAACCAGCTTGGAGTCGGGGTCCTGTGAGGCTGCAATTGGAGGAGGAAGGAGAAGAAGGAGGGGGGAAAAAAAAGCCCCTCCGAGTGCATTAACTGTGTCAATGTTGGCCGTGTTTTCAATTAAAACAAGAGCTGGAGGTAAATAGCGGGGCGGCCGGAGCCAGGGGTTCTGGCCGGCGATCTGAGGTGACCCCGTCAGGAGGTGCGGAGGCGAGCTCGGAGGTGAGCCGAGGACACGGTTTGTGTCTCATGGTAATGTGTTTACACTCGCTGGCCCTCCTGCTTCCTATTCCCACTCTGATGATTACATTATGAGTACAATGCTGGTGTAAGGTTACTGAGTGCAGAAAGAAGAGAGAAAGAGAGAGAGAGAGAGGAGAGGAGAGGAGAGGGGTGCTGCCTGAGACCAGGCCCGGGCCCGATCGGACCCAAACTACACCGGCCCTCCTCCAGCTTTGACCAGTAATAACAGAGCGTGGCCCGGAGCTGGGTGGGAGTGAAATGAAACAGGGCTCGCATCGCGGGGCTGAAAGGGATTTCATCTGCTGCTATCAGATGAAAAAGCTTCAGTGGAATCTTTTGTGGGCTGCGAGCGAGCCAAAGCAATATCTCAGAGCGGCCAATTTGATTAGAGCGCCTCGGCTCAGCGTTGAGGAGGGAGAGGAGGGAAGGGGGGAGGGGAATGGGAGGAGGGGGGAGGGTTGTCTCGCAGTGTTAAGATTTTGCTGAGTCACTTCAGTAAAGGAAGTCTGGGGAGAGAGGGGAAAGGGAGTGACAAAAGAGGGGACGGCGATCACAGGAGCCCTGCACAAAGGTTTCCGTTCCTAAACAACCTGAGTGCCTGTGCCAGGAACTCATAATGCTCTCTGAAGAGCCGCGTCACACAGCAATAGAAGGCGCACAGAAAAAAAACAAAACACTCTGATATAAATGGTCGCCTCACCAGCAGACACTCTCTGCGGTAATAGCCAAGCAGCTCCTCGTCGTGGCCTCGGTAGAGCCCCTTCGACAAGAGGTCCTTGTTGTACTGGTACGCGTAAATCAGATACATGAGAGCCTCCACGTAACTGCAAGAAAACAGCAGAGAAACAGATCACAGTCAGATTAAATGGCATCAGAGGCGCACCGAGAACTCAGAGTAAACCTTCTCACAGAGGGAATAAACTCAGTGACCCCCCCTGCACAAGCACAATGCTGAGAGCTGCTGCCCCCTTCAGGCCTTCTTCATTTATGCCCCAGTAAAGCTGTGAAAGCCTGAAGGAAAACAGAGGGGACGCTGAGGGTGAGGTTGGAAACGTTATGGTCTTTCCTCAATATTTCACTGAAGGCTGCAGTAAAGCATTCAAAAGGACCTCTTAAAAGGAACTTGAGGAATTGAGCCAGACTACAAATATGGTGCAACAGCAGCTCCAGTCTGCTGACGCTTGAGAGAAAGAGCCTGGTGAAAGTCTCAGGTGAAGTATGTTGAATTGAAGTTCAAAAAAGGGGGTAAATAGAATTGTTGATGCGTGACTCAGCAACTGTAAGTGGGGGAAAATGAGTGGTTAGAGCCGAGCTTCTTCCGACCCAAGCTTCACTGGGAGCTCTCAGGTCGCTAATTCAATCCTCAGGAAATGAAATCTTCCTCCTTGAACCCAAAGTAGTTCATACATGATGTTATAAATTCATTTTTTCTGAGAGAACATGAACAATACATTGTTAGACAACTATCACAATAGCAATATTCTCATTGCAATCAACAGGAATTATTGTTAAAAGCTACATTTGCAGTGTGATACCTGCTTTAGTTCAGTCGTCACATCCAACCCAAATTGATCTCCAGCAAAAAAGTAGCATCATAACTGCTTATAATTCATACCTCCTTTTGTTAAGGTATTAGTGTAAGAGTAGCATGGTCTCTAATGAATTCCTTCCAATAACACCAAAATCCCAGTTGTGATTAACAACCCGGAGTTTAAAATGTTTCAAAAACCATGAAATACTTCGACAAAACATAAAAAAAAAACTGGAGCTGCAGTGAGAAAGTGCTGCCGTACTTTGTCTTCTGAAAGAGCTCCAAACCCGACATCATGAAAATGGTCGTCTCCCGGAAGTTCCTGTAGTCCTGATGCCATATCTGGTTGAGACACACACAAAGCAGCACAGTTAGAACCGAATGGGAGCAAACAACACCCGCCGCAAACGACTGCTGCAATGCAGATTAGAACACGACATGTACCGTAAATGGTCCCGAATCGACTGTTTCAGACAAATACAACCCCGGCGACGACTCCTCTCACCTCATATTCGTCCATGTTGACCTCTTCCGGCTTAATTAGGTCCAGTTTGGCACGCGCCACATTCATAATGCTCTTACATCTGCGGGGAGACAGGAAGAAGACCCGGTGCTAAGCGATGAGATGGTGAGTCACTGTGAGGTACTCCAGGAGATAAAATGGTCCGCCCTGCCCAGAGGCCTTAACACGGCCTAATGAATCACTCTTTAGTGCTGAGAGGAGAAGTGAAACACTCCTCCGGAGGCTCCTATTGAGGCCACACGCACACATAAATCTAATTATCTCGCTCAAAATAGAGGAGAAGGGAGAAATCAATTTTTCACTCATGAATATGGATTGAGGCCAACAAGCGCAGTTGAAAACTTTTAAGAAACAGTAAAGGGGCATCGCGCGTCCTAATGACAGTGTGGAGGGGGGGAGGGGCGCCTGCTATTTGCCAGCAGAATTAAGAAAGTCATTAGTGGGCGTGTGTCTCTTTGGGTTTGTGTTTGAACAAAAGACAGAAGGAGAAGTGATGAGTGAGGCTCTGAAGCATCAGAGTGTTGCCTGGGTGAGACTCAGGACTGATGGTGAAGGGAGGGTAGGACATCTGGGATGCTGTTTGAGCTGAGGTCTCTGCTGCCCTCTGCTGGTCACATGAAGGAGACGACTGTAGGAAATTGAAGGCAGGGTTCACACTTGACTCGAATGAAACAGTCGAGTCATTGTAAAGCAACCTGATATTACAATAACAATCCAGCCAGATGCTGCTCAACAGGGAGGATTTCTGCAGCCTGCAGTGCCTACGTTGTCCCTCACTCACCCTAAGTATAGCTGGCTTCCACGCCGTTGCCTCATGAGGTAGCTAGCTTAAATTGCTGCATCACTGATCTTGCTCATGTCTCAGTGTTCAGTCTGCTTTACCCACTTCAGTGTGACACCCAGTGGACAAATCAGAAACAGCAGTTTGGATTGATGAACATTTTTGAGATTGTTTTAGTTTGTCCTTTTTTTGATTCTTCAACGTCATTTACTGTATATGTTGGACATGAGCGGTGAAAAAGTGGAGTGTGCTTCCAGGCTTCACTCTGACTCAGAGGAGCCCCCGGGGGGGCCTTCAGAAGTGGACTGAGATCTGATTGTGAACAGACTCGATGCATGTACATCCTTCCACAAATGGACCACACTGATACTGCAAACACACTGTCAGATGAAATCTAATAGTGAAAGCCGGCTGTGTTCACTCTTGCGGCTTCGCTTCCTGGTTCTGACAGGAGCGAAAACTCAATAATAATCTGCTCCTCTTCGTCTTCATGGAGACATTTTTATAGATCAAGTCCAAACACGTAAACAGCTGGCAATGTGGAGGTGCTCATTTCTAAAATCTATAGAGTAAACAGATCTTTTCTATCAGCTCCAACAAGACAGCGTGGTGG
>JAUESF010000006.1:1299290-1309902 GCA_032274765.1 Malacoctenus tetranemus
TAATTGATGGTCAATATGATTTTCCTTCTGGCAGGGTTCTGAGGGGATGATGTGGGCTTGATGATTGAGAGTCAATAGATGAGAGGTCAAGTGTCCTGGAGTCAATACAGCTGAGTCAGTCGAAGGACGAGGAAACTGAACAGAGGAGCCTGTTGGTGAGTGGGCATGTCACAGAGCAGGCATGAATGTATTAAATGTTTCAGTCATGAATACACAGTGCATACAAACAGCTTTCCTTTCACACTGCAGTAAGGATGTGTTTGGAAGCACTTTGTACCAAAACAAGTACAGAGTGGGTCATGGCAGAGACTGACCTGCTGTGACTCGCTGGACTTGAAGGCGTCTTTGAGGATTTCCACTGCTCGAGATGGGTCCACATATTTCCTCTTCGAGCCCAACATGAGGGAGAAGAGGTTCCTCAGCTCCTGCATGAAGGGCAGGTTCCTGTGCTCCTGCTCAGAGGGACACAAATAATTGACTGTAAGTTATGAACCTTTGAATATTTGCCCAAGTTATTCTCAATATCTCTAAACATGAGCCATACAGCCACTCCAGGGGGAGAATTTGTGTACTTGTACTTTTTGTTGCCTTATACGAAAAACAAATTTCCCTCTGGGATTAGTAAAGTATTTCTGATTCTGATTTCTGATAACCTTTAAGAGCGGCTGGTGTGCAAGAGGTCACAGCAGTTAACAGACGTCTTGTTGGAGGTTTGTGCTCTCTGGGTGCTTCCATTTCCGAATGATTTTAGTTCCTCATGAGAAACAAATGTTCTACTGAGTACTAAAACAGCTCTGGAAAGCTGCTGATCTTGTGCCTGCACTCTTTGTACAAGTTAAAAGAATTATGTCATATTTTATTTAGAAGAACATTGTGACTTCCTACAGACGAGGCACTGGAGCAAAACATTGTGTGCAAGTCACTGAAATGGTCAAAGAATGTCTCCACACTATAAAAAGATCAGTAGAACGATGTTCGTGCTGACATGTCAAAAACTGAACTCCAAGTGTTTGGAGCTGCTTGTAGTTAAAAAAAACAGGGTGGATTTTCTGCTCCACAACACTAAATAAACAATTCCAAAGTCATTCGCAACACACCATGGCTGGGTGAGCTGTGGTGTTACGAATGCTGCTTCTGCATACTGCATACTTCTGATACTGCATACAGTATAATCGCATGACATGAGCAGTGATTTTCTGCAGACAGATGCAGGCAATAATTAGAGGTACTATGGGATGTGTGTCATCTCTGGGCTTTTCTTTCGATGCTGTCATGCATATATTGCACCATGTCATTCCACTGACATACTTACGCACTATGACTTAACAGCAGATAACACATCCCACATGTTTTTCTGCGCTAGTGACTCAGAGCTGGATAGATTAGATTCCAAGCTGTCAGAGTCTCACACTGCTGGGGTAAAAAGTCAGCGATTAGAAGCTGAGCAAGTGAGATGAAGAGATGACTGCCCCTGAACCACTCTGCCACAGCAGAGGCTTAGAGCAGATTAGCAGCAGGCTGCTAACCCTACGGCGGGCTGTCTGTGGGGAAAAGCAGGGAAAACAAAAACAAGCTGAGAAACTCTGCTGCAAGTGCAGTGGGGACTGCAGCCCGACAAATTTGAGCATCCCAGTCGGAAAAAGCCCAGGATCACACAGAACATGCTCTGCATGGGGAGATTTTTTCTCAAGGTGGAGGGGCACCAAGACTTCATCAGGCATCGCACACTGGTCGGCACACCCTGGAGGCTACCAGTGGCAAGTTAGGAGAACTGCCAGGGGTAAAATGATAAGCTGCAGTGACCTTAGAACATGACAACACAGCGGCTTGAACGGTGACCTGAGCCCCTGAGAAGGTCGAACCCTCAGAACTAAGTGCTGCTTGCTGTGACCAACCACAGATGCAAACGGCAGACAAAGACGGGCCACATGAGAGGTCACAACACACAAACTTTAGAAGACACCACACGCTGACTTCCTTTTTATTTATTTATTTTTCGCCTGTTGAGCAGCTGGGCTCTCACCTTCTGGTTGCGAGGCAGGTCATGGACTCTGGCTGGAGGGGAGTAGTTGAGCACCAGCCTCTGGAACTGCAGCAGGTTGAACAGAGACTGAAAGACACAATGGTCCCGTCAGGTTAAAAACACAGCAGGTGCTTATAGGCTGCACACTGACTAAGACCAGTGAGAATCCACAAATTAATTGACCGAAATCTTGATTGAACCTTTTTATGTTTGAATGTTTATGGGTTTAGGCAATGTATGCCATGAAAGCTGCTACTATATGAATGATGTGAACAACAGTTGCCAAAATGTGATACGGACAGTTTTGCTCAGCTGAGCCTGTGTTTGTAAAATGTCCCTGATAATTCATATTGTCAATAAAAATAAAAAATAAAAAAAAACCAAACTTTTTTGTGCAGAATTTACATGAAAAAATGAACTTGTCACAACAATATAAATCATTAAAGTGTGGAAAAGAAAAACTCATAAGGAAAAATTACAGATTCAATTCATAATCTACAGATGTATGAAAATACTTATAGAAGGCTCTCGCTGTTGTATGCAGGCAAGTGTGGATGTGCTTTCCAGTATTTTGCTTCACTGTAACATTAAGGTAGAATGTATAATGGTTGGAGCACAGAGGCTGGAATGGCTGTTATTTGTTTTTCTAATAAACCCAAATGTTTTAATCCAAACCTCAAGCTCTTTGCAATTATATTGAAATGTTCCCTTCTGGTAATCACAGCCTACTCAAGTCATTGTGTCACATTCTGCTGCCAGCGCTGGTTCATTCTGATGAAAATTCAAGTTAAATCAGAAATAGAGCGATACTGTGACAAACCCAAGGCCATGTAGGAAACACAAAAATGGGCAATAACACACTTTTCAAACTGATTTGGTTCAACACAAAACAGAATATTATAAGTGAGTGATCTAGTATGGTACATGCTTATGAAAAGCTCTACATATTGCAGCCCAGAGAGAGAGATTCACACTATCGTTTCACAAGAATGAATTTCTCCTTTATGTCAAACTTCAAGCCATTTTCTTTGGGAAGGACAAAGTTGTTTACTTCTGTTCATTTAAGCACAGCTGGATCAACTTCAAGTGGTGCCTTCTGTTTAATGGTGTTGGAGGGGGAGAGAAGGAATATGACACACAGGGGCCTGGCACCATGTGATGATGTATCCAGTGTTCATCTGGCATATTTCAGTCGAGGTCACATTCTGCCAATGACTTCACCAGCGTACAACAAAGTCTTTGTGACAGCCAGGCTGGAATTCCACTGCAATTTTTCACTACTTCTCTGCCTAAAAACACGAGAAAAAAAATCTGCCTGCTGGATCACCATCAGACACATGAATTCCAAAAGAGCAGCTATCAAGCATGCATAATCCAAACCTAAAAAAGTGGATAAAAGCAAAAGATAGGCAAAGAATAGAAATCCAAGACAACAAAGGAGTGGATAAAAAAAGGCTTTTGGATCCAAATTCTTTCAATGTGTGTTTGTATGTGTGCTCACCTGTATGACCGCGCTGAACCAGCAGGTGTTGCCGACATTTTTAAGGCCCACTGGGCAGCTGTCTATCCTCTTCCTGTCGTGTGGGTTGGGTGAATCGCTCCACACTTCTGTGTGGGTCCGCTTCAGGCTCGCCTTGTTCTCTGCTATGCTGGCCTCCAGAACTCTAAAAAAACCCAGAAGAACAGATGGAGATGAATGGAGGAGAAAAACTCAAAGATCTAGGTTGGAGCTTCTTTCACTGTTGTGCTCCCACATATTAACAAAAATCAGCGTGGTGTCGAGGAGCCTCCGTTCACTCAGAGCGGGCACTAATTAAACTGTCACACTCTGGGCCCTGACTATTGTGTTTCAGTCAACTCATGTCATACCTAATAATAAAGGTTGCCACTTAAAGTGTCATGTCTGATGCTTTGGAAAAAAAAAAAAAAAAAAAGAGCACCGTCCATTACGCTGCAGAACACCATCACTAATGCTTCATGCGGTGGATGAAGGGAAAAATATGGGGTGTATTGACTTTTAGCTCAGTTGTTTCAATTAAAACAAACAATGGACGACATCATGTGTTGTATGTGTGCTTGAAAATATTCAAAACAACTACGTTGCATCTTAATCAATATGGCACATGGACGTTTTCATCATTTTCTGAAAAGACAAGAAAATGCATGTGGGCTTTAACGCAAAGCTGTTTGTTTGGGAACCGTCTCTCAAAATGTTTGTGCTGCTGAACCCACCTGCTGATGGCCTGCTCCTCATCGGTGATGCCTGTCTCTCTGAAGGCCCGGTTGGACTCCTCCAGGCTGAGCGCGATGGCCCTCTGCAGGTCATCTTTATCGTCGCCAGTCAGATCGATCACGTCTGCGTTAAAAAAACACGAAGGCACAAATGAGGTTATATCAATGTTCTCCCAGCGATGGAGTTTGTCAAATCTTAGTCAATTGTTCTGTAAAAGGACTGAACGTTGAAGGAGGCTGCTTACTCGTATCGGCCTGGCTGCCCACACTGATATATCTGTCACTGGCCACCTGTGACGTCTGGTAGTACGTAGTCTCATCTTGCTGAGGAACCTTGGCATTCTTCTCCGTCAGGAAGGCAACGGCCTCAGCCAGGTCTCCATTGCTCACCTGCAGCCAAGAGAGCAAAAGAATTACAAAGGGATGAACCAAGAGCATGGGTGGCACAATCTTCCAACTGCTGCTCTTTAATCAATGTGGCTGACTGAACACGTGTTGAATAGGTTCTAATCAGTGTTGAGTGATAAACAGAAAGCAGCATCTATCCGCCATACAAAAGAACTAAGCTACATGAAGGCTCAGGGTAGAAGATTTTTTTTCTGCATGTGTAGAAGAGAGAGAAGTGGAGTTCAAAGGTGCCATAAGTGATCCAGAGAGCCATTCTCACTTTCCCTGTTTGTACTTGGACGTGCATGGTGAAGTCTTTAAGACAAGTGTTTGTTATTGTCAGGATCACCCAGGTGGGCTCTCTCCATTCTCATCTCCATCTCTTGAGTTTCATTGTGTACCTGCAGGGCTTGCTGAAGCAGCTGAACATCTGTGGTGCCTGTGACCTCCCTCAACTGGTTTAGTAACGTTTGCTGGTGCTGCAGGAAGAGGGAAAACAGAATAAGAAACACATTAATATAGTGGGAGGAAAGAAATACAATGGGGAAACTACATTCACGACTGAATACAGTTTCAACAGTATTTAGATCAATGGGTTATAATGCATAAAAACCAGGCGAGGGAAATGTTTTTCCAAGTTGCTGATTTACCACTGAGATCTCTCCTGAGTCACGTCAGTGTTTGGAGCATAAAAACTGACCGTGAATCACAAAACAATCTAAATGTTGAATCACAATGTTTAAAATTGCATTTGAGAAATGGTCCAACGTCCAATTGGAAGGCCTCTGTCAGTTCCTGGCCCAAAGAATGAGTTCACCGGAGTGTGATGGACTACTGATGTCAAACCCAGCTGGGCTCCATGACCTTAAAACGCACACTTAACCTGCAATGGAAGCGCTTGAATAAATGCTCTATAAATAATGTGGGAGTGCACTTAGTGTCAGCGTCCAAGGCAGAAGTATTCAGTCTGGAGTGAGACGAACACAGACTGTGGCTGTCACAGGTGCAGCGGGCAACGGACGGGAAAATCACTTCAGAGGGCTCCTCGTGGTTTAGTGCCCGTGACCGTGGGTCGCTCTCACACTCCCAGGACTGATTACACAACGCGCATCCCTGGCAACATTGTGCGCCATGAATGTAACCGACATTCATAAACGCTTGTAATGGAGTACCTACAGCTTACAACACAAAAGGGAGTGCGAGAGAGTTGTGCCTGGCAGCGTGGCGTTACACAAAGGAGCACTCCCCCTGAACAAAGGACGCATGCTTTCATCCAGCGGGGGGTTTGTGTTTGCAGGGCTTCTGCACGATCCCACACAGGGGAAACAAATCTGGACCACACCTCAGCTGAACATGTGATTTTGCATTTCATCACATGTACTTGGAAAATTACCCCTGTAATCAGCGATGATGTGAGCATGGCTGACAGTAAAGCAGAAATAATCCACCAACATGACCTCAAGCACCATTCTGAAGGAGGACGACACCGCAGAGTCATACAGAAGGACCAGCAACTGTGTAAAACAAATGTAACTGTCACAGCTTGGACTCTTTACGATAATAAATATGGTTTAAACTCTTGATGTAAAAACTTGAGTTTTTTTTTTTTTTTTAAAGCAGAAAACATTTAAAGCCGCCATATCCTGAGAGTTATAGCATCAGAAAAGCTCAGGCAACCATCTAATTAAGAAGGATTATATTCTCAGACTCAGTTAATCAGAAATTATGCAACCTCCTAGCTGCCACACCTGAAACAACAAACTCTGCATCACTGTCAGGATTAAGTAAATCATATTTGAAAGCAATCTCACACATGAGCTAAGCATCATTACCACTGAGTATTTTTAGATTGTTATGAGGTTATAGTAACAAGTTGACAAGCAGTGTTCCAAAAACAAATTTCATAAATGTTGCACTGTGTACAAATTCAAGAGTCAAACCAAACCATGATTCCAATGATGGCACACCTGGATAACAAGCAACTAATGTACTAGCCAGAAAATACAAAACATGCTGTTCAGCTCAATCTAACTATTAAACAAAATTCAATACAAAATTGATACACACTGATAAGCAGGTGTGTCCCTACTGCAGCACACTGTTCACAGTAACCACAGTATTAGAGATAAAGTGATATGATTTAATTTTACACAGCATGCTGATACAAAGAAAAGAATGACACAACAAAAGAGATAAGCATTCCTTCAAATACAGCAGTATTATTCATTGTGTCCTAACTGAATAACCAACAAATTGAACAGGCATGAGTCTATGCAAAGCATGATCTGGGTTACATAGTACTTTGTCTCTTCTTGAACCTCTATAGGTCCATAAATCATGCACGTAAAAGAGAAAAATGTCAACAGTTGGAAAAACAAAACCAAAAAACCCTGATGAATGCAACAATAACAGTTGAAGGTGGAAAAGAGCAGGACCTAAATAACTACAATGAGTCATGCTGACTGATAAGCTAAGAACAGCGTAACACCTCTCATGTTAGCCTGATGCTTTTAATTAGAAATATCGTGTGCCTCTTCATATATATCACTTTTTCTCCACATATTTGCTTCTCTGAATTCCCAGCTTCATGAGCTCACCCTAATTTACAGGCAACACTGGGCTCAAAATGAAAGCCTGAGTGCCAATCTGTTCCACCATCATGCTGCACAGTTCTTCAAACATCCATATTGTTTGCAACAAAATGTTTCCATTTGAAAAAAAAACCCCACATTGCTCCACAAATAGCTTCACTTCCTGTAGTTATGATAGCTGACTGTGCTGTGTGGGATTGCAAGAGAGCCCTGTTGCTAAGGTAATCAAATGACTGCAACTCAAGCTCTCGCCAAGTCCTTCCTACTGGAGGCAGAATTTTCTTGGTATGCTTTAAGCACCCTTGCAGTACTTCTAGTGCATTTTGTTTTTGATGACCCTTTAGCTATACGTATCCACAATACGCCCCTGGAGAGGTATTGTCCATCATCCATTGGCCCTTCCCCTCGAGTTCTCTTTAATTTTCAGAGAATAAATACTTGAATTTGAATATCGGAGCAATAGGCAACTATGCAATCGCCAGCACTGCGCTTTATATTGACCTGTATGCCCTCAGCAGTCCAGACAGACTGATAAGTGTTGCTCCACTGCTATGATGGGTGCCAGGCTTAGTGAATTGTGAGGGAAGTTACACCTGTGACAGATTTGGGCCAAGTCAGCCACAGGAGCTCTTACTCACACACATCTCATCTCCATGTGACATGTCTGGAATAGCTGTTCATCACACTGGCCATCAGCCCTTTAAGTGGCAGCTTGAGAATAAAACCAGAGTTTGCAGTGTGCTGTGGGGGACCATTTAGAAGCTTGGCCGACAGTTACACACAGGGACACTCCCAATAAATCTACTGCGAGTCTGCTGCTGCCGCGTGTGTCACAGAGCTATGAGCATTAAACAAAAACTAACTGCACAGACAGGATGAAGAGACATTCAAGGCGACCTCAAATAACCTCCACAGGCCACTACATGAAAACCAGCACCACACCCTGCAGTTATGAAACACTGAGGCAAAAGAACAACGGGCTACTACAAATTCCCAAAACACACTAATCCACTGTCAAAACAAAACAGCCTTGGACAGTCTTGAATGCACGCTAGCATTATGACAGATTTGAGTTGGTTTTTCGGGAAAAAAAAACATATGCTGATATAGTTTCTGATTCTTTGGGCCTGCAGAATCCATTTCTGTGTAATGCATTTGCACAGGAAAAGATGAGATAAACAAACAAAAGCTAGATAAACAAAGGACTGTATCATAACTTCTAACAAAGATTAGCAAGGTCTAATTGTGCAACACCACTGCCTAATTTCATGAAAGTTCGAGGGTATGAATGGGAATAAATTCACTAAGAAAACATTACAAACAACTGTTAGAAGAAATAAAATTGATCAGAAGCTGTGATTGCTGCAAAACTGTGGGTGTGTTCATGGAACAGTGCAGTATTTATGTATGTAAACAATATCAATGCCGTGACTGTGGATACAGTATGCTGGTGAGGCGTCTAAATAGTAAATTGTGGTCAATTCAGAGTCACCAATTTGCCTGTTAGGCACGTCTTTGAACTACAGTTGACAACCCATTTTCCCACAAGTACATGCAAACTTCACCCAACCTCAACTCCAAACCTAATTCGCAGAACTTCTCCCTGTGATGGATATAAATAGTTAAGTCATGGCTGATGATGCAAAATATCAAAAAAACCTCACCTAAGCCTACTTGTTGTTTTTCTACTAGTATTGTCGTCAGTTGTGGTTGTATTTCTAGCATTTATAGAAGGTCAGGCTGCTTGAAGAGGTTTGAGTTACATTGCTACTTTAAAGTTTTGGTCATGGAATTCCAACTGTTTTTGCTTGTGACCCAGACTGCTGTCATTACCCAATGGTATGTCCCACCCTGCTTACTCATGTTTATGGGCTGACTGAGCTGTGCCAGCTTAAGTTTTAACATAACACTTCTACTCTACAGAAGAGCCGTATGCACTAGGTATACATAACTGCACAAGACTCGTACAATAATAATGCCTCTTCTCGCCAGAACCACAAAAACCTACGTGCTTTTTGCAACATCGCTCCGGTGGTTACATAACTAACCATAGCTTTGCAGTGTTGGCCATAGCGGTGGCCGCAGAGTTAAATCCCTTCCTGAGCAGCCTGAGGAGAGGGTCGATTCGTCGTACGTTTTCGTAAAGCGGGAGCATGATCTAACGTAACCATTCCCTGATCACACGCTCTGCTTGTAATGTGAAGGCTCAGTCCGCGCCAAGTAATGCATCCCGGCTGGGGTGTGATCCTACCTCCTGGCCACGCTTTGTAAACAAAGATATCGGTTATGCGATGAGTAACCTCGGAAATATTCGCAAACATTCATACACACTGACCAAGTCTGCAAGTTAAACGCTATCACTGCGTGACGTTTATTTTGAAGCTTTTAATGAGCAGCACATGAAAATAATTTAATAAAAGATTTACTTTCTACCAGTTGTTGATGTGCGAGTACAGATTCACTGTCACTTGGCCTCGTTTATTTCCACTGACGACACAGTTAGCACAGGATGCTAACGTTAGCAAGCAAAGACCCATACACATTGCTAACGGTCAATAACGTTATTCAAAATACACAAACAGAGCTGAGGTCTAACTGAAGTTTGCGTGCTGCCGTTAGCTAACCTAGGTTAGCACACAGCTAGCAAAATATTGGATAACGCTCTGTACTGAGGGAAAGAGAGGCCTTGGATGTATACACCTACGCGAGGTACATATGAAGCCCCCTTGGGTGAAGTGAACAAGTGCTTTAGTAAACAACAATTTTACGTCAACTGAACCAATTAAGCGGCAGGTTACCAGACTCAGAGTTCCCCGAGCCCTAAAAACTATGCAGCTAGGCTAATGTTAGCTAGCCTCTAAGTTATCTCCTGTCAGCTTACCTTCTGAGAATGCTGCTGGAGGACATTCTGCTCCACGGTCATGGCCGATTCGGAGATAAATGTTATTAAAATGCAAACCAGATGCAGCCAAACGCGCTGGATATTCTTCACTACGAGCAAATTCCAACAAGATGCTACGACGTGCCCTCCTTAATCAGCGACATCACGGGCGCCATGGCACAGTGACTAGCGCGAGTCTTACGCAGGCATGAAAACATTGCTCGGTGCAGCCCCAGCGCTGGAATCGATTGCTCAGGTCTGTTCGTGCAGTGTGTACGTCACGGAGCACGCCTCTGAGGAAAAAAAGGTTTATTTACAAATCGGGGGTCAATTCAAGATGGCGGCTAGAGTGGCTGGGATGTGAGGAGCTCCAATACAATACAAACTGCATCACATCAAAAAAGACAATTTAAACCGAAGAATACTGCCGCTGACCCACCACGGAGAATAAAGAGCACTTCATTTTTGGGTCGTTGTTTTTTCGGGTCCGGACTCTGT
>JAUESF010000006.1:1319799-1334510 GCA_032274765.1 Malacoctenus tetranemus
TGTGTTTTCAGGACCTAAACCTTTTGACTCACCCACATTTGGAGTCTATTTTGTTGTTTTTACTCTAACTGTTAAAGTGGATCAAACAGCATTCATGACAAGAGTTAAAAAAAAAAAAAACAGTGCAAAGGAAGTGAATGTGAGTCATAGCGAAGTGATAGCCGACAGCTGTGTGTGCATGTGCGTGTGTGTGTGTGTTTACCTAACATCATGTGCTCAGAGTTCAAACTCTTGGGGGGAGGGTGATCAAACATCTGTGTGCATATTCATCACCTTGCTCACCATGACAACTAGTGGCAAGTGTGGGCTCAGTGTGACCTCCATGTGAATAAACATAGCACCTAGCGAGGGAGCGGCCCCGCCGGTCCTGGACCACGGTTGTGGACTCTCAAACACTTCATCTGTTCCCGTGTAGATAATACAGCGCTCAGCTCGAGCATGTTAAGTGTGCTCGTTAAGTTGTTTGTTGGGGAATAAGCATCTCTAATGCCAGGAAATAGTTTTTGGAGGCCTCGCAACGGTGAAATGTCCGTCGTGGGACCCGGGAGTCCTTGGCCGTGAGTCACCGGTGGCCTGGTGTGTGCTGCTCACATCCCTTTGGCCTCATGCTGGGGTCAGGAAATCAAAGAGAGGCGCTGCAGACAAACAGCGCATTGTCAAGTTTTACACCTTGACCTCCACTTAAACTCACGCCTCCCCTCCTTCATGCCTGCCGCTGCTTCAGCAATCGGAGGAAATCGAGGGGTTAGCGGCGGTTCAGCCTTGATAAGAATCTTGAAATGGAGAAGTTCAGCGGGGGGAAAGGTTAGCAAGAGTTTAAAGAGAGCACAGTCAGTCATGGGGAGGATTAAATAAAAGGGAAGTCAGGACTGAGGAACTGTGCTGCAGTTTCAAAAGTGCACTGCAGACAAAAAGCCGTCTGTTCGCTCGCCGGACTTCATATTCAGGCCCGGCGCTGGGGAAGTTTAGCTTGAACTCGTCTTCACCTCTAGGCGCTCTCACGCTACAGGCTGTTTTTTCTCCAGTGGAGAAAATCATCGCTAATCAGACAACTTAGCGGGCTTCAATGCAAGAATCAGGGTTTAGAAGGCGGCACACAATCACGGCCATTGTGGGCTCCGAATCAAAGATATACGTTCGGCGGGTGGAAGTCATATCCTTGGGCATTCGGTGTACATCTGGTGACCTTGGCCATACTCCCTCCTTCCACTGTCTTTCCTGCCTTTGTTGAGCGTCAGCACTGCAAGTGAACAGCGGCCAACTCAGAAGCAGAGGTTTTGGGGCGAATACAGGACATCCTCTTGCTCTCCTTTAATAGAGCCGACGCTTTGATTACAGAAAGTGCTGTTTGGCTTTGAAGTCCCCCTCCTTTCTTTTAATAGGAATATTCTTTAATGTCAGGCTCTCATCTTATATTGGGGCGAACTGGTACCTCCATTTACCTAATGGTTTCTCTGGTTTATTGAAATGTTCTCCAAAGTGACCACTCTCATGAATTAGGTTGGTTATGTAGGCAGGAGAATATACAGTGTTTTAAGCACATGTGACGCATGGAATAACTCAGAGAAAAGCACCTTAACTGTTATCTCATGATAACCAGGATCACTTCAAATGAAGTCAGGAAAGGCCTCCCAACGGCCCATCTTGGATGAGCTTCAGGTTTTATATTAGGAGGTCACAGCTACCAGCCGCCTCGAGATGTGGTGGCAGCTGTTTTGCTGGTCGAGTTGGTTGGTGGTTCTAATCCTGCTAACGAGTTCAATAAAAAACTGCCGATGGGAGGTGGTAGTTGGAGGGGCTGTGAGCATGGTATGGCGGCCACACCTCCGTCAGTCTGGCAGCTGTAGGTTCACTCAGTGTGCCAGTGAGTGAATAATGCACCTTGGGCATCTTGAACTGTGCTGTATAAATAAAGTCATTATCATCAATCCACTCATTTTCCCATAACTGTGTCTCACCTCAGCGTGGGTGAGGTCATTGCAGCAAGGCGAGCTGGTTGAAATGTTGGAAACATTTTAAAAAACCTCATTTCAGCTCACCTGGAGCCCCCGCTGAGTTGGTGAAACACTGCCTGGCAGCAGCCACTACGGTCACCTGATGTGAAACCCGAAAAGACGAATGGAATTCAACTTGAGCAGAGGCGAGCAGGTGGTGGAGGAAAAGCCCCTGCAGACTCATCCAGTCATGGAGCATGATGCTTTTTTCAATAAAGAGTTGATTCAAGGCTTCCTCCTCACGTTTGATAGATTCACTCATCAACACATTATTTACAGGGCTCACATTGGTTCAGTTACACAACATCATTTTGGATTTCAGTTCTTGGCATTGTTTATCAAAGCAAGGCGCTGGAGGAGCAAGAGTCCAAAGGCAGCCATCAACATTCACCGTTGGACAATAGAACGTCACCCAATGGTTTCACTGCTGGTTAAGAGTGCAGACCTCTGTTCAAACAACACACAGTCAGTCTCAAATCATCCGACTGACTTCACACACAGTTCTCCTATGTGCTGGAAAAACACATCGTTCTGGGAGGCCCGCTGGAAAAACAGGAAGACATTCATACTCGGTCATGCATTTTAGTACTTTATTTTTGAGATATCAGTGCAAATGAACACCAAAAATGAAAACATAAAAAAATGAAATCATGTTTCAGGTCTTCACATGAAAAAAAAAATGAAACATCTCTTTTTTTTTTGAATATTCGCTGCTACAAATGTATTTCTTTAGATGCACAATGCAGATCTATGATTGTACGTCAATCCGTCAATCCCCCCGTCTTCTCCCCCCCACCCTCCCCCCACCCACTAGACACCCCCACCCACCCAGAGCTCCTTCAGTGGAGCTTTGTTAACCAGTAACAGAAAAGAAAAAAAAAATCACAAAAATATTCAATGCACGTTTATTTTTCACACAGTTTAATCAACTTGCTCGACAGCCTGTGGTTATTTAGGGGCTGCTCATATTCTAAACCGACCTCACGCTCGCTTTCTCTCGCTCGCTCGTTCGCTCGCTCTCTCTCTGTGATAAAAAAAAGACCTATTTTAAGACTTGACATTTTTCCCCCATCACCAGTAGGGATACACAGGTAGTTCCCATGCGTCTGCATGCAACAGGCAGCAGTGAGGAGAGTCAGACATTATTACACAACACAGCGCAGGATAGATTATCATTTACCACATAGAGACACATGCAAAGAACAAACCAACCCAAAAAAAACCCAACAAAAAAAACCCAAAAAAGAGATGGGCATAGCATCCTCTGCCTTTGTATGTACACTTGTACGCATATAATTCATATTTACATATCAGGGCATTAAAAACTAGGGTAATATCTTTTTCTTAAACATTACAAAATAGTCATCTTTCATACTGAAAGTACTATTTACACAAATATATTTAACCATTGTGAAAATGTATTAATAATCGAAGAGACGTACGTCGTAGGTATATGTATTAAAAAGATCACGAGACTAAATGGATAAAGCAGTGTGTGAATCAACCCAAAGAGAATACAGTACAATCACAAAAAAAGAAGAAAACAACAGAAACAGTAAAAAAAACAAAAAACAAAGGAGGAGCTAGATAGCAGATATCCCAACATGTGTGGGAGGTTTTTGGGGGGGCAGGTACACGTATCCAGCTGCTCTGCAAAACAAAGACGTACCTGTGGTCTTCTCTTTATTATCATGCAATTCTTTTTGACATTTTTTTTATGAGTTAAGAGACTGCCACGAAACTCAAAAAAAGAAGAAAGAGAAACCACAAGAAATGATGACGGAAAAGAAAGAAAGTGTCACAAATCTTCAACGGATAACAATACTGACTTTTTTTGTTGTTTTCTTTTTCAAACTACATGCTGGTAAATTATTCTGAAAGGACTGTGATTCAATAGTGCAAACCCTGGGTGCTCCCTTTTATTTCGGTGTGAAGTGAAAAGAAAAAGGCATGTGCTTCCCACTTTAGAGCATCATTGTGTGCGTGATGGGAGAGAGAAAAAAAAAAAAGCGAGGGTGGGTTTAATTCATGCGTTCCGTTTTTAACCCCGGGATGCCAAACGCAGGCTTTCGGAGCCCTGCCGCGCCGTTTCAAACTGTTGCTCCAGAAACCTGTTTACAAACAGTTGCTCAACGATAATGCGCTGCACGCGCTCCACTGACCCATCTGCTTCAACACTGCAGTCTGCAAACACGCCAACCCTGAATTTGCACTGTTGAATATTGGCCTAGAAAAAAAATTCACTTCCAAACAGGGGTGTCAAACATAAGGCCCAGGGGCCACAGCAGGCCTCCCAGAGGGGGCCAGTCTGGCTCGCAGAATGACTTTGACTAGTGTGAAAAGTAACTGAAAAGTTTTCCTTCAAAAAAGGAATTTTCTTTTGGTCATCTGGTCACTTGGACCCAAAACTGAACAGCAGAATATCCACTACAGCAGCAGTGAAAGACAGCAACTCAAACAAACACAGAATTTGCAAACTTTAGTCGATTAAATGGGTATATTTTGAAGGAGTCTTTGCTACAAAATGAAACAATTTTTAAAAATTATCTTTTGACTTTGAAACAATTTTTTTTGGGCTCTAGCGGCCCCCACTGAGTTAAAACTGGCCAACGTGGCCCCTGATAAATGAGCTTGACACCCCTGAATTAGAAAAAAGCAAAAATGCAATGAGTTGTGAACATTCCAACCCTCTGCTGATATATCAACACACACGCTGTGTTTCTTGAGTATAAAATAGAGAACGAGAAGCAAGACAAAGCCTTCATCGTGGCGCGATCCTCAATGAAGCTATTGCAGGTTCAATGTTGTTTTCCGAGGTCCTCCTCCAGATGAATTTATCATATTAGTTGCTGTCACAGACCGCCACGACCGCCCCCACCACTGCTTCATTTGGAGTCTTATCCAAAATTGATGGGACTCTGTCTATCCCAAAAAAATGTTCCGATGGAGAAATAAATAAAACGTCCACTGAACTGAACGCTAAAATTTTTTGGGAGTCATCAATAATAAATGTAGCTTGAAATGTTGGTTCTAAATGTTTGATGGCAGGCAACAAAGAGGACATGGAATCGCGATATGTGTACAATTCAGATACAAATATTAAGAGTAGAAAAAAAAAAAAAAGAAAAGTCGCAAGAAAAGGACTCTGGAATTGAAACCGAATATGGCATGCATGAGTACCACTAGCTGCATTTCCATGGTTGCTTTACGTCCACAGTTGCTGGGATCAGATTCTCCTGTTTACATGAAGTCTGAACAAAGTGATCAGATTGATGTGCAGGTTTCGATCCGATTCAGTCTGTGGATCATTCCCGTCATGCTGGAGACGTTACGCAACGAATGCACGACAGTAGGAAGTGATCTGATCCATCTGATCAGATCGAGGTGTTTACATGACTTGACTTTAACCGTATCAACATTCAACTAGATGGACCATGTAAACGCAGCCGCTGATGACAGAAGTACAAATTGTGAGAGTTGTGTAAAGTACTTTGTGTTGTATCAATTAGGGGGGGCTTTGCAAGGACATACCTGTTTTGTACCATCTCATGACCTCATTATTAGTAATCGAGAACAGAGCAAGACAAACATGAACTTGCTCAATTCAACAAAAAAAAATTGCATTCTCTGTTATTTGTTTCATCAAACCAATTTGGCAAGTCATTAAAAAAATGAAAGAACAATAACAACAATAAGAGTCAATGAATTTGATTCCACTTTGTTTTGTGTTTTTTTTTTTCTTCTGTAGTTGATACAACTTCTACTCGGACGACTGGCTCAGCCCCTGGCTCTCATGGCTGTGCTTGTCGTTGTGGGCTGGCGATCGAGGGGTGGAGCTCAGTCTGCGATCGTAGGCATGCATGTCACTGATTGGCTCTTCCTTAATTTTGACCACAGACTGGGCTCCCTCCACAGGATCTCGCCCGTCCTGCCTCAGCTGAAGGCTGCCCTTCTGAAGCATGTAGTACAGGATGGGGTTGGAGCGCGAGAGCCGCGGAGAGTCCGGGTTCGAGTCCTCGTCATCATCGTCCTCCTGGTCGTTGTCCTGACTGCTCCACCGCACGATGCTCTCGGGCTCCTGCTTGACGAGGGTCGGAGTTTCTCGTTTCTGGGCGACAGGGGGCCATGGAGCCGACTGGCGGCCCCAGGGACTTCGGATGGGGCTGTCGCCTGCGGGAGGGGTGGGCAGTGGTCTGAGATTACTCGGAAGCCCTGAGTTGAGGGAGCTGTGGGGGTGCCAGCCGGGCACGTGGAGGAAGCTGTGATTATGCGCCGGCTGACTGAGAAGGGTGCCGTTAGTCTTGCCATTGGCCTGCAGGACCGAGGGGCTTGGGGCCCCCCGGGGCTGCTGGGACAGCTTCTTCAGGCAGTTGTCAGAGAGCAGCAGCTGTTTCAGCACGTTGAAGCCCCGGCTCTCTCTGGTGAGGCTCTCGGTTGGTGGGCTCCTCGGGGGAGCGTCCTCCTCCTTCAGACTCCGCTGCTGCTCGGGCTCGACCTGAGCAGCAAAGGAGGCATGGAAGTGCGCGTCACCAATATCCATTGCTCGAGGAGAGCTGATATTACTCAAACTGTCAGTCTGGTCAGAGCACAGGCGTCTCTTCTTAGGGCTGGGGCTTGGATACTCCCTCTGCTCTTCTTTAACCTGTCTGGGCTGTGACTCAGTCTGCATAGCAGCACTGGTATAGTAGGTAGCAGTCTGTTGTTTAAGCAGCTGGCTCAAGAGGCCGTATTTTGCTATGACCTCAGCAGGACGCGGTTCTGTTTTTAAGTCCTGCTGAGCATCAAGAAGGGGGCTATTCTTTCCATACCCACTCAGTCTCTTTCTGCCACCGAAGTCCTCAGACACGGCAGAGGATGGCCCCGCCTCCTCTGGAAGCTCTGATTTGACCTTTACGTCCAGAGGGGGCCCGTTGGAGCTGTCACAGATGATGGAGGCACCGGGGCTCTTCTCATAGCACCCCCCTGCCACCTCAGAGCCTCTCCTGTCGTTCCCTCTGGGCCTCTCTTTGCGGCCAGAAGCCACCGTCGCGGACCCAGAGCCGGTTCCCAGAAGAAGCTGCAGCACGGTGCGCCTCTCCAGGAGGTTCTCGATTTGTGACGACGGAGGGGAGGCCTCCTTCCGGCTGAAGGGCGTGCCGCTGCTCGAGGCTCCCTCGGAGAGCGGAGTGGTTGTAGTTCTGTGGATCGGAGCATTGAGCCTTTCCAAAAGGGCATGGGGCCTGCTGGCGTCGGCCTCCGGGCCCAGAGCTTTGCCAGTGGGGATGGGTGGGGAGGAGGAAGCTGTGCCACACTGAGCCAGATTCTGTAACAGTTTACTGGCACTGAAGGCTGGCTCTGCAGGCTTCTCAGCAGGGAAGGTTTTAGACTTACACAAATCCAGAGGGCTGGACTGGACACTGGGGGAAGGGTAGGAATACGGGGACAGTGCACCGCTTGGGTCACGACTCAGCGGGTAGGGGGGCTGAGCTGGGGCTACAGGCCTGTCGGTAGGACTTTTTGTCCTGCTTTCGTCCCAGGGTACAAGTCCATTTTGCTGGCTTTGAGACATGGTCGCCATAGTTATATCAAGAGGCAAATCCTGGTTACATGCGCTCTTATTCACCATCTCGTTATTCCGGCGCTCAAGGAGGAGCTGCATGAGTGTTAATTTCGGGTGGGATTTAAGCTCTGGGCTCATTTCAGGCTCCTTGTTCTTGGACCCTTTTAATCCCGTTGGCTCAGGTTTCCACTTGTTGATTAGAGATTCTGTTAGTTTGTCCAGGGAGGAGGTAGAGAAAGACGAGGAGGAAGATGAAGAATTAGCAGTAGAAATGGAGACAACAGCAGGGGAGGGAGAGAACGTCGAGGCGGCAGGCTGACCAGAAGCACGTGGAGAGAATGCCACTGGGGTGGAGGTAAACATGGGGGCACAGGAGGAAGAAGACGGGGTGCTCACTTTTAGCCCCATGTCTTGAGCATTGACTCGGCTTCTCATTGAGAGGTCAATGGGTGAGCAGCTGGAGTAGGAGCTCTCAGCGTCGCTGCTGTCCTTGGCCAGGCTCCTCTCCTGGGTGGAGCACTCACTGTCTGATGTGACTGAGGAGGAGCCGCTCGGTGGCAACATGCCACAGCTGTCCTCCAGGTGCCCGTTCTTGGTCAGCTGCTTCTGGTTGTTGTGGTTGTTCAGTAGCAACAGCAGCAGGCTGCTGCAAGTCTGGGGTGGGCGGGTTGGGCGCGAGTCAAAGCCTCGCTTCTCCCTTGGCGGCTGGCTGTGAGCACGGCTTGGAGCGCGTGGGGGAGTAGGCGGGGAGCTTTGGCTGTGGCCGCGCAGCAGCGAGGGGCTCTGCGGGCTGGACAGTGCCGTTCGCGGGAGTGTGGTTGTTGTTATTGTGGTTGCTGCCGTCATTCCGTTCTGGGTTGTTAAGGAGCCTAATGTGTCTGGACCTGCGGGGAGACTTCCTCCCGCGCTAAGTGGCACTTTGTCCTGGCCGTGCTGCTGGTTCGCCATGGCAGCTAGTCTCTCACTAGCAGACCTCCCTGAGAGCTGGGCTTTGAGCGCATGCTCTCGGGAGTACTGCTGGAGATGGGCTTCGCTGGACAGCAGCAGGGCCAGCTGACTGCAGGCCACGCTGGGCTTAGGTGAAGGTGCAGGGCTGGAGCGGATTTTCACCATGTTGGCCACAGCCTTCAGACGCTCCGCACAAGAAACTGAGTCGGCGGTGGCCGGAGCCGTGGGAGGCGTGGCGCTGTGTACGGACCGGGGGGACTCTGGGGGTCTGTCCTGACTGTGCGAGCGGCGACTGTACGGGGTGTTGCTGTGATTCTGAAGTTTGGTCTTCCTCATCAGGCCCTTCAGGCGGCTCGAGGCTGTTCCATACACAGGTAGCGGCTCTTTGTCTACAGGGGGTGCCTTGGACGGAGAGGAGCACTCACTTGGGGGCTTGTTAGAGTGCTGGGACATTGCCACACTCTGAAGCCGTGAGCTAAACGACTGGAGCAGCGAGGCCAACAGGGTGCTCTCTCCAGCGTGAGGAGACGCCTCCAGTGCTCCGTTTTGCAGGCCTCCCACTTGGCCATTCAGCTCCATTGGGGGGGAACTCATTCGCTGGTTTCCTGGATCATTCCAGGCTCCAGAGCGCAGTAAACGGGCCTTCTTCAAGTGCTGTGAAGAGCCCAGCGTGGGCCCATTGGTTCCGGCCTTGGGAGCTGTGGGGCCATGATTGGGCAGTTGGAAAGGCCCGCCCACTTTGTCGCCCTGTTCCTGATTGCTGTGGGCAGCCTCGGACCTCCCGCTTGCCGTGGCCCCAGGCCCGGCCACCACTGGATGCATCAGTAAACCTTCCAGATAAGTTAGAACAGCTGAATCCTTGTGTGTCTCAGGGCCAGGCTCCTCCCCATGAGTCATGTTCAACACTAGGATCCCCTCGTATGGCTCAGCACTGCTACAGGGAAATGAATGTCCACTAGGTCATCTGGTTGTCTGTGGCGTGTACTTCCTAAATACCGAAAACAGGTCAGGCGGTTGCACCAAGCGAGTCTACAGGAGGGCTGGGGGACACACTCACTGGATCGTGATCCCCCCCTCTGTAGCGGGGCGCAGTCAGCACTGTGGCAGCAACAGAGCAACCATGGTCGGAGGCAATCTGGGGCAGGTCGGCCTCCCAGGCATTGTTGTGTGCCTTTAAACACCGTAGGATCCCCGAAGGCCTGGCTCCAGGCTTATGTGAGCAGCGAGCGAGGAGTCAGCGGGATTTCACCACAAAGACGTTGACACATTCCGCGGCCGTGGCTGTTTGGGATGTCTGTGCTGAAGCTGCCTGGCTGTGGGTCTGTCAGTGGAGCCTTTCAGCTTCGTAGATCCCACATGGGCGACCTATGGGAGTGAGGGAGAGTCGAGGAGGGGGGGGATGAAAGAGGGGGATGGAGGGAGGGTTGGGTAGAGATGTAAAGAAAAAAAAAGGGAGAAAAGAGAGAGAGAGACAGTGTGAGAAGCCGAGATTTTCGCAGCACTGTATCACATTCATTTCACCACCTTGTCTGCCATCTCTGTTACTTAGCAACATTTCAGATTGACTGCACACGGCTCCTTCTCCTCTCTGCACTCTCCCCCTCGCCGCCATCGAGCGGAAGACAAATGTAGATTAGGCCTGATTGGATCCAAATTGAAAATTCAAGCCCACTACCTTGAAAACATTCAGGTCTTGAGCGGTAAGCCCCTCACAGCAACGTCTTTCAAAAGTGAAGGGCCTTGTGAGAGCTGTGAATAATTCCTTATGCAGCTTGTCATTTCACTGGATTATCCCCCCCCCCACCACCACCACACTCATTCTCTACCACCTCCTGCTCCTTATGCACTTGAGCAGCATCTCACACAAAGCAACCCTCGGTCTACATTAAGCAAGAGCCGCCCACCCACTCACCCACACACACGCAAGCATTTAAGCATCCTTTGCCGAGACACAGGAGATGAATACGTGCGGGGAGACATCCAGAGAAGCGAGTGCAGACAGTTTCACGACCACGTTATCTTTATTAACACCTGGCCAGCCATGAATCCTTCACCCAGCTTAGCTCCTCTGACCCTGAGCTGATTCTAAAACGCAAGGCAAGAGCAAAATCTGAGGTGAGCTGATGCGATGTGAGTTGTGTTTAGTTACTGTACAAAGGCGGCGGGGAATCCAAGCAAGGATATATCTAACAGACAAGCTGTCAAGCGTGTATATATGTATTGTGGCGCGCTGGGGCGGCCGGGGTAGCTTAAGGATCAGGTGCACCTGTCACACCACACCACTGTCAGGAGGGCAGAGATGGTGACACCGGGGTGAGCGTAGTGCCAGTTGCCATGACAGTGTCAGCGGCGCTGCCCTGAGAGACCTCTGGCTCTGAACCCTGTCAGCGTGGTTTCCGTGGATACAGGACACCTCCGACAGTCCTGGCCGCATCCCATAAAGGTTAATTAATACAGAGCCTCCACCTCGCCTCAGCTGCCGCCCGTGTCCTTTCCCCCCCCGACGCCGTCCTCACCTTTGGTGTCCGCCGGGTGGACCGACATAGCGGGTCACGCGACAGGACAGCAGCGCTTGATTATGACGAAAGGCCACTGCGAGTCACGCCAGCCTAAATACTTCACACAGAGCGGCGGCAAGGGCCAAAACACAACAAGGCAGCGGGCTTCAAATCAGGCCGAGATTCATCCCCGCGGTCAAGGTCCGAAGGTCGCGATGACAGCGAGGGCACCGAGGTGGCACCTTTAAATGCCACGCTGGAAAGTAGCTGTGATTAGAAGCTACATTCGAATTGATCAGTGTGCAGCTGGGTCAACGGAGGCATGCAGGAGTCACGGACAAAGAAAGGGGCTCCGTGAGAGAGACCACATGTGTTTGGAAAAAGAGAGACACTCAACAGCTCATCTATATTAACTCCTATTCTATTCCTGTTCTAATATATGAGGCAAACGAAAGGTTCCAGTCTGAGCCGCAAATATGTGCTGCACCAAACAAGCATTTTTCTCTCAACAATAACACTTATCTAGTTAATTGGGAAGCTTAAATAAATGCAAGAATAAATGCACAGTTTAACACGACACAAATCTGGAGTGGATGCAGCCAATGAGAGAGCACGTTTGGGAAAAGGCGGGGCTATGTCATCATCGTCCGACTCATCTCCACGTGGACAGAGTCTTGGCCAGTGTGTGCCTTCAAATCTGTGCCATGTGATAAACTGGTCCAGGGTGTTACCTGTTCTTTGCACCCTGGGAAGCGGCCTGAGCCTTAAACTGGATAGAACAGGAGAAAACTACCAGAAAAAACAGAATCAAATGTTGTTGTTTTTTTCCACATACAGACTTCAGACAGCTCCACAGGTTGACGGGAGTCCTCTGGCTGCCACGGTAGCACTGGACAACTTCAGCTGCGATTGGCCCATCGGCGTCAATTACAGTTCAAGGCCATCTTTAAGCTGTTGACCTAAATCTGATGACAACAAAAGCCAACCTGGTCGCACTGGGCCATCTGACGTCTGTTGTCATGCTAATCTTAGATGCTCGGGATTAGGACTATTTTCCCGCCCGCGGGCTTAACGCAGCTATAATGGGACGGCCTGTAACACCGAGCAAACATGTACACATGTTTACCCTCAGCAGAGCCGCGGAAAATAACTAATATGCCCCTCCAGTTAAAGTGAGAGAGGGAGAGAGAGAGATAGCAGGCGAGAGAGAGAGAGGGAGGGAGAGAGGGAGAGAGAGAGAAAATGTAAATGGAAAAGAATCCCTGACACAGTTTCAGCCGGGAAATGCTGTTAATCTCTCCGCTGCTGGCAGTGAACCTTTGGAATTACAGTTGACCTTGTCTATGTTTTTGCCCAAAGGCACTTCTATACAGAGCAGACGAGGCAGCGCGGGGACACTATGACACTGCACTATGGTGGTTTATATACAAGAGAGCTGCTGCACCCCCCCCCCTTCCCACACACACACTCCCTCAAACCTCCCCCCCCCGCCCGCCCCGCCCCACCCCCCCTCATCTCACACAAAGTCGGAATTACTCTTTAAACAAAGTGAGGACCTTCGGGCTCTTGAGAGATGTGTAATGACAGAGGCGGTGTCAGAGAAGCCTCTGCAACAGCAAGGGCAAGAAAAAATATGTTCTCCTCGCTGACAAAGCTCTGTTAACAAATAAATGACCTTAATATAGGGAAGCTGTCCTCTGCAGCGAGCCCCTAAAGCACACGGCCCGCCTCTGCCTCTCCTCCTCCGCAACGTGTGATGTGTGCATTACTATTACATTATCTCCCCCCGGTGTATACATTGAAAATGACCTTACACATCTGTTAACATGTCATCTCATCGGCGGTGGCACCCAAAAAGCCCGACCTCCACCCCCACACTCCCCCCGCCCCCCCCTCATCCCCTGCACCCTCCCCTCTCCACCCCAGCGTGGGACACCACAGCACCAATGAGCTGCTCTACGGTTTCTGTGGTGATTATCCATTATCCTTGACAATGTCAGCCAATGACAGAGCAGGCACCATTCTAAAGTGATTTTTACCCCTACAGTCAGCCACGCACACGCAAGAGGGAGGGCAAGTGATGGGGAGGTTTCATCATCCCCCGGCTGGTTGACTCTTCATCTATTTCTCTCGCTCTCCCTCGCTCCCTTTCTTTTTTTTTTTCGCTCCTCCGCCACTTAAACAGACACGGGAGGAACAGGAAAGGTCAGCGCCTCTTCCCGAAGACGCGGCCGGGACGTGCCGATGCAGATGTCACGGATTAGATCAGGAGAACGTGCGCGCCGATCTGTTCGCCGACCCCCAGATTACACCTTCTGCGCTGCCAACTTCACCCCCCCCACACACACACACCTCACCCTTATCTTAAAGAACGAACGAAAGAAAAAAGTGAGTTTCTGAATGACCTTCATCGTCAGGAATGGTAATCCATTTAAGCCATTTAAAATGTATGAGACCAAACAAAAGAATTAAAAGGGGGGGGGGAGCCAAAGGAGCAGCAGTTAAAGTCAAGGTCACTCATGCCGCCAAGGCTTTTTTTCCCCCACTTGATGCAACAGCTGGTGTCCATGCAAAGCTCTGGGCGTTAATAAAAAGTGACAATGCAGCCCGAGCGGTGTGTATTACTAATGTCTGACACCAGCCGGCAGATGTGTTCTCCCTGCATTTAAGGGGAGTCAAGGTTAAAGGAATTTAAAAAGGAGAGGCGATGCCTAAACACTATTATATCATGTAATCTGCAGCCCAGCCCTGCTGCACATACTCAACGGGGTAGCTCACTTACACATGCGGCGTGACCGCTATTTGTAAATTCAATATGGCCTGACATGATTGAATAAGACAAAACATAAGCTACCGGACCAAATGCAGTTGTTCCCAGCCGCCTCCCAACAAGTGAGTGAGCGCGCCCGCCGAAAGTTGAATTAAAAGCTTTCGCGTTCAACCTTGAGGAGAAGGTAAACAAGAGAACAACATGCTAGCGAGCAGCGGGAGAGCCCCGGCAAGACGATGCTGTTTTTTTTTTTTTTTCGCAGATAAGTCAATCAGGACAAAATAACACTGAAACGCAATACAGGGGAAAACATGCACGCCCACACAATGAGAACTAGGGCACTCTGACCCACTTCTTAGGATGCATTGACCAAACAAGTCATGCATAGCACCACACGCCCCCGCGTGCGCGGCTGCCGAACCCGTGCATGCGCCCTGCATAAAGGAAATGTGATCCGCACACGCTGAAAAAAGTCAGACCTCTCGTGTTGAGTAGCACAGAGCATCCATCGGGACAGGGGAGGAAAAAAAAAATCCAACAACCCACCATCCTACTCAGTGCACTCGAATGTGAGGAACAGCGTGTGATGACTAGATGCTCGCGTTTCAGAGAGAAAGAGAAGGGGCCGGAGCGCCCGAGTTCTTGGCCTGCATCGGGCCCTCGCATGAGGAGCGCGGGGGCGGATTTTAACTTCGTCTGTGCTTGTCGGTACAAAGGGTTCTCGGGGTTGAGAGACGGAGCGAGACAGTGCACGGAGGAGCCCGCGCACGCCGATGAGTCATCTAAGTGTTTGGGAGCTCAGCTGAGCGGCGGTGCGCCCCGGCCAAACTAGCCGCCGAGATGATGATGATGATGATGATGATGATGATGATGATGATATCAGTGGCGCTGCATCACGGGGCTGGGCGCTCGGGTCAGTGACAGGACGCCACCGTTTGGCATCCAACGTATTCGGAGTCAAA
>JAUESF010000006.1:1351243-1363507 GCA_032274765.1 Malacoctenus tetranemus
TTTCATCGGCGCTCATTGTGCAGCCAGACTTAAAGTTGGGGACTTCTTTCCACCTTCGTCGGGTGCGGCTCACGCGGCGACACTCGCGCTGTGGCTTCACTCTGAAGCCGAGCAGCACGACGCTTCAAACATCGGGTCGACGAGTTTGACGCACGACATGGAAAGACGTGAAATGGACGGAGACATCTGTCGCTGCTGGAGTGCCTGTTCCGAAGGAACATCGTCCAAATTTCAGGAATCAGCGCTCATCTATGACCTTCTTGCTCGTTCTCAACACAAGTCTACTTTTTACACCGCTGACTTAAACAGATCAACATCCAGCAGCTTATTTTTATGGCAAAGATATTTAAAATAAGGAAACAGGGAAACAAAGATTTAAATGTTAACACTGTTTTGCTTTTTTCCCCTTGTGCCTTCAGGATATTGTGACTGATTTTGTTGTTGTTGGAACGGCAAAAAAAGGTTTCGTTTCTAAGGGAAAATAAGAAGTGATTATTTGTTGCTTTCCAACAGCATCGTTCTTGTCATTTCTGGTGCTTCGCACTCTAAAAGTTTCTCTCCAGAGAGAACTTCAGCCCGTGTTCCTGCACAGCGTCGCACCCTCAGTCGAACCATTTCCTGCCGAACCTCACGGGGACGTTTTTGTGTTGCGTTTTTTTGGCAGTTTTTTGTTTTGCGTGCGGCCGAGAGGACGCGACGCCGCCCGGATCAAGGTGGAAGTCGGGACAGATCGGATTCAGTTGCGATGGAGCGTTAACTGCTGACGAAACTGTAGGATTTGGGGAAATTTTTGGCGTTTCTGTAAACATTGGAATGTTTTGTTGCGTCGCCGTGAACGCACATCGGCTGGTTTTATCTCAACTGAATGATAAATCATCGATCTTCACGTCTGAGTAAAAACCTGGCAACGTTTTTCAAATACAAAAAAAAGATTTTAAAAAATGCATCCGGTTTATTGGCCATTTGAAGGCCATCGGTGTTCAATCATCTGGTTTAAAAAAAGGAAAAAAATCCTCTGTGTTTCTCACACACGCTCTACAAAAACAGTGTGGAGGAGGCCTGGAGCCTGGGACACTGGCCCTCCTCCTCCTCCTCCTCCTTCTCGCCCTCCTACCGCTCCTCTTCATGCCTGACCTTTCCAAACTGTAATGTTACCACATGTCATACGTGGGCCTGCTGGAAACCATCTGCTAAAGGCACTGTGGTGGCTCCCTATCACTGAAAAGAAAAAAACAAAACAACAACAAAAAAAAAAAACAACCTCAACACAACGTTGGCCAGAGCTGCCGGGCACTAGTTCTGACTGGTTTCAGTGCTCAGCATGTCTCACCTTCACTGGCGCGCACACACACACACACACACACACACACACACGTATGCACAAGAGCCAGACGGTGACACACGTACGCCCCCTCAGAGGCTGTTTGCCTGAGCCACACGAGCCACGAGCCGTCTTCTCAATTAGCGTTAAGGGGCTTTTGCGCGGAGACATGAAGTTCTGCGGCTAAGAATAACATGAGACAGGTCTGCTGCCCCGGCTGTGGCTTTGGCGGGCTTCAGGGGGGGGGGGGCGTGGCACCGAGCAGCGCCGGGCGTGCGGACTAACACGGAGCCTCGCCGCTAATCCCCTCGCCCCCGCCATGTTTAGCCCCACCTCGGGATATTATGTTATGTTTGTTAGTGTGACACCTTGGCTAATAAAGCTGTTTTTACACAGAGTGAAATTAATATGATTAGCGTTAGCAGTGGAAATAGAAGCATGTACTCAGAATTTGTGTTCGTTGCCTTCTATTAAAAAACTTGAACGTCTAGTTTTCAGATCGGGAAACTGGGTGTGTTGCAATACTCAAAGGGCCTACAATAGACACCCCCCCGCCCCCCACCTCCACTTCACATGGAAGAGACCCTCCGTTTGGAGGCACCACGGTGTTCTGAGAGGTTCATTACAGGCAGATTTGTTCCACATAGTGAAATATGAGCGAGCTCCAGTGCCTGAAAATTGCATTGCTCCATAAGCGGACCCCCGATGCCAGAGTAAGCCCCCTGTTTTCAGTCCGAGAGGTCTTAGCTCAGTACAACAGCCGCAGCAATTATTTGCGAGGAGCAGATCAAAACCCAGTGTTTATCCCGCTCTGTCTGGTCGGCGGCGCGCCGGGACGACTCAAAAGGCCGGGAAAACAACGAGCAGTGGCGGCGACGGCGGCGCGTGAAATCAATATCAAAAAAATATATGGCGACCGCGGGCGATTCCTCCCCCACGGCTGCGGAGGGGGCACGCTGCCAAAAATCAACATGAGCAAAATGTACACATGGTTACATGTTGTTCCTAAACAAACGGAAGTGATCAGGCAGGTTGTACCAGCAGCGCTGAGGGGGAAGCTCGGAACACTGAGGTCAGCCTTCCTGCTCTGCAGCCGCCAACACAACACAACATCCAACGTCCCACTTCCTGTGCAACTCAAAGGAAAAGTGACTGACCCCTGTCTGTTTAAATGGGCTTTCCTCCTTCAACCAGCTGGGGGGCAAACTACTGCGAGCTAATTCTCTCACAAAAGAAGTCAGTGAAACTGGACGTCAAGCAGAAGCTGCGCGGATCAGCACACCTGGACGGCGAGCAGCTGAAACACTCCACTATCGCAGTGTGAGACACACATGCAGAGTTTTGGAAACAACATGAAAAATGTAGTTTAGTCAAATTTTAACTTTACTTCATTGCAGGATGTTTCACAATAAAAGCTGTGGTTGTGGTGACTAAACTTTTACTTTGTGAGGCTTAATTTAAACCAGAAGGTGAATAACGGCTCTTTCGAAAACTGGCGTTTAAAAGCAATGATTTGAAACTAATGAGCCAGATTATTTTAACATAACTCACCCAAACAGAGCCTAAGAAACGGCCCAGTCAGGCTCCAGCAAACAGTGAGTCACTGTTTGGTAAGTAGTTCAGCAGGACTCTGCTGGGTTACGACTCAACATGAGCACCAGCGCCTCCAATACAAACACATGCAGCATCGACTCAGCACCTTAAATGCTGCTAAATTTGTGGCTTTTCACTATAAACGCCGATGGAAATGACTTAATCACGCGCATGCGCACCGTCCTTTTGCATCTGAACAGCGCCGTCATGATACCGGTGCGCAGCTCTGTTAGCATGTGAGCGAACGACGGGTCCACGTGTTTGGCCGTGGCACAGATAACATGCAAAAGGGGGTCAGTGCAGCTGAATGGGCATGCGTACCGCCCGCCCGTTTCTAAACCACAGTTGAACTTGGTACAGTAAATAACCTGACCTGAATAAAGTCAAGCAAATCTGGGAGAAAGCTGCGCCTATATTTAGAAAGCACCAATCCGCATGTCAGAGAGAGAGAGAGAAAGAGATAGAGAGAGAGAGAGAGAGAGAGAGAGAGAGAGAGAGAGAGAGAGAGACAATGTGAAACGACGCTTTACTTAAAAGCGCGTACTTGTGTGTGTGGTTTGGGCTTTGAGCCTGTCAGGTCTGACTGCGGTAATCAAACGCTATTACCAGAGACTGCGAAGGAGGGGAGGGGAGGGGGGGTGGAGGGGGTGGGGGGGTGGGGGGACTTATAGGAGATGGTATTGCTTGAGAAATGCCTTCTCTACTGTAAGGCTTATATACTGTGTGTTGGGGTGGGTTTTCTTTATTCCTTTCTGAAGTGAGGGGCTGAAGGGAGGGGACCGAGGAGAGACCTCAGTGCTCGGCTTGGGGCGTATAATCTATGGTTCATTTGCAGCTTTTCTCCCTGGTATGACAAGCCGTTTACAAGACGTAGCCTCTGCCGCTGACCCAGTTCTGAGTGGCTGCGTCTCGCGACAAGGCCCTGCCTCCCCATCAGGCCCTGCTCCTCGTCTAACTGACGATAACACCGCCACCCTCTGCCTCCGTGAACTGTGGGGAAAAAAAATAGGTCGCCCTGACCCACTTTTCTCACTCTCTCTCTCTCTCTCTCTCCCGCTCTCTCTCCCTCTCTTCTTTCTCTCTCTTTAGTTTTTTTTTTCTCCCTTTTTTCCCTTCTCCCCTGCCTGAGATCGTGCGAGGAGTCGTGCAGAGCTTGATCGAGGGAGACAGTAAAAGGAGGAAACAAAGGGAGGAAAAGAAGTTGGAGGAGACGAGACGAGGAGACCTCTCCGTGATCAGTAGCCGTGCTGCGGTGGCCTTTGGAACGGAGGCGACCCTTATCAGCTGGCACGGCTGCCTGTTTGGCATTAAAGAGGAAAAAAAGAAAAAAAAGAAAAAAAGGAAAAAGCCCTCCCACGCCTTGATACAACAACCGCTCTGGAGGTTAAACACCATCCACGGACCTCCTCAGCCCCCCCCATAATTTCTCCGTCTCCTCTCCTGGGTGGCCATTATCTCCCATCTAAATGGGATCCCCTTCCTTATTTGTGCACAAGACGTTCGTCCCGCCTTTTTTTTTTTTTTTTTTTGCTGTCACTTAACGCCTGTGTAAGTACGACGTGTCATCCAGCCGGGAAAAAGTATGAGGCTTTTTCTTGACATCACTGGGCCGAATGCGCCAGGAGCTGCCTGCTGCTCAAGCCTGGTAGCATGACACCCTGGCCCCCTTTTTTTAAACGCCTCTTTGTGTGTGTGTGTGTGCATGTGTGCGTGTGTGTGTTCGGGACAGCTCATCATATATCCGAGATCACGTACGGGGCTCTCATGCAACCCCGTCCCTCATTAAGCCCGCGCTCACTCATGCGTCGCTTTTTGTAATCCCTCCATACATTAACCACGGACCTCCTCTGACTGGCACGTTCTTCTTCCTCCTCCTCCACCACCACCACCACCTCCTCCTCCTCCTCCATCCACTCCACCCCTCGACAGCTGAGAGTTTCATTCATTTCAAGAAAAGCACAGCTCGCTCCGCAGCAGCCTTTGTGTCAGCGTTGGAGTCCCGTTTGAAGCCATTGTGCAACACCTAATCAACGCACACCTTTGACTGCTCGTTTAAATATTAATGTGCCTGTCAAAAATCATCACTCACGGCTGCCTGGCCGTCGCCTCGCATCCTTTGTTTAGCTCCCGTTCATGAGCTATATTTGTCGGTGTGAGACTGACGTTTAATTACTACCTTTTAAAAAAACCTTTTACCTCGAGAGACGGGCGCTTGAACGCAGGCCCCTCTGCCTCGGCCCCGGGCCCGCCAGCTCCGCCCGCCCCCCTGTCTTCAGGCTGCTGTAGGTCACGAGTCACTGGCGGAACCCCTTGATCGTCCCTCATCCTGGCTCTTACAAAACCACATCGTGACCTGCGTAAGCAAATGTCCCCAATTTGGCTGCACAAATCTCTCCAAAAACACTAGGATATCGCTGCGCGCCGACCCGCCCTCCTCCTCCTCCTCCTCCTCCTCCCTCTCCCCTCGGTGTCGCGCACACGCCCGCCCACGTACAAGAACATTAGAGGTCCCACCAGATGCCGCACGCCTTTGCGTGTGTGCTCATTTGCATCAGCCATCGGTTTGACACTTTAAAAACCAGCGGAGGGCTGACCCGCCACTAAACTCTCACCAGCTCGCTGCTAAGCTCCTGCGTGCTAATGGTGACCCAGAGCGCGTTCAAGAGATGAGCCACGAAGTCCTCTGCTCCACTTTTTCCAACGACAGAGAGAGCGAGAGAGAGAGAGGGGGGGGGGAAGAAAAAAACGTGTCAAAAAAGAAAACCGGCGGAGGGAGGAAATGGCCGTTGGGGTGTCAGGTTCTCTTTATTCGGCGGGGGGGGGGTCGAGCTCCAGTTAAGGGGAGGTGGATGTAGGTCAAGCCCTGCCTCTCGGTAAGCACCAAGGTCAATGCTGAATGCAAGGGGAAGGTGGCTTAGAGAGACAGAGGCCCTGGATAAACCACCTCGCTCTGACTCCGGTGCCAGCGCTCGCCCGAGACACGTAAACACGGTTACACAAGCGCGCCGCTCCTCCGTGATCACACTCTGCATGTGTAGGAAAACCTATATATATATAATAAAATAAAGCGCACTGCACACATTACACAAACCTCGCCCCGGCTCCCACCGCCCTCTCCAACCGACCCCAACCAGGCCGAACTTCAAATGACATATACGGCGCATTGTTGTGTCGCTTTCTTTAGATATGACGCAGCTGCGCGAGACGGGCTCCTCTGATTGGCCGAAACCGAACAATCAACAATGCACGCACGCGTGTGGGGGGGCTAAAAGGCGTATCCAGGCAGGCAGCAGTTCGTGTTTGATTTGAAAGGTCACATCCTGGCAGGTGATCACCTTCACTTGAGACAACTCCATCTGCACCTAATCAAGGAAGCTTAGGAGGAGTTTGGGACCACGGGGGGAGGGAACAGTGACACCAAGGCGCAGCATTTGAGACACGCTGGGGGGAGCGTCTTTGATTAAAGGAACACTGATGAATAAAATGTCTCATTAGGCATTCAAAAAAAAAATAACTTGTGTTAAAGAAAAGATAAAAACGAGAACTCAATCTGGATCCGTGCATGTCAAGTCTGAAAAGTAAATAAGAAATTATATGGATGCGTTTCACACAACTCGGTTTCTGTGGTTTTCTCCTGCAAGGTTCAACCTTGAGGTGACGCGGTGACATCATCCGTCGGAGGCCGGTTGAGTAGCTAGTAAAATGTATCGGGCACTAGGAAATAATAGGAACCCTTAAAGAACAAATGGAGCCGAGTAGGAGCTAGTGAAAAACCCAATCACTGATGAGGACACTGCCTCCTGACGGCTAGCAGGCTGCTGCGCGGGTGATATCCGACGGCACTCCGAGTTTCCTTCGATAGATTCCTAAATTTTCAGGCCGTGAGCTCTGCACCCACAGGTCATATCTCTGGATCCTTGCCATGACTAAATCCTACACTCAGCATGTGTCAAGTACAAATAAGGACACCATTATCAAAAATGTATGAAAGGCAAGACAGCGACCTGAATAATTCAGAACATTGAAGAGAGCATTTTTATACTACAGGTGTGTAAACAGAAATCACATACCTCCATGCCTCCAAAATACAAGATAGCGAGCCGAACGATAGGGTTGTATTGTGGAGGTTGAACCTATTTGGAAGTATTATGATCAAACTGTGTGAAGTGGGCAAACTGTGCCTCTGTGTTGCCATTTAATTCAAGTTTGTGCCTCCTTGCTTTCAGGAGCTTGATGGGCGCTATCAAGGAGGAAAACACATCCTCACTGTCTCCAAACTCAGCCTGACATTTCCCCTTCGCCGAGTACAAACACAATGTATTAAAGTTGTCATGAAAGAAACGGGTCAATTGAAGTCAGTAAAGGCAGAGCTCCACTGTGCAACAATGCTCCGGCAGATGAGGCCGCTTTGCTCAGCCTGACGGAGGGAAGGCGTCAGTCTAGAACAGACGGAAGCAGTTGGAGTCCGTAGTTCCACCCTAATGTTGAGCATGAAGCAGCTGGATGAGAACACAGGGATGCTTTATTTACCGTCTCACCACTCTCACTGTTGATTTCTGTTGCTTTATGTACATTTATTTCTTTAAATAATGTCACTTTTTATCAGACACTGATGTGCAATTACACTGACATTAATTGTGATAAACTGGAAATCTTAAAATTAATCAGATTTTTTTTGTTTTTTGCAAGTTCCAACTTTGTTTGGATCAACAATAAAAAAAAAGGTTTCTTAAGAATTTTATTTTGAAAAACACATCGGCTCTTATCTCATCCGTCAGCGTGTGTCAGACTCTCTGTTCCCTTCTCGTTGCATTCAGCTGTACGAATGTTTGCTAGCCTGGCTGACTGGGGTTCGCATCAAGCGGATCCGACGGCGAGGCGACTGCGCAGCAATCCTTCCTAAAGGTTGATTAACGCAGCGTTAACAAAGTGGGCTGGGACCCTGATTTACTCAGCCATATGGTAAACACGTCCAGGGGGCAGAAATGTGAACATACTAGCATAAAAATACTCGGGAGGGGAGACAGTGGCACGCTCTGAAAAAGCGCGACGGTGAGCCAGCGCGGTTTAAGCAGCGGGGGCAGCTGGAGGGAGCCGGCGCAGGCAACTGCAACAACACAAATCCTCGCAGCCAGCTCACTCCCAACATGAATCACCGTGGACACGCAACGACCTTTCCCTGACATACGCTGGTATCAGTGATTGAGAATTGAGAAGATGACTAAACCTGCTCGCCTCGTCACCGCCCGCCAAACCGGGTGGAAACTTGTGGCCGGCCAAATTCATGCAACGGCCGGGTGGGGGTGGGGGCGGGGGGGGTGGGGTGAGGGGGGCTGGTTTAGAGAGCGGCCGGTCAGAGCCGGAGAAGCTGGATCTGACACGACCTCGACCCCGTTTGACCTTGGAGCGATTACCCAATTGAGTGACAGCCCCCGCAGCGACACGCACCCCCACCCGCCCCCCTTCCCTCTGGCGTCTCTACCCCCCTTGCAGACATACAAGGTCGGGAAAGAGACGGTGGGGAGGGAGGGTGAGGCTGGGTGAAGGGGTGTCACATGATTGGATCTCCTTCTGGAGAGTTACTTAAAAAGCCTCCTCAGCAATCAGGTCAAGGTCGCGCTCCCAGCCTTTAATGCCAGAGGAGAAAAGGGAGAAGTGTGTAAATGCGTGCACGCCCGGCGCACGTACAAACACAGCGTGCGCGCTGCGAGAAAAACTGGAGGGAGGTCTGAAGTCTGCAGCCACCTCAGCTTATTGTCATGGAGCTCAAAACCTGAACCAGGTGGCAACAGAGTGACAAACTGCACCGACGGGACTGCGAGGAAAGAGTTTGTAGACGTCAAGGTATCACCACGCTTACTATTTCCTTCTCTTGCAACTGAAAATACCCTCAAAAACAAGCCGTCCCCGTCCCGTTTATTGTTGGTTTCATCTGATAACAAGCTTAGACTTGAGTGTGTGCAAACACACGACACCTCTGAAAGTCACGGCGAGCCGCCCAATGGGAGCTGGAGTGGGACGCTTCCCGTCAATCCAACTGGTCAGCCTGACTTTCGAGCCACTCAAACAGACACGCTCACCACTTAGCTTGTCTAATGTAAGAACTGAAGGCAACCAGGTGTCTAATTATTCCGAGCGTGTTCAGCCAGCTTGCTGTTTTTTTACAGTGCGGTGGTGGAGGTGGGGGGGGGGGGTCTCTGTCTACGTGTTCAGCAGTCCTTGGTCCTTGATAACTTGAAAACACAAGTTATGATTCTATTAGCTGTATTAATCTTCCTGCTTAGTGGACACTTTTATTCAAAGTCACTTACATGATTATCACTCTTGCACATCTCTTTCCAGTTCTGCAGCTGGATATTTACTGGATGAATCCAGGTTAATTGCCTTTGCTCAAGGGCAGAGGGTGAGCGGAGCATGAGCCAGCAGTCCTCCGCGCCACCCGTCATTTCTCCCCTGAATAACAGGTCACGTCGCCGCCTGAAGTCATCCGCACGCCCCTGCCGTTCCGTGGCGGCAAAGCGTCTGACACAGTTACGGGAGAGCTGGGCTCGCGTGGCCGGACCCTCGGCGTGTTTTGCCCGGCTGCGGTGGGGAGCGCAGTGAGCAACGGGGCCCCGCTAATGGATTTACAAGTGGGCTGGAGGTTCACAAAAGGACAGCGCGTTTCGGGCCTTCAAGAGGCCACTTTGAGAGCACGGCGGAGGCCGACGCTCCTCGCCTGCCTCCTCTTCGGCGCGTTCAGCTCATCCGTAACCGCATTGTGTTGAGAGATGTTTATTCGAAAAAGCAATTTATGCCGTCATTGACGAATTCAAAAAGGGGATCAGAGCCATTAGCTGGACGGGTTCTCAAGCACACCCTAATGGAGCTCTTTTTTTTCGGACGAGTGATGAGGATCTACCTTGGAATAACATGCAAAGAAAGGAAGACTCGCTGACATTCCTCCATTAGAACAGCCAGATAATGTTGCAGCGGAGAGCCATCTGAACTCCGCATAGCTTCCACTCTCCGCGGCCACCCGCACAGGTCCCTTGTTGCCCGGCAACAATTCAGCTCATCACCAGAAGCCAAAAAGTTACACAATTACAGTTCAAACCAAAAGAGGATTTGGGGAGTGCGGCACGTCACGTTGTTCACCGAGGAGTCTGGAAGACGTGGGTGTTTGGACGGGCCAAAGCGCGAGGGGGGGTGGGGGGGGGCTCCTGCGGCATGATGGCGTGCGAGCGTATGTGCTGACAATCACAAAAGTCCTGACCAGAGGAAGGAGCATAAAAAGGGGGGGGGTCGATCTCGGGTTGCCAAAGTTTAACGACGCCTGGATTTTCCCAAACTTCGTGCCCCCCCGCCTCCCCCTTCCTTTTTTTCATGGTGGGAATAAATCTGAGGGAAAGAACCTCGGAGCACAAAGTGCACATGCATCCCTCCCCTCTTCCATCCCTCCTCCGTCCTCCATCCCTCCTCCCTCCCCTGTCGTACCGTGCAATATATCCATCATTCATTCATAAATTCTGAAAACCTCCTCTTTAGTTAATTGCCTGAGAAAATTTAATTTCAAACGAAAGCTTTTAAAAGAGAAAGATATAATTAAGTTGCAGGAATCTCTCTCTCTCTCTCTCTCTCTCCCTCTCTCTGCCCTCCCCCCTGCCCTGGGTATCGGTGCTGGTGGTGGGACGAGAGGAGGGGGCGACCGAGATGGGGGCGACATGTGCCTGTGTGGAGCTCTGCACTGTGACGCTCCGTGTCAGGGAAGTCACACACCCATGTTTAAAGCAGAAACGTTACGTAAAGCCTCCCCCCAACCCCCCCAACACGCACGCACACACACACACACACGCGCACACACACACGCTCTCCCTCTCTGCACAGGCTTTACTGCACCAGACGCTGTGTCCTTGCCTGGGCTGCTCAAGGTTTCCCAAAAGGACAGGCTGCTAAGAAGTTGGGAAGGACGAGGGCCCTGTGATAGCCTGCGAAAAAGAAGCGGGTGGGCGGGAGGAGAGGGGAGGGGAGGGTGAAGGGGGGACAGAGAGTGAGAGAAAGAGAGAGAGAGAGAGAGGGAGGGAGGGAGGGAAAGAGAGAGAGAGCGAGCGAGCTGCGGCTGCCTCTGCTGCCTGTGACAGCCTTGGACTTTGAATTCAGCGCCAGACAGGCTCATGCATCAATCCCTCAACTTACAAAGACAAGCCACTAACCTTGACGAGGCCAGGGACTCTTCAGGAATGAGTGGCATTTTCACTTAGCCCCGAGCTTCCCCCCCTCCGCCCCAGTCGCCCGCCCCCTCCACCCTCTCCACCCCTTGCGCTCTCCTGCCACATAACCTGGTTAAAATAAGACACAGTTGAATAACAGTCCACCCTCCGATCTCTGGACTCGGTGACCTATTGTTCCAGCCCGCGACCCGTAGGCTTCTTAGACCAGGCCGGGGTACCTTCGGCCATAATGCATCCGAGGGCAGCATAAATAGCAGTTAGTACACAAGGTGCCGGCGTCCTGTCTGATGCCTGTCAGAAGCGCTTTGGCGTGATGAGGAGCCGCGCGGAGGCGAGCCGCGCCGGGACGCGGGGCCCGTCCTATCGCCTGCCTCCGTCTCAGGCGTCGTCCTGAGCAGCTGCGGACAAGTGTCCGCGGACGTTATCCTCCGTATTCCTGCGTAACCAAACAAGGCTGACTTTTCTCTATCAGATGCAGTGCACACGCGCACACACGCACACACACACAGCTCTCTATGAGCGTCTGTCCTCGTTCCCCTTGCAGCCCGCCCACTCCTGTCGCACGCCTGTGACATTGGCCCGCTTGTGGCAAAGCAGAGACTCCCCCCTCCCCCCCACCCCCCCACCTCTCCGCCCCCCCCCTACCCCATCCGTCTGACTGCAGCATCCTGGCTCGCCACAGCGGTGGAGAAACCTTCCTACTGCACCTCTACAGCCCGCGGGGCTAGCGGCTCTGCTGTAGGAGCACGAGGAGCAGAGAGGGGAGGGAAGGAGGGAGACGAAGGGGGGGGTGAGGGGAGGGAGGTGGGGGGGGTGAGGGGAGGGAGGTGGGGGGGCGTTGGGAGTTGGTAGCGACTCCAGTCCTCTGCTGTGACCACACCAGCGCGGCCAGGAAAGCAGTCAGCTCCTCTCACATCACCCAGAAGCTCTGCTGCTCGCCGCTCCGTCCCCTCAGTCTTTACTTAACGCAGCGGCGGAACAGGGGAACAGGGGAGGTTTCACCGCTGTGGCTCTGTTACAACACGAGTAGCAAGCTGGGTGCTGCCCACCACCACCCCCCTCACCCCCCTCACCACCACCACCACCACTCTGCCTCATTGATCGGCACAGTTATGTCTTTCACAGCTGTTGTTTTTGGAA
>JAUESF010000006.1:1581645-1625037 GCA_032274765.1 Malacoctenus tetranemus
TCTTGCTCAAAGACACTTTGACACAAGGACAGAGCGAGATGGGGGATTTGAACCACCAACCTTTGGATTGCAGGTTAAGCTGCTCGACCAGCTGAAGCATCCTTTGTGTGTGTGTGAGTGCCAGAAGGAGGGATCTACATGGAGTGTGTACATAGACCTACTATCCACAATTATGTCTGTGTGTCTGTGTGTTGGTGTGCGGTGTGTGTGCAGCTGGTTCCTCCACCACAGCAGAGACCTGGGCTCCGTTCTTCAGACATCTTGTGCGTCTCTGGTGAGTAATCAGGTAATTGATCATAGAGACAGGTAATTATTCCTGTGCCAAGCTCACTGGCAAATGAAAAGTCCGGCAAAAAGCATCCGTCTCATCCTGCACAGCCTGCAGTAAGAGGACAAGAGGGGAGTAAAAATGGGAGTCTGCAAGGATAGATGGCAAAACCGAAAGCCCTTAAATCACCACAGAGGGGTTCTTTCCCCCCTCCTTCTTCTTTAGCTTGTTTAGTCTCGGCGTATTAGAGAGTTGTGTGTTCCAGATGTTCATAACCACAACCCTGGATGCTTGTCCAGTGACAAACACGGAGATAAAAGCGGGTGAATTCCTGTGTGACTCAGGAGCAGATTGCTTCAAGGTACCTTGAGAGCACAGAATCCCACGAGTTCCCATGTTCACGCCCAAAAGTCCGAACGGAGGCCTGTCGATTGAGACGGCTTCAGTCGGTTCGCGGTGATGATTAGGACATTTAAATGGTTACGTGTGCGCTTGAGCCTGCTCTGCACCGGCTGGGCTGTAAAAGGTGAGCTACTGTTGGCGTGACAGAGTGCTTACAGGCAGAATTTTACGTCCCCCCCCCCCCGCCTGCATCTGTGATCTGGGTTGCTTGCTTCATTGGTGTCATTTAGGTTTGTTCTGGAGCAGTGAGTAAACCAATCTTCTTACATACACCCCTGTCTGCAGTTTGCCTTGATTTATGAACGGGGAATAACCCAGCCGAACTTGAGGCTCATTTGTCACCTGTCATTAAGATGTACTGGTAAGGTGTTTTCCTCTCACAAATAAGCCCCCCTCAGCTGCTTCAGCCCCCTCGCTCAGTGTGATGCTGCTGCTGCTGCTTCTGGGCCTGTGTTGTGGAGAGCAGCGCAGGGTGGAGAGAAGCGCCCCGCTCGGCTCCCCAGCTGCGCGGAGCTCCCACTGAAGGGAAGGGTATTATGTGTTGTCCAGTTTGTCGGCCATAATTGCATCTCTGTCTCCACCAGAAGATCTCGCTCCCCTCACGGCGATCACTCATTGTCATTTTTCATCTTGTGAGCGTGCAAGCGCCTCTTTTCCTCGCCCGTCCCTCCCCCCTCCCTCACCTCGCCTCCTTTCTTCCTTCCTCACGCACCCCTCCACCACTCACAGAAGTGGTTGCGCTCTTGTAGGCTGAAACTCCCACTGGAGACAGACACTTATTTGGCTCCAGGATAAAGCTAGATGTGTGCTGAATTGAAATGCTAAGTCTAGCATGAAACTCCGGGGCCATGGGAGACTAATCAGTTGTTGAAAGGCAAATAAATAAATAAAGGCACACTGCAAATCTAATTTAGCCCGGACTTATGCTCCTGCATTTCGCAAGGCTGGCTGCTGCTAAAGCCTTAGTTGTAAAACAGGCAAGAGCATGAGTTTTTTTCCCCTCTCCCCACCCCTTCCCTTTGTCTCTGTGTACAGTGATGGAGGGATGGAGACGGGGATTGGATTGGAAGGGACATTTTCCCCAGAGAGGTGAAGGAGAGACGAGCGGGGCAGGCTGAACGGGTGAGGTTGAAAGAGACACAGTCGCAGATTTGTCATTAAATATGTATTTCCTTCGGCAGAAATCCCTCTAAACACACTCCCTGAACTGACATTCAATTGGTATCCTCCGAGCTGTGTGTGTGTGTGTGGTGGTGGTGGGGAAAGGGGGTGGAGGGGGTGGAGGGGGTGGACAGACACGCACACAAAGAGAGAGAGACATACAGACAGAGAAGTAAAGCGGGAGAGAAGGGAGAGCGTGTTTGACAGAAATACGCAACAAGGGGAGGAGAAGCTGTCTGCAGGGAGAAGCCGAGCTTCAGCTAATGTAGCTTTAATCAAACACGCCAGCACTTAATATTCAGCAATATAAACAATAGCAGAAACCTGAAATATGAATGGAAGCTTTGTTAAGATATTACCGCGTCAAGTCTCCCATCTCCTTCTCCCGTCTCACTGAAGCCACCGTCCCACTGAGACAGCCGCAGAATGAGCTGAGATTACACATAGTTACAGAGCTAACGCTCATTAAGAGCCCTGTCTAATTATAGCATTCACAATTGAACTGGTATGCTTGACAGTGGGTCTGTTTCCTGAGGGGCTCTCAGTGTGTGCTCATTTACCTGTTCACGCAGCGCGGTGCAGGGCGGGGGAGGGGGGGGGGGCTCTGCGACCCATGACAGTGACATTTGTGAGGCCTGGGCTTCAAGGCGAGCGCAGGCTCTGCAACCATAGCAGCTCTCAGCCCTTTCACACATTCAGGCTTCTTAAAGTTCATATCAATAGTGAACCAGGAACATGTCGTTTCAGGCACTTGATAAGCTTTTACTCACAACACAGGCCTCAGCAAAACGGCAGGATCAGAGTAGGTGCCAGAAAACAGTCTTTTTTCTTGACCGTCTGTGCCGATTCTGCAGCTCCCTCCTCCTCTGGATAAAGCAGGAGCTGTAAGCAACAGGTTGATCAGCTCTGTGGGAGGCCTGTGAAATACCCTGAATTCAGCCGCCCCAAAAAGAAAATCACACCGCTTCAAAACCAGCTTTGCTCGGCCGCCATGCTTGCAGCTCTGCACGCTTTCATTGAAGGAAAGGATTTCACAGCGCTAACGTGCTGATGTTTACTGGGACTCATGTCAATGAGTGAACTACTGTGGGATGAGAGTTTGATTCTGGAGCAAAACCGAAGGGTTTAGGTAACTGTGTCAGCGTCCTGATGGGCTTGGAGGAGCAGAAAGGCTCTGGGAAAAGTCCTTTGGGATTTGTTATCCAAACAGCTTCAGCGTAACAAGCCATCTGACGTTCCGGCAGATCTCAGATTTTTTCTGTCCTGGCCAAACGATTTCTGTTTGCTTCTTTTATTTCAAAATTTCATTAAGTTAAAGTCGCCTGCCAAAAATGTTCAGTTTGCATCATCTTTAGTTTCACTGTAACTGAAACTTTGGAAACAGATTTGTGGTCTGCAGAGGTTTATAATATTCACATTGTTGCATCAGTTTGCATCTCAAGTTTTCTTGCTCAGCGATTCACTATAACTTCACATCAACAGTTACTTTTTCTACATTGAAGTCCTTCGTACTCAAAGTTTTACTTGGCCCACCTTTCGTTCTCAAGTTACTTTGATGTAATTGGGAATAAATTTGTTGCACGGCGAGCCTGAAGTGGTTTGCTGTGTTGCGTTTAGTGATTTCACACAGAATCCCCCGCAGGCCATTACAGTGGCTGGTTTTTGTGCTGAACGTGCCACCTGCAGACTCTCTTCATGCCTGTACACTTTCATGGTCCTCCTGCGCTCAGCGATAGAAGAACACACCCTGAGAGGCCCGAGGAGTCATTCTCTGCCACTATCTGGCCACATCTGATCTTATCAGGCATCAATAGACCCACGGAGTGTCAGTAGCTGTTCCTTGAGGCTGAGGCTATTAGACACAATGGGAGGGTCTGTGCGTAAGGAATGAAAGCCGGCACTGGTGGTTGGAAAAGCCCTGGGAGGCGTGTTAGCTCTGTGTGGACCTGTTGCAGATAATACCTTATCACCAGCTCACCAGCTGCAGGGTTTCACTGGTTTGCGAGCACAACGAAACAAACTTGAACCCAACCGACACTTTTGTTTATTACCCGTTTCCTTCTTTTTTTTTCTTTTTTTAACTCAGCCAGTGGTTCACTTTTTATTTGGACTCGCAAATGGGAATTTCCCGTGTTTTTCAAATGTTTTTCTAGCTTCTCACATTGTTTTTCTTGCTTGGCTTTTGAGCTACAATAAATGAGGCAGTTTGAAGAAAGACCAATGATCTGAATCTTGAGAACTTTTTGCATGTAGGCTTTGTGAAGGTGGTGGAGAGGAACCATCAAGTCTTCCTTTCTCACATCCTCCCTGCTTTGATTTGGATCCGGTGGGATCTGGAGGTTTGCTGTCAAATGTGGCTGGTGTACAGTGAAGGGTTAATCATGAGTGCTGCGCCGCTGAACCGTCAGACTCTCAGCAGGAGCTCACCCTGACTAACACAAGCGGTGGACGTCCAGCGTGCGTGTGCCTCCCTGCTGTGACCGATCGCTGAATCTCACTTCAATCAGCATTCTTTATATATCTAATTTTTTGATGACTTATTTTACATCCCCTGAAGGAGCCAGTTCATCCGGAGAGTGTGCGACACAAAGGTGGCGTTGCAGAGACACAGTAAAACTGATTTGCAACTCGTGAGTAGTGAGTGTGGCTGGTTGGAGGTATTGCACACAAAGAGGATCGAATCATAATCATTTTCATGTTGTGTTTGCAGAACGAGATCTGATCTATCAAATCCTAAGATAATAACCAGCACACAGCAACCATATTATTAGGTACATTGCAGCCTCTGTAAAGGCAGAGCTGCTGGTGTAATGTTCCGGCTTGCCTCAGATCAGGAGAAAAGTGCTCCTTCCACGACGTGTTCATGTCGGAGCTTGTCCTCTGCTTTGCCGTTCAGCTGGACTGGTTTCAGCTCCTCTCACATACATGAGACTGGGCAGAAAATTAGGAACACCTCTCATTAAAATTCAGTGCATCTCAGAGATACTGTAACCCACAACCTCACAAATGGAAATATAATTAGATTGAAAGCTTGCAGATGATCTCAAGATAAACTGAACATTAGCACCTTTGGAAAAGCAGAACGTGTTCCTAATTAATTTTTTTATAGATCATTTTAATGATCTGAGTGAATATGTGAGATGAGTTTCGTTTGTTCAAAGTTTTATGAACAACCCAGCCTCCGAACATGGACAACTTTATTAATCTATACTCTGTAAAACTACCGGCTGAATCTCTTTTTATTACTCACTTATTATAAATTGATTTTTGTGAGGAAGCCGACTGATTCGACACTGTTGCCATGACACAGCTGCCAAAGGGCAACAACAGAGAGAGGGGCCGCGTGCGTGACATCATTCGTACTCTGCTGTGCCTCCGAACCACCAGATGCAGATGCAGCTTCGAAAGCTTCATTTTGAAGTGAGCGTGAGCGTCCCCTCCGCGGGGCTTTGCGTTGAAGGCGGGCGGGCAGGGGGGGGGGGGGGGGCGTCCTTGGGTGCAGTTGTCGTTCAGGGGGAAAGGCCACCCCATTGCACACAAGTTAACTCACTCCCACTGCCCCCTTATTCATGCTCCGCTGTGGCCAGCTCTGACTCATCAGGTCACACACTGACATGAATCAGAGAGAAAAGGCCAGAGTGAATGGTGTGTGCACCGCATGCGGCCAGTGGGTGGAGGTGCCAGGAGCGCAATAAAAGGCTTTAATATGTCCTCTAAACCGCATCAAGCGCTGAGCCTCTGTGGCTGATAGTACCTGGCAGATGTTTATCTCTAATCAATATGAACGCAGAGAGATTACAGCAAAGTCTTATCATCTGTCATCTATTAGAGTGTGGCAGCAGTAGATGTGCTGCTGCTGCTGCTGCTGCTGCTGCTGCTGTCTGCTCCACCTGTTGTGTGGCGAGGGAGGGGGGGGGGCGGGAGTTGCAGCAGTCGACGTGACTGAGCAGCTTTGAGCTGCAGTGGTTCAGTTGGAGCCGTCGTGATGATAATGAAGTGAACTCAGCCAGCTGCACCCATCCAAAGCTTTGTAAGTGGTATCATGAAAGCATTCAAACATGTAAGGGCATATCTGATTTGCAAACCAAATACCCTCAGCCAAAACACTCTTTCACAAGCAGACTATATTAAAGCACATTTGACACTGAGTCACATCACTTAGAGTGGCTATACAGGCTTTTTTTTTTACCCACCGCCCCCCCTCTGCTGCAACCAACAGAATGAGAAGACACACTTTTCTCATTCAGTAAGCAGTCGGCTTCTGAACGGAATGGACGTTTTTGAAGAGAGCTTCGCTCCTTCAGACATGCTGTAATTTTCACTCTCACACTTATTTGCACAAAGTTCCCACAATCGAGGTGACACCTCTGAAATCATTGGTGGAGGTGGAAGTCACACATGACAAATATTTGCACAACTGGAGTGCATTAAGTACATTTTAGCACTATATGAATAGTTTTACTTGAGTAAAAATATGCAGTCCTTTTAAAATCAACCCCCTCACGCACATTTTTAACAAATTACATTCTTGTTAAGATAGTAACATAAAGCATGGCAGCCGAGCTGAGATTCAGAGCTTATGTCTTGTAAATTCCTCTCAAGAATGCACTCAGGAAGCAGTGCAAGCTGATCACACACATTAGGCCGACCATATTGGCCCTCAGAACAAGACACTCCACGCAGTAAATGTAAGGCGCAGATGCAGCCATGCATAATGCATGAGTGTTCAGCAAGTGTTCACGTTGCAATGGGAGTGTGCTGTGTTGAGGGTATTTATGGCATATTGCACTGTGAATAATGACTCCCAACACACATATGTGTACAAGCATTTGCATGTACATCGACGCACATGTGCGCCTCCGCGCATGCCCGCACACACACACACCCGTGCACTCGACAATCCAGTCTCCACTGGCACCACAGATGGATGTCTTCTTGGCAGACTCCAGCCTGTATCTAACTACCTGCTTGGCTTGCACTTAGCAAGTAATCACATGTTCACAGTATTATTACATGTATGAATGGAAATGTACATTTCCGTGCTCGTTAGTGTGTTGCATGAGGTTTGTCATCATTATCATGCTGTTTTCTTTGGGTCCTGTACAGATTTAGTGTACTGCATTCATTGATCAGCGAGCAGAGGATACTGTATCCATCAGTATTAATTGAGGCGAGGCTGTTTGCAGAGACCTTGGATGCTGCACTTGGTAAACTTATTGACCGGCAACTAGTATGTTCAAATAAACCCTTCTCATGAATATTGACCAGCGTCATCAAATATTGACGAGTGTGCCGTGCAGGATCCCGAGTTGTGCATTTTTGTTTGTTTCCCTGCAGATGTATGTATGTTACAGTCTCCTGCAAACAACCCAGTGGTCAATTTCTGCCAAAAGAAATGTTAGACACAAAGCTATCGGTGAGTTTAGCATGGCAGTGGGTATTAGTAAGACCAAGTCATTGTCGGCCAACTTGAAACCTTATTCTTGATAATCCCTGAACAGTCTTAAGCTTACCTTCAATCAGTTGGCCAATACTTATTGGTGTAGCAATTTTCAGATCAGGTCTGTATTAAGTGGGTGAAGAAAGTGGATGAATGGCTGAGACAGTGCAGAGGGTGGATGATGGCTGAAAACACAAAATGTTTATCAAAACTCAATGTGGTGGGAAAATGTTCGGCCAGACGCCTGCAAAACCCTAAAACTGTTTAAAAAAGCAAGAAAGGCAAACAAGCTATTTGAGCGGGAGTGGACAATGAGAGGAAGTGATGTGCAACTCTGTAACTATAGCAACACATTGCAGTCACTGCTTCCTTCGGTGTCAGCATCTGGCCCTGGCCAGTGGACGAGCCGGGTTTACTTCTTCTGCTTCTTGTCTTTTCGTAAACCAAACAAACCAAACAAAGCTGTGTAATTTTTACAACATAGTTATTATTACTGTTATGTTTACTACCATTTTTCCAATTCAGAGCAGTGTTGCCAAACTCTCCCGGTGTGAAAGCCCCCTTACAGTTGACCCTGCTCGTAAAGGGGCCTGACTCTGTTGTCACACTGATGCTTGGGTCGTGACATTTATGAGCTGGAAATTGGATTGGGAGTCTGACCTGGTGTGTTAAGTGACTCCAAACAGGTTGTGGCTCTCTTTGGCTGTTTGTTGGAACTAGAGCCTGGTGATGTCCATCAATCACTGTGTCAATTCAATCTGCACATTTCTGCCAGTGTTGCATTTTCCCCAACGCGATCAAGTAATGTAATGAGCTCCTGACAGGAAGCTGGTGGGGGTGGATGGAGGCTGCGGGTGCCGATGTGGGTTTGTGGTGATGCTGATGGGGCAATCACATCCCATCACAGAGACGGGAAGTCTGTCGGGTGGACTTGGGCCTCTTTATCAATGAGCTGGCTGATGGAGGAGCACACAGGGGCTCCTACATCCCACACACAGCTTCTAATTAAACTATTAGGGGCCGAGGCCGCTCCGACGTTAGTATCCGTTCTGCAGTGCAAAAGTCTCCGCCGCATCAGCAGGCCCTCAGACAGCCTCCTCCATGACACTCAGAGTGCCCTTGGTTTGAACCCTCACCATCTCCATCACTCTGTCTCTCTGTCTCACGTGCTCCTCCTCCGACTCTCCCCTCTGTCTCTGATCTAATTGCAGCAGTCCATGTGGACGGAGGGAAAAACTGCCATGTCTGCAAACCTGCGTGCACTTCCTGTGGCTGCCGCGTCCTTATTAGGGCTCAAGCGCTCATAATCCAAGAACGGGGGGATTCAGGATCGAGCTGCGGCACTCCGCAAGAATCCTTTTCAAGTTTTTCCTCGTCTCCACACAGAGGCAGGACATCATAAACCCGGACGACTGCCACCCTGACACCGTGTGAATGGCTCTTCCTGGGATGTGGCCCGTTCCTCAGTGTCACTGTGAAGTGAAACGACAAAGCGCCGTGTCACAGAGGAATGCCGGGCATGTTGCAGCCAGTCACCCGGGTCAGCCTCCTGACAGCGGGGCCAGTTTTATGGCTTTTGCTGACTGCTGCTTTTAATGGTGTAATTGTGACAATGATCTCATTCTCTCCCTGCCTGCCTGATCTCAAGGAGCTCTGTGCTCAGCCTTCCTCCCAGCGGCTGGCAGTCAGGAGGGAGGGGTGGGGGTGCACATTTCATTAGCTTTCAATTCATATTGAATTTATTAATCCCATGCTGGTTCCGCAGGGGTGGAGGGCTGCTTAGGAAGGGGAAATATCTTCAATATAGACACCTTTTTCCTCCATCTGCTTGCAATGTGTGTGTGCTAAACCGTATGAAAGGGGGGCGAGAGGAAGGGAGGGAGGGAGGGAGGGAGGAGGGAGGGAGAACCAAGAAGGCGGGAATGGAGAGGGTGAATAACAACGACAGCCTCACAACAAGCGCTTGTGAAAAGACTGCAGCGGTAAAAAGTGTGTCAGATCACTCACCAGCGGGGATGCACGACTCCGTCTTTTTAAAGGCAGCAGCCCTGCAGAAAGGCTCTTGTCTAGTCAGCACGGCAACAAAGGCGCAGCTACAGCTTTATTTGTGCCGCTGGAATGTTCCCGTGTGCACGGGGGCAGCACCCCAACAACTCACCCTTGGCTCCGCCAAGGGAGGGGAACATGGCGCTAACCTCGGCCAGACCTCACCCCAGATAGAGAGGCGAAGCATTGTTGCCACAGCCGAGCTGACAAGCACTTCACACTGTTTAACTACAGAAGTGACTCAACAAAGAGCAGCTCTCTGCCCAACTGCCTCTGAATAACACTGTTTGACGTCGTTCTGAAGAGCCCCGTGCAGCAGCAGCGCTGTCACAAAGCGGCGCGCACGGTTTGGTTTGAGCAGGTGTCATCTGACAAAGAAAGTTTATCCATCGCTCAAGGAGGCGGTTCGCGAGCATGTGCCTGGTTTGTTTTCATGTCAGGCAGCCTTGTTGACCCACGGAGCCAACGGGGCAACCGGGCTCTCTCCCCCCCCATTGGCCCGAGCACTTGTGGTTCACAATCAGCTATGCATGACCCCACACTCAGTGAGCCCTCACAAACTCTGACTGAGCTGCTCAGATGGAGGCTGCAAGGGCACGGAGCCAGACACTCTGCATCCTCAGCACTCTGCAGCCCTCTCAAGCTAATGACAAGGGGGCTGCTCCCACTTTGTCATATGAAAAAAACTTTCACTTTGGCGATTCTGCGCTTCTGTCTGTAGGTGGGGTTGCGGGTGGGGAGAGGTGGGGGGGCAGGTTCCTATTCAGCTTCAGGCCAAGTTAAAGCTGTGTCAACTCCCTCTCTTTAAAGGCAGCAGGAACACAGTAAGATAAAAGAGAAGGCGCACCATCACATGGTCTTGGAACAATCTCCACACATCTATTTATTAATCAGTGATTTCTACATGTGCCCATGTTCAAATAAGGCCCTTTTGTAGGTGAATCTGTGTGTCCGACAGGGACAACTTGTATAAGTGAAGTTTGAATTTAAAAATAAGTGAACTAAAATAAACCGGAGTAGCTGTTTGTACTTTTGCTTGTGAATCCAGTCCCCTGAACCTTTTGCACCTCCAGAACCTTTGAACTTGTGCCAGGTCATTCCAACAAGCGCTAGACCTGCAGGGCTGCAGCTCCCACCAGCACTCATCAATCTGAGAAATCTTATTTCACCCATGAATTTATAATCAGGCTTCCACCAGGACTTCCTCAATGGGCTGTTCCACTTTTAGGCCATTTAAAAGGTGCATGAGTTAATTCTGCAGGGATCATTAGCGAGAGAGAGAAAAGCGTCATGAGTATCCTAAACTCTGTCTTAATCTGTCATGAATATAAAGTACATGTTTGGGCTGAAAACAAAGCATTTTATGGGGATGGGGTTTTTTTTTGGCTGCAGGTTGAACTGGAGTACCTGGAGTTTCCTCCGTAACTTGTTGGGAAACAATACTGTGATTCTAAAAATAAAGGTAGTTTTGAGGAGATAAGCATGCAGTGGGTCAGGAGATGAGGCTCATGTTCATCAGAAAGAAACTATAAAAGGCTTTAAAAAAAGGCTTTTCAGTTTTTTTCATGTATACTGTGCACATAGAAACACCACCACTATAAATGAAAAAACTCTCCCATTGATATTGTAGTGTTTGGACGTGCTCACCAGAGGCCCCACAAAGTGCTGCACACAGTATTTTCTTGTTCAGCTCACAGGTCAGGTTGTGTTTCCATTGCCTGCCTGGCTGCTTGTTTGCGTCACTCTGCTTCATGTTGCACTTCTGCCTGCTCCTTCGCATGCGGACACTTGCACCAGTGTTTATTTGCATGGACTTACCTCTCAGTTTGCTCCTTTGTTTGACGCAGAAAAGCGGCAGTGTCGAATTTATGAGCTCACAAAACATGGTGCTGGCCTTGACTTTGCCACTCGCTGGTTGATTGCCATCTGGAGAGTATGAAGCGAGTACAGTAACTGCCGTGGCTCTTAAACCGTCATATTATTGTAATTCAAGCACAACCTTGGCTCTTCAGATATTTTCATTCCCCGTTTTAATACCTTTGCAGGCAGTGCCAAATGTCATTACTCGAATGAATGAATGGAGTAAGTGCTTGTTTTTTATTATTTTCAAAAGTGCTTCACAATCCATCTTTTGCAGGTGAGGGCTGCTAAAAATAAACAGCGTGTGTTTTTGTGAGTGTGAGAAAAGAGCGAGGGAAAGCAAAGAGCACAGTTTTGTGTGTGCTTTACCTTGGTGGCTGGGAGGAGGGCTACTTTATTTGTACATGGCATGGTTGTTGACCCTCTTCATAGCTACTCCTCCTCTGCAGAGGCTAAGAGTGGGATATTACCACTTAGCCTCTGTAAACACAAGTTATGCTGTTGAACTCTGGACCCCGGGAGCCACGCTCTTTACTGCAGGATGCCTCAGCTGTGTCGGCCGTGAAAAGGGTAAAAAAAACAGAAAAAAAAGCATCCTGTCCGGGTGGTCAGTTCCATTGATTTGTAGGAAGCTTTTACAAACACAGCTCACGTGACTGTTGCTATCTTTTGACGGCAGCGACCGCTTGCCCTGCGAGGAACACACAGGCAGGAACACAAAACATAGCCGAGCATCTCTTCAGTCCCACATCAAGTGTTTCCTGCCCTGTGTCAGCATAGCTAATGTGAATCACTGCTCCGTCTCTGTCTTCTCTGACCCCCCCCCCCCCCACACACACACACACACACACTCTTCATCAGTTTGTCGATGTTCTTTCTCTGGGTAAATGTCAGATTTATTTCCTCCATTCTCCTGCAGGATTTAGTCACACAACAGTGAGGCAGGACCTTCTGACAAATGCTCCGCCAGCACACTGGCGGGGACCACAGAGCATGTCAAATCAAATGTCAAAAAAAAGAAAGCATTCGGCCAACTTCAAGCCATCCTACACTTCAATATTTCCCCAATATTGTGGAGTGCTGCAGACAGAATCTATATGACAGAATGTCTCTTTGGGACTTGGATAAGAAGGAGCAGGAGATAAGTGAGGGAGAACCATCGGCGATATGATCGCAATCTGCTCCCCACATTAGTTACTCTGCTATGACAACTGTGCTCATCGACTGCTCTATTAGATCTTTTTTGTTAAACAGTCTGATACAGATGGTATCATGTCAGAATTGTTTTTCAGATCAAGGAGTGGTGATAAAGTGTGGGGGGGAGCTCCGACTGTGAGATTATCATCCCTTCCTATGGGGAGATTTAAGGTTTAAAAAGCTGCTCGGTCCTTTAGGATCAGATGAAAGACACAAAGCTGATTTTGTGCAGCCTTGGAGACGGCACAATACAAGCTGGAGTTGCTTGTTGCATATTGTGTCGGTAATGCGTTTAAATGGCTCGACAATTAGCAGATGTATCGCGGATCATGTGTTTCGGATCTGGATCGCTTCCTGTGCTTTTCCCTGCCGGCGAGGACAGATCCTTCAGTGGAGGAGTCTGCACAGCAAGCACAAGTATTTTAGTCCAAGAGCCACACAAACAGAGGCAACGATATTTTGAGAAGGCCCTGTGTGTTTGTTTGTGGGGGTGGGGGGGCGGTGGGGGGAGGGAGAGTGGAGTGGGGGCTGCAGTGTTTATTAGTTAATGTATGAACAACCACTGCAAGTTGGCGACGGAAGAAACAGCTTGAAGAGAACATCCTCAGCCTCGAGTGTCCTCCTCGGTCTTATCTGCTGCGAGTGAACTCGCCGAAATATCTTCTCGATAAGTTCTGGGAACAAATCGATCTGCTCCCGTGTTCTCCTCGGGCGACTACACCTTCACGACTCCATCAGTGTTTCAGGAGCGGGCCTGCTGGTCTCTGGCCTCGGGACGTGCTATCATCGGCCACTTTTATGGCCTCAGCCTTTCCTCAGTGCTCTCTGTGAGTGTTGCAAACAGTAAATGTCACTCACGCCGGTCCTGGGCACTGTAGGAATCAGCTGTTACAGATCATAGTACAGCTCTGATTTATGTGCACATGATCGCATATTTGCAGCCTATTTACAAAAACTGCGAGGTCAGCAATGACTTAATGAACACAGCAGTTCAGAATAACAGGGGCATGTGTGCAATGCTGGGATTAAATGGCAGGAGCAGCCACATTACCAGAAAGAACTGTTCAACAAAAGCTGCACTTAGGGGTTGTAATTGCTCATTAATGAATTACGGGATACCAGAAAAATTACTGGCTAGCTGGTCAAACAGCTGCCATTCGCTCCTGCAAGGAAATAATGACTGAAGACAGCTTACCCTGTATAATAATTAGGAACAAGCTCCAGCTAAAAACTCATTATTAATATTCCAGGAACCTGCCGAGCTCACTCTTTGCAAAAGGAGGAGGAGAAGTCTGGCTGGGAGTGTGCCTCGGGGTGAAAAAGGGAAACAAAGTTGTGTTGGCTGAAGTGAGCTCAAATTCCTGGGTAACTGGAAGAACTGATTGTACAAAACAGCAGTTAAACCCCTCGGTTGAAGAAACGCACCGGGGGGAGCGGTGGCGGGTGTGCTTGAACTGCTCCACATGACTCCATGACTGCCAAAGTTGTCTCACACACAATGTTGACAGCACCATTTTAATCATGCTTTATCCCCAGCACATGGCTTTGATGCGTTGTTGTTCGGCCTGATCCATAAATGTCAACTCCTCTGTAAAATTATTGACATGCGCAGCCTGCAGAGGGGCGGCTGCTGTAGATTAATGCAAATTTGACTGGACACAGGGGCGCCCTAAAACCACTCAGCCCGAAGCTGCATCCCGGCTGCCGCAAACCTAAACTGGGAGACCCGGGACAAGTTTTTTGTTGAACTTTTGCGTCGTCTCGCGCGGCTCTCAGCCGTGGCTGGGATTCTTTTGGCTTGGCACGACAACCGACTCAGATGCTGGTTGGATGAGGTCAGAGTTACGGGGCGCTGCTGCGCAGTGTTTTTGCAATGATTCAGAAAATGAAATCAAACATGCGTCTGTGCTCATCTCGGTGGCAGGAAGCAGGAGGGGCTCACTCATGTACAGATTTCAGGAATGAGCCAAAATGTGCAAATACAACACCTGCAGAAAATGCCCTCCAGGCAGTGTTTGGAAAGTTTTTGAGAAAAATGCACACTGAAATGATTTTGATTGCTCTCAATAGAAAGACCACGATGCTTTCAAAGCTTCTTGTCGAACCTAAGTTCTTCTCCTTTGAACCAAATGCGTCAATTAACCTGGAACATGCTCTGCTATTAGAGCTTCACACATGGCTTCCCTGAATTGAGAGGCCAGCCAACAGTGTTTTGGCACTCCAGCGTATGTCAGTTTCCCCCTCTGAACTCTTATCAGGGCTACCTGTCAGGTGGTGTGATGATCAAAGAGGCAGACCAGGAGTAGAAAGCCTGATTCAGCCCTGCGAGACTGGCGCCATCCAGCCTGATAAGGTATCTTTGATCAACGCCTTGATTGAGTCATTGCTGCTCTCAGCCAGTGGCGAAACAAACGCATAAATAATACCAAAATCAAAGCGGTGTCGATGAAAGGTGGCCAATTAGGGTGCGCTGATTTCTGCTGCCACTACTGTCTCAGTGAGGACACACACACAAAAAAGGGAGTTATTTGTACTGTGGCTCTGAATTTCGACACAAAGTGAAAGTAAACATGTAGATGAACAAGTGCTTCAGCCTTTATAATTGCTTATTACACAGTCATGAATACTGATGCTGTGTCAGGGGGCAGTAAAACGCTGCTGCAGCTTTGTTTATTCACGGGTAAATTTTGGCCCATAGGTTTACCACTATTTATTATTGTTATCTTAAAATAAACTGGTTCAGACACTTGTCACTTTAACTTTTAACACACCCTCTCTCCACTGAAGTGGTACAAGTATTTCACCTCATTGTTTTCATGTTCCTCCAGTGCAACTCGATATTGATACAAGCATGAAATGCTCCAGATACTATGGGGAATCTTGTGCATCAGATCCTTTACCAGCGTCAACAAACAAGCCTTCTAATCTGTTTATCTGCCGGAGTGTTCACACTGCGTCCCCTTTCTTCTCAGATTGTCCTCAACAAGCATGCATGTGTTTGATTCCTGCAGCTCCCCGCCTCATAAATGTTTGATTCTGTCTGCTCGCTCCGTGTCACATTAGCCGAGCTCTGCTAAATGACGGGTCAAATGATCGCATTTGACGGAATTACATATAAAAAAAAGAAACGGAAAGAAAAAACAAAAACAAAGGGCGTATCAATGCATTTTGCTCTGCACATTTCAATTGCCAGTGCAGCATCACATGCGCTAGGTGGTGCACTGTGTTAGTGAGCAACTTTATAGGGTTTGATCATTAGTAACAAAATCTGTTGCTCAGTAGCGCCACTTGCGCTGGCCCAGCGGCAATACCTATCAGTCTTGTGTTATTACAGCCCTCATGACCACGACAGTGGCAAGGCGGCGAGACTCCAACGCGGAAGCACCTCTGTGGGCTTTCAAAATAAGACGTCCGTGCACGACGACGGGTTGTGAACACCTTTTATTGCTACATGAACAGCTTGAATGGTGAAAGTCACCGTCAAGGATTCGGGGCGTAACTGCTATGTAACATCTGTGTAGCGTGTGATGGTTTAGTCAGGTGATGGACTGAGTTTGACGCGTCCCACGTCGAGGAGTGCCTGGGTACTTTTATTTGCCTGGAAGTACCGGCTGCATCGGCTCGTGTGTCTGCGTGCGCATGGCTGGCTTGATGAAGCTTTGACCACGAATGAGCCAATAGGCTGTGGAAGGCAGAGTTGTCCCTGTGGCCGCCATTAAAGAAAGGAATCCATGAATTCAAATGGAAACCAACAGGAACCGAGGCTGAAATAATGATCGAAATAATCGTTAAAATATAGGCCCGTGCCACGTTTCGAGAGGCTCTTTCAGGATGTATTCCGGTTTTAGGCTGAATTTTGCGATGGAGGAGTGAGACAGGACGCTTTTATTTTTTTAAGCGGAGACCGTTTTAGGGCTAAGGGGGAGGGGGAGAGTTGCTTCTTTGCTCTCCTTTTCTTTTTGTTTTATGAACATTTTCTCGCTTCCTTTTCATTGGTTTACACTGAGCGCCTTTGACATGTCGACCTAAACACCACGCCGGCTCTTTTATCCGCTTTTTTTTTTTTTTGTAGCTCTGGTGGAGGAACTGCAATCGGGAAGGTTGTTGAATTAACTATCCTCCAGCCAAATGTTACAAAAAATATTTCTCGTTGATTAAGCCTGCAACATCTTCAGAAAAAAAACACCAAACCAACGATTGTTCTTTTTTTTCCCGGGAAGTGAAACGATGGAGAGTTGGATCTTGCAGTGAAGAAGGATGAGTTCTTGTTTTGTACCAAACGGGGCCAGCTTGGAGGATTGCCATTCCAATCTATTCTGTCTGGTAAGAGATTTAAAACTAAAGGAAAGCAGCCATTTTTAACTAGCTGAACGGGGGCTAAGCTAACGTTAGCCACACGGGCATCAGTTGATAGCAGCTTAGCTAGGCTTACGGCCCTGTCGAGCTGACATCTTTTTAGGACAACAAGGTATCCCACTATGCTAATGTCACCACGTACGCTTGTTTTTAACACTTTGCCTCGCAAGTTGTAACAACCCGTCTGTTATAAAGCCCTTATTCTGTCCGCCAGCTGAACGCTGGATGTGGCCGCCGCTCGCTTGTTTAAAGCTTCATTTTTCTACATTTCACAGTCACACATCGCCTGCTAGCACGGAAATAAACGTTGTGCGCTTTGCTGCCAAAAAGCTCCCAGCGAGTTGTTGGAGCACTTTCCCTGTGTTCACTTCGACACTTTGTTTATTATTAACTTGCTATCTCGCCCTCGTTGCATATCCACTGTGTTTGATCAAGTGCTGACCCGTACACTAAACACTTCATGCACTTGAGTTTGCAGCTCCACGCAGGGAGACAGCGAGGCATTCGCTTGTAAATATTGTTTTTGTTCAACGCCGACAACTCCTGCCTGAGCTAATGTCACCGCTGAACTTGCACCAGTTAAAAACACGCCCCTGGAAAGCTGTTTGTCAACGCTCTTTTTGTTTGTTTGTAACCGCGCTCGTTTGCAAGCCGCAGCTATTAATGCGTTATGTCATCATCTTGTTTATTAGTGACTTCATTTCCTTGGACTTCATTTTCTCGTATTCACACCAACTAGGGCACAGGCCCCCGGCTGATTATATAATCAGTGGCTTTCATTCCTGGGCATTACAAGCAGCGAGGAAGCCCCATCCCTTCAGCTGCACTTAAATATGGGATCAAACCTATAATGTGTTTCTCAGAATATCTTTCTCATCATCATGTTGCTACTTGTGGCCATCTGACTTTCGCCTTTTAATAGTTGTGGTTGTGCTGCTGCCCCCATGAAGCGCTGAGATATTCATTAAATCCCCCTGTGAAAAAAGAAGAGATCGTGCAGCAACGCACAGTGTGGTTGTCGGTCTTTCAGCCTCAGCAGCAGAAATGCAAAGGTGTTGCTGGAGTGTTCCCTCCCCTCCTCTGGCCTGGATAATCAGGAACATGGTCTGGATGTGTTTGTTGTTGCAGTTAATTGGCTTGTCAGCAGGCTTAACAACAGTTGTACTTGTAGGTTAGCCGGAGAGAGTAACGTGCATCCCTCTCAACATCACGCCTCCACGGTAGGAAGTTGTTAATGTGATTTGTCGAGCGCTGAAATGCAACCCTGAGAAAAAGCAGATTTTGGTTCTAGATTAAATGACACACAGCCACTCTGGTGCAGAGGCAAGACCGCAGCAAGAGTGGGCTTTAGATGGCGTGAAAAAGTTAAAAGTCTAAAAAGCAAAATGCATCATGAGGAAAGCTCAAGTACTATCAAATATGATAATAATATAGTGAAATACTACACTCCTTTTACAACAAATTGACACAGCAACCAAGCTGTCCGCCCCCCCTTAAAGGTAACATTTCACTGCAGAAAATCCCCACTCTCTCGATACGACTCGGTTGGGTCGATTGTGTGTGCTGAACTCGTAATTACAATGTTTACGACAGCACTTGAAGGCAGCGTTGGCTACAGTGGACAGGCGAGATAGAAGCTGGTAGTTGTGGTGCTGTGCCTGTCTGGCTGACATTTTCCTGCACACTGAGACTAAGCATAACACCACTGCTGTTATGACTCACTTGCTGAACAGACTCCACTTTGTGGTTTTATGGTGAAAGAATGTGAACACATTGTGGTAGTTTTTCCCCCCTTTAATTTTTTTGTAGCTATAGACTTCTCTGGAGTCTGGCGCTACTTGTTGCATACTTCTTTCTTCCTTTCCCTCTTTTTTGGGGGGTATTTTTAAGTCACTGTGTTTTGGTTAATTTCAAAGGGAAAGTTTCATTTCTTGTCACACGCTTCAATGAGATTTATTGTTGAGCCGATGTGTTTTCAGCCGGATGAAGTCCTCTGGGGAACAAATTCTGTAACATCCAGTGTGAAATACCAGAATTTACGAGAATAAGCTTGCTCAAAAGAACCAGATTGGGTTTGCATTCCTCTCGATCCATTGCGAACGCACATTTGCCACTCTCACATTTGCTGCATGACAGGGTTAACTGAGGGAGGAGAAGGGTGACTGGCAGGAAAAAGAGACAGAGACTTGGTGGAAGAGGAGCATCTGTGGTATGATTTGAGCAGCCTCACCTGTTGCTTGTCTCATATCTTGAAAGGCAGGAAGGCAGCTGTTTGAACACTGTGTTCCCTACTGAGACCCAGAACCCTAAGTTGCCAGAGGGAAGGTGAGCAGCTGGCAAAATCAGGGGTCGTAACCCCCTCCTCCCAAGTACGCATCACCTCAGGAAAACTTCCTGGCTGTATCCACCGGCTTTGGCCTCCTCTTCCCCACTAATGCAGTGCTGTGATTTTTGGCCTCGGCGTTTGAAAGATAAAACTTCTCATGACCCACACTGCTTACCCTGCTGGGACGTTTCATAAGTAGTCTGTGGCATACCTGAGCATGTAGTGAGACACAGACAGAGAGGGGGGGGGGACGAGTGCGAGATTCATAGCGGCCCCCCCCCTAATGTTCGAGACACTCGTGCAAAGGGCCTGGAAAGCATGAATGTTGGAAGGAATTACACAGATATTCTTGGCATCCTCTGTCTTTGCACACAGGCTGCAACTAATTTCTTTTGAAAGGACAGACAGAACAACTCCAGAAGGCACATTTATCCTTGATAGAGCAGTCTGCCTCTCAGATATTGTTGATGGGGAGTGGAGCACTGACGTGTCCCTTGTTTGACGGAGGGACTTCTCACTCAAGAGAATTTAAGGATGGAGGTAGATACTTTTAACACAGGACCTTTTGCATTTTGTGCAGACTCACATCAGCTGCAAAGATGTCAGGGTGGCTTAAAATGTTTCAGCTTTTTCATTGTAATATTTTTTCCCAACTGTTATGTGACGTATTACAAGTGTAATTACTTCATAATGTAGCTGACTGTACATGTGTGCAGCTGGTGATGGCTGGTCCAACTCATTCTAGTGAAAAAAATCCTTTTGAATAGCTTTTAAAGACGGTGCAGTGTTCAACTGCAGATCAGTGGATGTAGTTTTTGAAGCAAGTGATGTGTACAAGATGCACTGTGTTGCTTTTGTTATCTGCCAGACAGCTCCTTCTTAGCATGCTTGTGCGCTTTGTTTATGTGAACCCTGCGCTACATAAACCTTTATCAAATCATCTCTGTGTACTCTGAACGCTTTGCAAATGGGAAGATAAACGTTTGCTATTCTAACAGTGACATTTGGTATTACTGTATATTGTTTGTGGAATGGTAGCTCACTTAAATACGTGCCGCTTTTCATCATCAGGTGCATCCTTTATGAATCAACAGCAGAAATACTTTACGCGCTTCCTGCGTAAACAAAGCGGCCCGATCCATAAGGCTTGCAGGAGGATCTTTCTATCTAATTGTCCCAAATAGTATCAGCAGATGCGTATCTCGCAGATGGAGACTTCGAGCACTTATGGGGTCACTGCTCAGACTGTGTGCTGAGTGGAACAAAACCGACTAAGAAAGCCATCTCACAGGCCTGTTGTTTCAGTTTAGGTCCAGGTAAAGTCTACCTTGTCACTTTGTTCACTGTTGGGTTCTGTGACTCACTGCCAGTGGTGTACTAGGAGGAAAAGACTTCTGTGTCAATGGACAAACTTCAGATATACCAGCTCCTTCACACTGATGATCAGCTTAGCATTTTCCATATATTGCCATTCATTTTCATACATTTCTGTTTCTTCATGTTGAAGTTATGAGGGCATTGATGTTCATGTTTCCACATGTTGTGTGGCAGGATTTTCGCCATGTTTATGATGATATGAGGAAAATGTGGTAGCTTGTTTCTGTTGTAACAGATATGCAGGAAAAAAGATTGAGAACTGGAGGGAAAGCATGTCTTTTATCTGTGTGTTTCTGCTTGTTGACAGTAATCCTATACATCAACTTGTACATATTTCGGACATTCAAAGGCTTCAATAAAATGAGCTTTTGTTATAGGATTGATTCCAAATACGGTTGTATGAGCAAATGTAGACACCATGATCGTGGTATAGTCAACAAAAGCAATGACGAGAAATGTGATGTAGGATGAAGAGACTAGCGTGCTGCTCCTCTAAATGCAGTATTTCACCGCTGCATTAACGGCACGGCAGCAGCAGCAGCATTAATCAGTTTTTTATCTGTGGCTGCTGCTACAGGAGTTAAATCTCAGGAATAAATCAGGTCAGACTCTTGGTGGCCACAGGATGTGGTCAGTCGGTTCACTTCTCCCCACACGTACAGTCATACTGCAGTAGCTGCAGATAATAACGAGAAGCCGGTCGCTGTGTTCTCCGTGCATGGTGTTATAAGCGGTCTGACACCGGGCTGACAGTTAATTAAACTGTTTAACCTTTTCGTGACTGTGTGTGCATCTCTATGCACGCGTGACAAGTGTGCATCTCTGTTGCTTCTTGCAAAAGATCACAGTGCTCAGCTGTCTGCCGTTAGAGAACAGTCGGGAAAGTCAGTAACCAGCAAAAGGAGTTTCACAGTGTTTCTTCCTAAATAGTTATTTTTGACCTGACAAATTATCAGTTCAATGTTTCCTTAATTGAGCCATTGATGGTCTGTTCTTACAGCACTGATTACAACTGTGAATCACAGGCTTTAAATGATGTTCTATTGAAGGTTGCCAGTGGGCTTATTTTCTCCCGAAAATTTAGGACAGCTGAAAGTGTTGTTGTAAAATCCCATCATTTAGTTTATTTATTTCTTACTACAACAATAATATCAATGAATGACTCAAATTACTGTCTTGTGTTGTCACTGCATTAGATGTGTCATTAGCAACAACAGCATCTTGTACATTCAGCTTGTTTTGAGTGATACTTTTTAATACTCGGATAATGTCTGAGACCTAAGAGGTCTTCGACTAAGAAGAGAGAACTCAGTTATGAGTTCAGAAATTCAAATGTAGGGAGAACTGAAAGAGAAAGTCTATACCAGTAACAGTTGGCTATTTACCTAAATTCATTTTCAGGACATTCGAGGTGAGGGGGACAAGAGTTACTGGAACTCCAATTTGAATGAGAGTTGTGTTATTCAAACCTGGGTATCGATGTGCTGTGACAGGCCTGATTCCTGGCTGTCTGTGAGAGCCACACATACACGTCTAATAGTGTGAAAGCAATGTGCACCAGAAGGAAAGGCCTATAATAAAATCTGTCAGGCACTTAAGAACAGAATCGGTGAAGTGCACAGTGCCATTGGGGACCAGCCATGGTCAGAGGGATGGTGGTAGTGGGAGGGGGGTATTCACTTGCTAATTGCCTATCTGTACTGCTTATGATCTGGTTTCACAGTTAACCGTTGCCTCCACCCTCCCTCCCTTTGCATTGTGTGCACAGATGTTTCCGAGTGAGGTGCAGGTGTAAGGCAGCGCTGCTCTCGCTCCAGCAGGAAGGAGCAGCCTAACTGCTGCACCTCTGTCATTACGCGCACTGAGCTCTGCTCGTCTTAACCTCAGGAGCTGGGCCTGAGCCCGCCTGGTGGCTGTTGGACTCCTCAGGAGCCACATTGTTCATCAGAGAGCTCAGTGTTTTCAGCGTGCAGCCTCTGTGCTCCATTAATGACGGGACAGTAACACGACCTTAGGCTTTTTTTAAGCATGCCCAACACTTTTTTTTTCACCCTCCTTGATTTTAGCGTTGTGTAACAAATTAAATGCATGCTCTACTGGTGGTGCGCCGTGTATTCATCTTAATTGCGACTTGGCACATGACTGTATTTTCTGTGTGGTACATTTCAGTCATAAATACAGTCAAAACAGTTGCTGTTTCAGGTTATTAACAATTTTTCTACCTGCGTGAGCAAATCATTGCTGTGTCTCATGGGTTACTGACTTGTTGATGTGGTCCAACTCTACTTAAGCCGAAGCCACACAATGCTCTGTTTTGACAATTTCCAACCCCCCCAACAGACACACATACACACACACACGCCCCACCACCACCACCACCACCATCCCCGCTAACACCACAAATCTCTCCGCTTATCCCTAGCCAGGCGAAAGACCACCGCTTCGCCACAACCACGGGTAATCACTTGTTCAGGCTCAGCGCCTCTGCACTTGAGTTAAGATATCCCCTGAATTGTAATGGATTAATTGGTTGAATATACAGAGGGACAGCCTGCCAACTCAGCCTGAACGGAATAGGACTAAATGGCAGGAAAATGAACAGTCCGTGTTTTCAGCAGATTACTCCAAATGTCTACAAGGATAGATAGAGGACCAAGATTGCCTGCAGAAACATGGGTGTACGCCTAAGGCTTTGCGTATGCGAGCGAGTGTGTGTGTCTTTTTGCGGTAGTTAGCATGTATATGCGTTCATGTGTTGAGGTAGACACGGGTTGTCTGTCGGCGCTCGGCTGATAAGCAGCAGCACTAGCTAGCAGCAGAGCGTAATGTTCCTGTTTTAACACTTAATAACCCCGCCAGTGATTTACTGCCTATGAGGCTTTTTCCTGTGTGTTTTGTTCTCTCTATAAAAGCCAGACAGCGTTTATAGAAAGGCAACGCATCCCCCCCAGCACTCTCCAATAATGAGGATTAAGGTGGTGAGACCACATTTACTAGCATTAGTTTTTTTTTTCCCTATTTGTGTTTCGAACATGTTGTTCACAGTGATATCGAAAGCACCTAAAGCAAAGGTTCACCGAAAACAATCAAATGTCCAAATTATTCAGGAGCTTATTTCTTTTGTGCATCCACACACAATAGGACCCATGTTTTTGTATCATCTTATTCGATCTTTCGAGCTCCAGATTTGATTGCGTGGCTTGTCAGAAGGAGTCGGTGGGTAAACTGCCCAATAAAACAGGATTTAACACATGCTCTTAACACTTTGCTCAGCACACGTTTACTCTGAGGTGCTGAATGGATCCTGAAGCAGCGATTGTGCACACTAACAATCTTTTTTTTCCCCTCCTCCCCCTTTTTTCCCCATCCCCCTTGTTTTCCCAGGCTGACTTGACAGGGATCAAATGGAAGAGGTTCGTGTGGCAGGGTCCCACCTCCGCGCCCATCCTCTTCCCGGTGACGGAGGAGGACCCCATCCTATGCAGCTTCAGTCGCTGCCTGAAGGCCGACGTGCTGAGCGTGTGGCGGCGCAGCCAGCGGCAGGGCCGGAGGGAGCTCTGGCTCTTCTGGTGGGGGGACGACCCCAACTTCGCTGATCTCATCCACCACGATCTGGCAGGTAGGTGACCTTTGGCACACACATAAGGACTTGTCGTTTGTGAGAGAGAAAAGGATGTAACGCATGTCGTATTTAGCTGTGTAGGTACATTATATTTATGCTGCTCGCTCGCTTTGTGGAGGTCGGGGTCAGCTGTCGAACAACACCCCTGGTACTTGTAGACACTCAGTAATTGAGTTCATGGGAACGGAGCTGTGTGATGAAGAGATATTTTTTAGAGCAGTCAATATACATTCTAAGAGAAAAATAGCGGGACAGATTTTTGTAGTAAATTGAAGATTTGATAGTAAATTGAGGAAAATTGCGCTATTATTCTGTATGTCTCGGTCATTGCTCCTGTAAAATAGCGGTCTTTTACTGAGCTTATTTATTTTAAAAGCATGTTTATGAGACACTCTCAAGGTTAAACCGCTTAAAGTTGGATGGCTATTTCAGTACATCGTGGAGGGCTCACTGCTTTTGTAAAAAGAAACACTTGTACTTTGATCGGCCTGTTGAGATACATTATTGGCCATACAAAAGGAAGTAATCCAGATTTCATTGCTTGATTGTCAGGTAGGCACAGGGGAGAGGCCCTGTAAGTGAGAGCCTCAGGGATACATTGTTATCCATGTAATCTGATAGGCGTCTAATGCCCCTTACTCCCTTCTGACTGATAATCTAGCCAGTCACACTGGCAGTGCCAACACCTGTCAGGCAACTCCCTCCCTCTGGAGACACCGGGCAACAAGTTGGGTCATAACCATCCGTGTGTTTGTCAGGGTTAACATGGCCCAGCGCCCATTTACAGTTACGCACCCTGGTGTCAGTTTACATCTCTTGTGTCTTCAATAAGATTTGATGACTTTGGCCAGATTCTGTAGCTTTTCCTTTGTTTTGGTTGAGAATTGTCACAATAATAAAAGTGTAAAGGCTCTCAACACTTCCAGAAAGGAGGTTACATTCTCACCCTGTCCATCTTTTGCATATTTTCAAAGAGACTCTTGCATATGTAAACACGGGAACATACCAACAGGTGTGCTGTTAGACTTCAGATCACCGGCATTCTGCAGCACAGTTTAATGGCATCACAGTGGCCGTTGTTGTTAAAGTGGAAATACAATATGAATATGTTTACAGTTCGGTTTAATTTGTCCCTGAACACCCCTGAAAAGAATATGAGCAACTGGACCTCCTTTGTACATTTACACCTGTGCCTTCATGTGGGAAAGTGCAATCAGGAAGTGGTTTGAGACCGGTTTGTGTGTAACCCCCCCGAGGGACTGCTGCCCTGCGGCAGATGGAACAGCTCTTGGGTTTTGAGTCTGAAGAAGTCAGACACGTAAACCCGAAGTCACGTGTCACTGAGGATGCATAAGAAAGGAAGAAGGTATGAGACACTGAGCTCCATCCTATCATAACTTGAATGAGAAGCTGAGCACGCAGGAGCAGCCATGCAGAAATGAAGCAAATGCATCTACCCCCCGCTCTCCTCTCTTTCCTCTTGAGTAAAAAGTAACATTAGCAGTGCGAGATGGAAAAAGCCATCTTTATGCATGCTCCCTGCCATGTAGATTGAACTATGGAGTCCAAGCCCAATGCAGCCCGTCTGTGACCCTCCTTCATTACTGGACATTGTGCCTGAAGTGGACTCAAAATGGGAGCTGAAGGCCACGATGGGCAGCTCATTCAAGCCTAACGGGTCCTGGTAATAACCTGAAGCGTTTGGCTGAGGCCCTCTAATGGAGTGTGCTACATTTCCAGAAGGAGGGGGTGGTATGGAGAATCTATATTTGGAAATTGTTGGAGTCACTGCTGTGTTCTTACTCTAGCTTTGGGGAGATTGAACATGATATATGCTGTGTTTCAGGAGATGGAAATGAGATAATTAAATATTGACTAAAAAATCTGCACCGTCTTTTACTTCCAGGTATTTTAGCACGAAAAGATGAATCATGTTTCACAGGCTTCTTGGCAGCTCATGCTTTCAGTGTGGGATTCCTGAAAATTTTAATAAACCTCCTTGGTGCCACGCATGTATCACCTTCTGAAAGTGATGTTGACGAAGAGTGTCGCTGTCTCCGTCGGCGCATCGTGAGCTGCTGATGATACTCTTCACTTTCCCACTCAACATGTGTTACCGTGCTTCTGTGGGTATGCTTCCCAAAAGCGTGGCGTCATCAGTCATCCTGTGTTTCCCTGAAGTGACTACCCCTGCTTGTGGAAGACGTCGTTCTGGAGCCTGTGCTCTCTCTGTGGGCCTCAGTCAGTCAACTGAAGCAGAGCAGCCTCTCTGGTTGGATCTGCAGTAAGCCAGGGGGCTTCTTCCTTTTCCTCCTCCTCCTCCTCCTCGTTCCAACCTCTGATCCACAGCTGCTGATCAGTCTGTTCAAAATGGAGCGTCGTGAGACCTGTGAACACAGCAGACACGGTGATAGAGGAATGTCAGGACCTTTGTCCAGATGGCTTTGCCTGGATCTGTGAACCTGTGTGTTCCACTGGGGGAGTGGATGCTGCTGGGCTGTCCTTCAGCCTGTTAGTGCAGCGGACTTCTCAGTCTTTTCTAAAGCCCAGGATTTCTGCCTCTTTTCACTTTGCAGCACTGAAATAGGAACAGGTCAAATGTCTCTTGAAGGCTGATTTAAATAGTCAAAAATGTCCACAAGAATTGAACATCACAAGATGTTTTCAGAGCGACGCCTTCTTTTGTCGATCTCAGAAGCTGGGGGACTCTTCAGTATGTTTTGCACGAGATTTGAGGAGAGCTTTGTAGTCACTCCTTTGTATTAGACTCTTTCACCTCTCTCTCCTTCACAATCGAAAACTGGAAATGTAGGATGCTGTGTGGATGATCAAAGGCATGACTGAATCATGATTGGATCCTTTGTAAACTGCTGGGAAAAAGTGGTTCACAGTCTTAAAATGCATACAAAGTAAAGATTCTTCATATATCCTTGAGCTTTGCTTGTGTCCACCCATTTCAAGATACCGACTTGCAGTCCAAATGACAAACATTAAGACCACAGAACCTTTCAGTTCTCGGGCAACACGCATGATGTAGTTCCCTTCTAAAGGTCTGAGGATTATCAAGGATTTTATTGACATCCAGCTGCATCTTTCTGGATGCTCTCCCTGGTGCCCCACCTGTGACTGATGAATACCAGCAAGCGTTGGCTGGGACGACCATGGCAGGATCTGTTCAACTTTTGCTCCGGACTTGGACTGTCCCAGCTGCAGTCAGACTTTAACCGCCGTGCACTTGCTGCCATTAGTTTGATGCCTTTGGTCCAAGCCTCTCGGGAATTTTCAAAAGCTTTCTTTCTTTTTGTGTTTCAGCCTCTTTTTAGTCGTTAGTGCAATGTTGGCGGTAAACATGAAAATCCGCTCTTGTCCTTTCATTTCAGCAGCTGAAATGGTGCTTGCTCATTCCCTACACCCCTTTCCACCCTCATTAGATTAGCAGCCTGTGAAAGTCTTTTAATTTTGAGCAAGTGCCATTTCTGTGTACCAGTGTGCCAGTAATCCCCTCTCTCTAGGGAGATGAGGGGAGAAGGAGTGAGCCAGAGAGATGGGAGTAGTGAAGGGCGGACAACTTAAGGGATCTTTTAACGTCAGGCTCTTAATCACCATTGAAGGAATGTGAGGGGAACAAACCACCAGGCCCCTTTTCTACACCATTCTACGACCCGCCTTGCTCACACTAACACAACGAGAGAACCAATTCTAATCTTCCTCTGGCCATGCACAGAAATTATTCCTAACAAGCAAATGCCATTGCTGAATTAAAAGGCTTGCCTCCCCCCATCGCCCCTCCCAGTGGTTGAGTATAGGCATGTATTGTTATGCAAATATGATGCTCTCTTCATCGTCCTTTCCCTTCAAAAGCTGGTGGAGTCTCCTGACCAGGGGCATCCAAAGCAAAAGATAAATGGCTGCCTTTTCCTTCCCTCGAAGACCTGCTGATCTTTTTCTGCATAGAAATTAGGAGTGGATGTGTCAGTCTGAGTGAAATTGCTCCTTGGCACATTTGTCCCGTGCAGCCTTGAAAGCACATTTTTCTCGCTGGTCCTTCACTTTGCTGCCCAATAATATCAATTTTGTTCGACTCATTAACTTCACTTGAGAGCTCAAACAAATCATATATAGGAGGGTTTTTTTCATGAACGTGATTTGATGGATATTTTTGATCTCAGATTAGTTCAGTGTAAATTCACCTTTCTTCTCATTTCCTCTTTTGAGAAGCACAATTTATCGAAGGGCAAAGTGAAAAAAAGGAGCGTTGGTCATTTGCTATCCAGAACAGGTTATCAGCGAGCCGTCGCCACTGTGGTCACTGGAGGCGTTCCGTCTATTCATTACAGGGTGCTGGGTCAGATCCCTTGTGAGCGGGAGCGACAAATGGTGGGGGAGGGGAGAGGATTGCCTTTAAAATGTCCATCTCCTCCATCAATCTGATGAACACTTTGTCTGTGCTCGACTCGGCGCAGAGGGAAGAAAAGCTCATTTTAGCTCCACCGTGAGCCTATTTTCACAGTAATTTTGTAGCTATTGTTATTGTTTTCAGCTGATACAGAGAGATTCTTGGAAATTTTTTTTTAGCACTGCCAAGTTCATAGATTTTTTTTTGTCTTGTTCCCATTTGATGACTTCCCTCTGAGCATTTGAATCAAGGCAGGAATAAAACAGCCCTGCTTTGCACCTCAGGGCAGAATCCCCACTTCCAAAGGGCATTTTTCAGTAGTGCATGAGGGGCGTGTTGGCACCAAGTTTTACTTTCTTGTAGGTCAGCCTATTTTTTTCTTACCTCTGTGAAGCTTTCTCAACTTGAAAATTATTGAGCTGCCCACATATCTGGCAGAGACGCTCCGTTTGATGCTCCACCAGCAGAATACAGATGTTTGTTGTCGAAAAATGTCCACACAATTCAAATGTGAGAGTGTGTCTTTGAACTGGACTATTTCTTTTGTACCACAGAATTGTTTTATTTTTAGGACAATCTTAAAAGATTGCATTAGCTCCCGATTATATTGGTAAACGAGGGAAGGATGTGATCGGATGATAAGACTGTCTAATTGACATTCTGAAGCTCTACACCTTTTGTGACACATGGTTGGATCAAAAAGAAACAGGTCTGTTTCTTCTTCTGTGAGTAATCCTGTGATAGTCCCGGTCTTATACTCACTGGAGGAAGCTCTTCCTGAGTTTAAAGTCCCAACTTTTAAAGGTGAAACTCTTGCAGATGAATCAAACAAAAGCTTGCAGATTTGCAATTAGTTAAAGGCAAGGTACAACTCAGGAAAATCTACTCACAAGAGGATTCATTGTTCCTAAAGTACTTTAATGTACTTTTGTACTTAAAAAAGCATCACTTTCTGATCTGACTTGCACTGCTGTGATCAGTCATACTAAATACAGAGAAATATGTTCAACTGTTTTGCCAATGTAAAGCCTTGCTGTGGTTTCTGCTTTGATTCTGCATGAGGCTTGCTTGAGGGTTCCATGGCTTTTCTCTGTGCCTTTTTTTAGGGGGTAAAAAGACATTTTTGGCTTTAACAGAGCTGTAATCTTGAAGAGGATGTCAGCCCGTGTAAATGCCTGACTCTACGTTTTGAAGATTGTTACGACATATTTGCTTTCTTGGGCAGTGACAGAAGCGATGACACACAACAATGGCCGTGATACAGATTCAGTTCCACAATGATGTACGGCTCACTGTGAGCACTGTAGCTCGGTGGATGCCCCAGGCAAGGATTCAGAGAGGAGAAATGCCACTCACCCCTCAGATTTTCCAAATGTTATTTGACTTGGACAGCTTGTGAAAGTCAAGCTGGATCCTGAAATCTTCACACTTGAAGTGTAAGTAAGAACAAAGGCTGTCCATAAGCTCGAGAGAGAGAAACGGACTCACAATACGTAAGTAGGATAGGAGCACGTTCCTATAGAAGGGATCGCTTCTGACCAACCCTGGAAGTGCTTTGCTCCTAATGAAGCTTTGTTTGCCCCCGGCAGTGGATCTGTGAGGGTGTGAATGTGTACGTAAGATAATTAGATCCACTTGGTTAACCTCAGCTAAGGATTTGTGGTGTGCTCACTTTTGCTTCTTTGGATCTAAACCTGAGTGTGTAACACGGTGATTGATGAATAGATAAAGCCAGACCAGCTCTTAGGAGGGGAAAAAGTGGAGGAGGCCGATGGCTTTTGTGCTTAGGGATCAATTTTCCAGGGCTAATCTCCTGCCTGTGAACCACCCTCTCCTCTCCTTTTTCCCCCCTCCTCCTGCTCCATCTCCCGCTCGCTCTTTCTGATGGATCTCCATTGGCTGGCACAGCGCAGGGACTCGGCCATGCATGCAGCTCTGGCCCATGGGTGCAGTCTCTCTCTCTTCTCTCTCTATATATCTCTCTTGCCCCACTCTGCTGAAGAAATATTCATTAATTAGTAATGGAGACTTTACAGAGCACCACTGGTTCCCCCTCTCCTTGCAGATAAGGACGCATAGGAGGAGGAAGTGGAGGAGAGGAGAAAACCTTCTGGCCAGACTTGGTAGAATCCCCCTGAGCACAGTTGATCACAAGGCATTAATCTTGCTGTTTAATGACTGAGTGCTGCTCTAATTGCTTGTACACAGATGAGCAACTGTGTGGAGGGGGGGGCTCTAAAAAATTTTCCTAAGCTTTCAAAAAATTCATTAAGTTTATCTTCAGTTTCTAAGGCCTTTATGCTACATGTGTTAAGTGGGGGCTGCTGCTGCTGCTTTGTGCTCTCTGGAAGAGGCGGACCCTCGCTACATGTGTGTTTTCTTATTAGAGCTCTCAGAAAGGTCAGCTCATCTGTGTCTGCTTCACAGGAGCCAGGGACATGAAAGTGTCCAGACCATCAGCTGAGCCCATAAATCTTTGTCCAAATGAGGCCACTCATCCTTTAGCCCCCTCGCACTGACCACCTCCCACGATGCCACGCCACCCCCTCCTGCGTGTGGGGGCTCATAGATCTGTTAACACGCAGGCTCTGAAGCTATGCTAACTCCAAGTTTCATTGAATTATGGTTTCATTTCAAGATTGCAAGTTAAATATTGATGGATTCAGTAAAATGAGTTAATTAGAAGTTCAAATAGAGCTTTGAATTAGAGCTCTGTGAAGGACTGATGGACATTCATTTCTTTATGTATACATGGAGTAAATATTCAAGTGACAAGCAACTGTGTACACAGCGCCATCACAATCCCTGAAATTATGGAGTAAATGCCTCTAGTTTGGAATTTTTCTTATTCTGAACATGTTGGATCATTGGCAGTGGAAATTATTACAAGTAGTTCTAGTAATATCGTTATGGAAAATAATATTCGAAATTCAATGCAAATTTAATTGTTGGAAGTTTTTTCATTTTATGTGTTTATTTTATTCATGTGATTATCGGCTCCTCTGAAATTAAATGTCTGATGATGGAAAAGTTTATATTAAGATTTTTGGTTTGTTTGTGGCTTACAAGTTAGATTTATATTTTTTAAAAATCAATGCAAAAAGCCTTTTTTTTTTTTGTTTTTTTACATCACTTGATAAATTGTCTAAATGTCATTGTTTAAACTACAATATAAATGCAGATGATGCTTTAGTAAAAGACATGGATCTTTTGATTTGTTAAAAGTGTCCTGTTTGCTTTAAAGGCTGCAGGTGAAATGATTCGTCTTTCTGAACTTGGCAATCTCCTCTAACTGTACTTTATCCGTCTCTCCCGTCTCAGGGAGCTCATGTTCCGCTCGCTTCTCCGTATTCTTCCAAATCAAACACTAAATGTCTGCACACACCCTCTAGTTGTTTTGTGGCTTTTCTCCAACACATTTCCACTGACCAAAGCGTCACTCAGCCTTTCTGTTCAACATCTCTCATTCCTATTAAATTCACAACAGCACCAGCGCTGTGTTCTCCATGGAACATCTCGCACTGTCAGAGCTTCATGATTTTGGCATGTTAGTAAGTCTTGTCATGACGGTCCTGTTTATATTTGTGTGTTGCTTTACTTTCTTTCAATGCAAAGTGATAAATGCTGGTCGAGCATGTAGGAATAGTTAACTAGTGTCTTTGATTAATTTTGTGGCTAGTCCTGTTTGCTGTTTAAGTCCTGCTTGGACTGTGACCTCACCACTCTGTTTGACGTGATCACTCGCTCTTTTTTTAATTTGGTTCCACTTGCATGTGATTTGTGGTCTTCAGGGAGTGAAAAAGTGGTTCGCTCTTTAGGCAAACCTCATAAGCTGCAGCATGTTTGCAGGCTTGGTGTGGATTAATGTTAATGTGAGCTGAGGCTTCTGTGCTCGCTTTTGTCCCAAAGAAGACTAATGGGTGTCACTCTGGGACCTAGCGAAGACAAGTGCAACGTGGAAAACAACATGGTGAGGGATTTGTTTTGGTTTTTTAAGTGTTTTGGAATTAGTATTATTCCCTCCGAACCCTCTGTGGAGTTGGTACCTTGTCGTTCTGACGGTCGAGTCTATAGACGTGTGTCAGGGGGAGTCCTCCATTAAAACAATTGCCAAGCCGAGTCCCTGCTGTCCCAGGAGTCACCCCTACCTGTCATGCTGTTGGTTTTTCTAGCTGTTTGTAAGTGTGGATGAACAGATACGATCATTCCTCGAGAAAGAGAGTCATGATGTTTACGTAGGCTGGAATGCGAGATTTTGACTGCAGCATTTTCTGTCTCTGCCCGGAAAATGCTGCAGCGGGAGTTGCATGATGAACATTAGGTCGTTAGGAACTCTTGATGTAAACCAGACTCCTGTTTTAGAGCTGCTCGGCGCTAGAGGGAGGGACTGAGGAGTTACAGGCGACAGGGAGGGGGCTGTACGGGGCAGATGTGGTCTTGGCACAGCGAAGCAGATGGGATCACCATGGCGGATGATGTGAGAGGAGGTGCAAGAAGGTTTTGCTGCCAGCTTCAGAGGGCTGGAGCCTGACCGCTAGTCAGATGTTTCTCTTGTCATCGTTTTGAGCCTTAACGCTCTCCCTATTTGAACATCTTTTCAGTGTTATCACTCAGGCTGATCTGTGATCTGTCTGTGGAGCCATTATCCTATTTGGCTTTTCCCTGTCTTTTCTCCTAATCTGCCATCAGTGCCTCAGCGGTCCTCCCTTTTTCATGTCGAATTTTTGCCCTCTTGCTCCATTTCTCTCACGATAGCAGGACCAGCTGCTAAAACATTCATTGGCTGCAAATAAACAACAAAAAAGGCCTTTCTTGATTCCCTGCATGTTGTATTCACATTTTCTAGAAAGTGAAATGGCTCCATACTGGACTTGATTTATTTTTATTCTGCAGTTGCTGTTAATTTTTAATGGGAAATTGCTGTTTTCCTTCCTCTTTCCTGTGTTGGCCACGCTTTTCTGCGTTCCTGATCTTATCCCTCAAGATATTTTTGCACCTGATGAATTGGTTTGTTTCTCCTCAAAATCGTTGGGCACATAGCCTCTTTACTTGGCAGCTTGCCTGAGGTTGTTTTCCTTTGGTTGGGCTGGATGTAGTGGGTTGGAAGGCGAGCTGAACTAGCTGTGTTCAGTAGAGCTGTGGGGTCTAACAGTTAATTTGACCAAGCGAGGTACAACCTTATTTTAATTCTTGAAATTCCATTAGTTAAAAATAAAGATTTGGAAACGTTTTTGAAATGTCTGGAATAGCTCTTAATCGTTTTATGACGATTAGAGAGATTTTTGTAGAGCAGCATTTCCGCATCAAAAATAATATGAATAATTTAAAGAAACAGAAAAAGGCGCTGAACTGCCTCCTGTCTGTTTGCAGCTGTGTCATTTGCATCTGATGTTGTGGTTTTACTTCTGGCACTGCAGGCCAGATCAAGCCAGTGTGCCAGGAACAACGTGCGCTGTGTTTGTCATCTGGTGTGAGGGAAAGAAGTGAAGTGAGCGGCTTCCAGTGACTTTATTTAACTCTACTTATTTATTTATTTCTTGCCAGAGAGTTGGCACAATAGCTTCACATGCTCTTGGATTGTGTGACCTCTATCCCGTGTCAGCCTGTCAGCACACACCACAATGCTTTTCGTCCATCAAGAGATGTTTCTGAGAGTGGGAAGATGCTCCTCTTCTTACTTGCTTTGCAGTGAACCGTTTCCCCGTGTTCCACTGTTTTTATCTGCAATCTAAGCTGCACATTTTGCTGCTGTTCTTTCTGTGTGATTCAAGGTGTAGTTACAAACCATGATTGTTTTGACAACATTGTCAACATATGTTTATTTGTGCTATAGACTGTGTTGTTCCCTCAAAGGGTTTAAGTCCAGTGTCTGCGAAGTAGATGGCATATATTATGTTGTTGTTCCCATTTTCCTCAAACATCATTTCGTGTTCTCTATAAATGACCACAGGCTGTTGCCTTCACCCCACATAAAAACCGAGCCGTCCCTGCGTTATATTGGTCAAGCATTCAGACCTGTACTATTCAGCTGTTGGATGCCAGTCACCCACCTTATGACTTTACAGTGAAGGATGACTCATCTTACTGTTTCACTTATTTTTGTGGGTGTCACAGTCTTTGTCAAATGCACTCAGTTCAGATGGAGCTCTTTTTTATCTCCATATTTCTTTGACTATTCATCAGCGTTTCAGTGTCTTGCTTTTTTCAGTTAAAACAAAAATCCCAATTCACTGTTAGCTGGTTTTTCCCACTGCACTGAAAACAAAACTGGGGTGCTGTTGAACTGTGAATTTCCTGTCCTCTCACACTTCTAAAGCCTGGTATTAAAAGTCAATGTGCAGTGCAGCTGAAAGCCTCTGAAACCTCCACAGCCTAAAAGCAGAGAACAGCAGGTTTCTACTTCACCTCTCTTTCTGTCTCAGTGAACTCACTCATGTTTGCATTTACATGGCCTGTTTGCCAACTTTTTGTAATGTCAGTTCAAACCTACTGCTTTGCATTTCAGGAAATGGGTAAATTTCTGGATCTGGAGTGTTGCACCTAACGGGTAGAAAGCAAATAACCTTGTTGCAGTTTTTCTTCAGTTTTTCTGTGAAAAAAATATGAAAGCACCACCAAGCAACATGGTGGCCATTTCACATTTCCCCTGACAATGACGACTGCATTTCCAACATGAGTTCAGACACAGATTCCAATCATTGCACCACCTGGAGTTTAGTTGTGACAGATTTAAAATACCTGCTAAACTACTTAATTTTAATGCCAGCATGTCTTTTTTTCCCATAGTAACATACATACAAAGCAATGCTGTCTGATGAGCAGTATTTTGTACTTATGGCTTGATGTTGGACAATATGTTCAATGTGACAGTTGGCCCTCCCATATGTCATCTTGTAAACATTGATGGATATCCTGATTAGTGACTGTGCCAAGTGTAAGTCTGCTCCTAGCTGTCCTCCTACCAGTCACAGCAGCATCACGCACTGTTCTGCCTGCTATTGTAAGTGGAGTTTTGTGCTCTCACGTTTGACATTGTTTGCCCCGGGGAGTTCTTACCGGCTTTACAGAAGTGGTGCAGAAACTCCCAAAGCTTTCCACTCCTCTCAGGTTTGCTCACATGTCTCTGTTTTCTGGTGTCTTTTTCAGCCGAGGACGACGGGCTGTGGGAGAACGGCCTTTCCTACGAGTGTCGCACTCTGCTGTTCAAAGCCATCCACAACTTGCTGGAGCGCTGCCTCATGAATCGCAGTTTTGTTCGCATCGGCAAGTGGTTCGTCAAGCCCTACGAGAAGGATGAGAAGCCCATCAACAAGAGGTGCGTTAACTCCACTTGTTCTTGTCCATGTTTTCTCTCCTCTGTGGCGGGGTGACGCTCAATCACCCAAACTTTTGCTGGTTTTTGTGTCACCCATTCCTTTTGCCATGCAGTGCACAGTCATATGGTGTAGCTGAGCTGGCTGAGCCCAGTCCCATGGACATACAGGCCTGTGTTATTGACCATTCAGTAGGCTTTTGAATGCACACTCTCACTTCAGGACTTCAGCTCCCATCAAACACCTGACATTAAAATTATTCACATTATTACTTTATTTTGAGGCTAATATTACAAACACATGCAGCGTACAGAGGATGGAGAGCAAATCTCGGCAGTTATCTTGCATCTCTGCTTGTTTATGTTGACACAGTTTACATAATGTTTTTCTTGAAATTTTGCTTTCCTAATTTACTTTTAAAGATTTGTAATCTTTTATGTAGTTGAGGTAACTCCGTGAATACGAGCCACTGAGACATTACTTTTACCACAACCGTGTGTGCTCCACTTTGATGTAGACAGTGTCCTTCGAACAGAAAGCATCTATCAAGATAAAAGTGTTGCCGTTTCAAATCAAGTGGTTGCTGTTTTTCACAGGTCAATCATTCACACGGTTTATGTGATTTCTTTGCTGAATGAGGAATAAAAAGGATGAGAAAGATTAGCTTAATTGTTTCTAGGAAAACCTGAATTTTGCCCTTGAACACAGTATCAAATCAGTGTCATCTTATGACAAAAAGAAAACTGGTCCAGACTGCAGCAAATATCCAATTCCACATGTTGGTTTCCTTTACTCTGCGGCTCTCACTACATGGCTGAATAGTGATACTTCAGCTGGAGCAGTGGAGAGGTGGTGCTCACTTGTGGAGTGTTGCAGATCAGTATGCAAAATGACCCCAAAGCTGCACCGTTGGCTTGTGTGTGTGGCTGAATTATTAGTTTGGTTGAAACATCTTGCTGGTGTTTGTTTGGACCGTGGGTGTGAACATGTGGCTCACATGCCGGCAGTTTGCAACAAGGGATCTTTTTTTTTCTTTTTAATTAATTTAATGTACTGCAAATGAGCTCTTCTCAAATCTACTGTAACATAACCAAACAAACCAATGGCTCTGGGTTCAAATGACATTATTGATGTTTCCCTAAAACACCGGGGATGGGCCCGGTCCCAGTCTGGCAGATCAGCTCGACGCATTCTTAAACTACATTATAGTTGTGATATGAGAGTATTGAAAAGAGCAGAAAGAGTTGCCGTCGTGCCAGCGCAGTCTGCTTCCTATCTCTCCTCTTGCTCGGAGTGTGTTTGTGTACATAGTCGGCTATCTGCTGAGCTGGATTTCTCACCGTCCGTGTCTGGGTTTATTGATAACGGATGGAGACGCGTTTTGTGAGGAGAAAGTGACCATAGCGCTTTTTTGCCATTTCAGCTCTCTGACTCCTTCTGCCTTACAACATCTTCACTCTGAACATACAGCGATTGTTTGACAGCTCAGATGGAGACGCTAACGTTTTTTTTGTGTGACGGACTCACTTTTGCAGTGTCAGCTGCTGCAGGTTTGTGTATGTATGCGCAACATTTACAGGTTTGTGTTCAACGTGGATTGTAAAGCATAGAGGCTAATTCTCTGTAACTCCTCTGCTGTGTGTGCATGCGTCAGTGTGTTGTTTTTAAAAGTTGTTGTGGTGTTGTTGCCAGAACTTCCAGTCAGGCGATCACGGGGGCCGCACAGCGATAATACTCTTGTGTGTGCATGGGCACGTGTTGGCCAAAGCGGCTGTGCAGTCCATTTTAGAAATGGCCCAAACTCCTGCTATCCTCTCTATTCGTCTCTTATTACAATGTGTGGTCGCACACCAGTTGTCAGCCTTGATGGAGACACTTTCACAGCCTTGCACCTATAACAACATCACTCAAGACAGGTGTGGTAAATGTTGATTTAAATGGCACAATAAAGGACAAAAAGCAGGACAGAGTGACACTAAAGATCAAGCTGCTGCTCTTTGAAGCCGAGCACTGGCCTTGTTTTTTAACTCTGATGCCTCTTTACCCAGTATGCTGATCACACAGGGCCCCACTACAGGGAAACAACACAATGGTCTTTTCCTTTGCTCTGGAATTCACAGGCCACCCTCTGTGTCTGGTTCTCTCACTCAGAGCTCTCTCTCTCCCTCTCTCTCCTCTCCCTTTCCCTTCACCCCCCCTGCTGTCAGGGAGCAGACTGGGCAGGTTATAAATAGTGGTGCAACCACCCTGAATCTCAGTTGTCGTCAAGGATGTTTTTCCTCTGTCCTTTGGGGTGATCCGCCGCGGCCCCGCCACGCCGGGATCTCGGCAAACAAAGCACCAACAAACTCTGTCGGAAATACAGTGGACCCCTTTGTGCCTTTTTGTTTGTTTGATGTTGCTACTGGGCCGAGTGCAGCTGGTCTCACACAGAAACATTTCCTGACCTGCTGTTGATGTACGACTGGAGTGTTAGCAATTATTAAAGGGCTCAAGTGTTGTTGGGTTATGTTTGTTTTGGACAAAGTTTTGACGAGTACAGAGCCAAGTCCTCCTTTTTTATCCTCTTTGCATCTTGTCTCCTTGGTGATGTTCCAGCAAGTCCTACTAGTGCTTCCAGAGTAGTGGTCACCCTGGGGGAGAGTTCAGGCTCACGGGTGGCATGATGATGCTTTTTATATCAGTGCTGAAGTGTTACATCATTCCCACTGACTGGCTGGCTCCTTTGGGAGCAGGTTTGCAAAGTTCCAGGGAATTTCTGCTCTTATTGTCCAGTGCGGACTGTACTGAACTGTACATTGTTTCATGTCTGGCAGTGTCGAACACCTTTTCTTCCCTCTCCCTAAACAAAGAAAAACACTGAACTGAGAGCTGAGCATTGTTTGCCAACACCTCTGCTCATCTGTCTCCTTTAAGCACCTTGTTCACCTTTCATTGACAAGTAGGTCAGAGACTATTTAGTAATGCTTCTCATTCTCAGCTACAAGTGGATTTGCAGCAAGGAAAGCATTCTCGAAAGCACCTCTTTTAGTATGCGACGCCTGAAATCTCATAAATTTTATTTGCACAATGAAACGGTTTTACTCTCAAGGTAATCTCCGGGGTTGGAAGAAGACAAACATATGTTGGGGAATACCACTTAGTTTTCAAAGACTATTGTAAACAGGGTAATATCCATTAGATGTTTAGATAAACAGAGCAGTGTCAATAAAAATGCAGGTATTATTGATAAAACTGCAACATACGGCATCTAATTTTGCAGCCACATTTAATTGCATGCTTAAAAACTAGATAAATCAGCTGTTTTCCTCTACATTCAGTCAGATTAATGTCTGTTATGATTCCCTGCAATTGGCTTAGTGTCATAACCTTCCACCTCTCACTGCTCTCACCTTTTATGGTTCTGATGGGTTGTTTGGACAGAAAGCAACATTTTGTTGACACAGTCTTTGTCTCGGTGGAGTTTGCGTTTCTGAAAACGCTTCTCATTAAATGATCACTTCTCAGAGAGCAAAATCAGTTCCTAAAACGATGTTTGGTGCTGGCCATGTTCAGCCTGGACTTTTTAAAGGCCAGTGTCACACGGCTTCAGTTTAACTTGGAAATAGGAAACGGAGATCATCTTGCTGCTCTGATCGGCGCTGCGGATGGGAAACACTGGATGCCCTCACTGAACAGCAGATGCATTCTGTGCAGCTGACGGTGCTCATGGCGCCAGTCTGTGTCGAAATGCTTACATGATCTGTACTTACTCTCCCCTTTTTTAGCCTCTTATTTTAGCTTTTTGCATTTTGGAAGCAGGCAATTTTCTGCATTAGAAAATGAACCAAGCAAAGAGAAAATATGAATATAGCCCTGACAGAACCCAGCAGGGAGGGTCTATTTAAAAAAAAATGTGCAAAAAAATTAATTCCAGCATTATAATTAATAATTGATATTGAACGCAAATGTAATGTTTTAATATGTTCTCTGATGACAAAAGTGCCTGCTGATTGGCCAGTGCTTCTGTTCTGACATGAGCTGTAAACGGAGCAGCATGTGTTGACAGAGCTGACAGTAATTCTCTTTGTCTGGAGTGCAGGCAGCTCCAAGTTGTGCAGCCTGCTTCTTTCTCTGAACCTTATACTGCAAGGTAGACTGGCTTCAGGAAGCACAGAGAAAGAGCGGGAGAGAACATGAGGGGAGGGAGGGGGGGAGGCAACGAACAAGGGAGAGCTCCTTTTGGTTGTCATGGCAGCAGGGAAATGCACCCTGGGATCGTGTGTTTCCAAGGTGAAGCGGGATGCTCGTGCTCGATTGGTCAGCTTTAGGCAGACTGACTCGTTGACTTGCGTCTAATTGGCTACATTACCCAAATTCAGAGCAACATTAAACCCTGGCTGCTTTGATGTTTCAATTTGATCAGGACAAAAGGGATATCATTCCTTCTCTCTGCTTGGTATGCACTTCGTATTTGAAGTGGCTATTACAAGATCTACGATGTATAGTGACTGCTCTGCAGTCAGGAGTGTTAGATTTCTTCACCACTGTATTTATATGTGGCTTTTTTTCCTGCAGCACATTTAGTTGTTGTTGCCTGATGGAAAGCGTCATTAACAAATCAAGCTGTTGTGAAATGAGGGCAGTCTGCGACAGCTCCCATCGCTGGAGCAAACAATAATGAATGGATGCAAAACACAGTTAAGCAGTATCAAATGCACCCGCGTAAACACGTGCGTCTGTCTGCACCCTGCTGGCTGACTGGGTTATGTGGGTGAGCACATTCTTCCTCTATTGTTTGGTCCTAATGTTGGGAGGTGAGTGTGTGAGTCCTGGTGCGCTGTGGCAGGCGGAAGCCGAGAGCAGCACTCTGTTAAGTAGGACAGTGCGGGATAAAGGGCCACTGCCTCCAGTCTGGGGCTAAAGTGCTAAATTTATCCCCACCCTGCTCCCAGCACAACACAAACACACAGGGAGACCGGGCACACACACGCGCTCATCAACAATCAACATGCAAAGCCACTGCACGGCGAGGGCAGTCGCGGAGTTGGCACACAAGTTCTTGATTAGTGTGAGCGGCGCAAGGCGGAGGATTTTGCAGTCAGGAAACATTGCATGTGGAGCGCGCTGACAGACCGGTCACACTTATATAGACATGCAAGGCGACTCAGCAGGTCTCCCAAATACCCGTCCCCACCACACACGGCCGACCCCTTTACCCCCTGGTCTTTGCCTTTACTTCATTAGTCTCTCTAGCAACAGAAACCCCTGGGAGACCGGGCTCTGGGACCATGTGACCCAGCACTCTTGATATATCATGTTGCCGGAGAGATCCTGTCCAGATGATAAATATGGCTCTTAAAGGAAAATACCAATTTTTCTTTATTGCCAAGGTTGTTTAATTGCTGCACATTATTTTCAGTGTACTTCTTTGTTTGTGTGTATGTAAAACAAAAGCACACGTACCACCGGTCTCCTGTGGAGCCAATGATTTTTATGTGCCAGCTAATTTTATCCATATCCCAACACTTGGATCTTTTCTTCACACCAGATTACATATGCTGACTGCATTTGTTAGGACAATATTTGTACATAAAGTTACTGCCAGAGAAATAGTCAACAGCCTCTCCAGATAAATTTGCATCAGTCAGTGTATTAGTATAGATTAAAGCTCCCTGTCATGATGCAGAACAAAGTACAACATAATGCGTGAATGAGATTATGAAAGCTATTGTGACTTTGATTAACACATCTCATGACACTGCGCGCAGCCAGCCAAACGTTTGGAATACTTCAAGCTGTACGAGGAAACAAGAGACCATTAAAAACTCACTGCACCTTATTGTAAGATCATTCACTAATTTCCGCTCCTGAATGCCTTCCTCATTTCCTCTAATGCCAGCGAGAGGCCCTGGGAGAACAAAGAATTCTTCTCCCATTACTAAAGTTAACATGCGTCATTGTGCTTTTATGTATTGCAGATGTAAGAAAGCCTTCTTTGGTGTCAGTAGTGAAACACAAGAGGAACAACAGGGACAGATTCCCTCATTCGCGAAAGGGGAATCCTGTGTCCTTAAATTTCCTCCGCTGCCTCTCGGCTCTCTTGTTCTCCCCGCCCTCCCGCCTCCTCGGCCGCTGCATTCCTCCCATTCCTCCCCAGTTCCCATGTGACCACAGCGCTACGGCCGCGCACAGGGCCAAGCGAAGGTCTGAAAAAGTCGTCATAGTTAATCCGCCAGGCATCGCTCCCTCCCTCCTCACCCCTCCCCATCCTCTCCGTCCTCTTCGGAGTCACTGCCATGCCCGTGGCACTGTCTTTAATCCAGAGGTTCAGACAGATGGTCACATTTGAAGCTAATCCCTGATATGGTTTTGGACCTTTCACCTCATCTCTGTAAACTACAAGGTGGCTCCATCGTAGCGTCTGATGTGCAGAGAAACCTGGCAATAAAGTTGCTTTCCGAGACCATTGAATGTCTCACAAAGTGAAGGCTTCAGTTTCCCTGCATAATGTGCGTGGGCTTCATCATTAACATTAACTGGGTTGTTTTTGTTACAATAATATTTTTAATGCAGTGACTTAAAGTTTTGTCTTTTAAATGACTTGACGGGTAAAAGTAGAGACCCAATAAACAAATGTTTCTCAAAATTTGTTTCTGAACAAACTTCCTGAATTGAGGAGCTTCACTGAACTTTTTATTGCCCTGTTGCATTATGAGTCCACCCTTAAACTTAGCTGTGAATACTGCATTATTTTAGCTTTTAGCACTTATAGTGGCAACTTTCAGATGTTTACTTTTTCTATATTTACCATCTGAGTGAGATTGAGCATTTGAGAATAAAGAGAGATACTAACCACATGGTGACTTCTCATGTCAGCCACATGAAGTAAAATGACCTTATTTAATAAAGTCTGCAAAGGATTACCTACTCTTCAACCTCCCTCCTCTTCTTGGATTGGGTGATTGCCCTGGAGATCAGATTTAGTCGCAGCGCTTAAAACAAGAAAACTCTTTGAAGTAGAGAACTTGTTAGGGGAAAATTGTCGAGACTCTCTGAATGTGGGATTTTCCGATCCTGATGGCACAATCTTGGCTCCTTTCAGCACCGTTTGTGAGATGCGTAGACTATGGTTTGGAGGTCAACAATTCTTCTGACTTGCTCCAAAGTGAACACCATGTACACTACTCAGAAAAGGTCTGTTCTTGGTATTGTAATCTGTTAGTTCAGTCATTGTCAGGGGGAAAAAAAGGGCCTTTGACCTTTTGTTTCCTCGTGTGCGGATTGTTTGTCAGCTCAGAAAGCTCAGTGTTCTTTGAATTCTGTCAGTCTCATGTTTCTGCATGTCACCAGCGCTCGGCTTCATGCCTTCTGTTGCAGGTGTCCTGTGTTGCTGCTGTTCGTCACTGTCGTACTACAGAATGTACCTGTGTCTGATCACACTCACTCCTTGATAGTGTAACATGATGGAAAGGAGCCTGAAAAGGTCGATAATGCTTTTTCTCAGCGTTCACACCCCGAGCTGTTAATCTGATGTGAAAGTCTAATTTCCCTCCACCGAATCAGTGAGACTCTAATATGTATTCTGACATTCTCTGCGAGTTAATTAATTTGTTCAGCAAGACAAAAAGATTATGTCGCCCTGTTAA
>JAUESF010000006.1:1632792-1648791 GCA_032274765.1 Malacoctenus tetranemus
TGTGTGTGTGTGTGTGTGTGTGTGTGTGTGTGTGTGTGTGTGTGTGTGTGTGTGTGTGTGTGTGTGTGTGTGGTCCACGTGCTGAGTAGGTGTGTGTAGCAGCAGCAGGCCACGGGTGTTTGCAGAAGAATTGAATTTGGCACGATGTTGTGTGTTTGTGCGCATCGCTTGTGTGGACAGAGCCGTGAGCACTGCTACATGTAGACAAACTGGCAGATCCTGTGGGATTGTGTTGCACTTTGTCACAGTGGAAGCTCTGACTGCATTCTGTCGCTCTTGTTTGTGTTACTGTGTGTCACTGAGCGAGGCAGCAGTGAGGAAACGTGCCACGTGCTGCTGCTGTTCATGCTCTGATGCTCGTTTGGTCAAGTGCTGATCAAGCACCTGTTTGCATCCTTCTGCATGGAGTTGCTTACTGGGAGTTTTCCTCCCGTGTCTTCTGTCATGACAACATGACGAAAACAATCGGTCAAATTTGAGAACCTTTATTTCTGCTGCAAGTTTAAAACATTTGTATGAAATGAGAGATTAATGATTTTTTTGTGTGACCTCCAAATATTCAAAGTGGTCTTTTTGTATGACAAATGACTACAGGGTCCTATCATGACCATTTAGCATGAGAATGTCTAAATGTCAGCAGCTGGCATGCCTGGATAATCTGCTTAACCTATCAGCCATCACTGACAGAGCAGTCTGTACAATCACATTTGCAATGAAATTGATTTCAATCTGATGTGATACTGTGCGCGTGTGCGTCCGTGTGTGTGTGTGTGTGTCCGTGTGTGTGAACTGTGCTTCAGCCTGCTGAGCCACAGATGGCAGCCCTCTACCTCCATCCTCCAAAGTGCCGTGCGCACACACAGATGTGTGTGAATGTGTGGTGTCAGGTCTTTCTGTGCACGCGGGACGAGAATGGTGCTGTGTATTTGTGTCGATGTCTGCAGAATGCACAGGCACATTTTGTCTCAGCCTCTCGCTCTTCTTTTCCTCTCCCACCTCTGCCTTATTCTCGGGGATGTTTTCCCTCCATGTAGACTCTCGCTGCACCGTGTTAGCTGGACGGCCTGTTGGTCAGCAACAGATAACAGCACTTCCATTGCCTGACATACTAATCAGCTCTTTCATTTCTCGAAAATTGCACCTAAGAGTCTGAAATCACCCGCTGCCCACCACCACTGCTTCCTCTGTTTCTCGGTACTGTGTAAACAAGGAGCACCAGCCACTCAGCTCAAACCTTCTCCTTGCTGATTCCTTCACATGCTGCAGGTGGTTCGATGTCTTGTCCCTGTCAGGACCGGTGTGTGTTTCACACCACACGCACTTCTTTCTCCCTCTTTCAGATGCAAAGCTGCACTCAGAGCCGCTGCGTCTAATTTACTACCCGGTGCCTCAGGAGCGGTGACACGTCCTTCCAAAAACACTGTTGAAGGGTTGCTGGTTAAATGTTTACTTGGCTGGTGAAAGTCGGTGAAGGAGGTCCTTGTATTGGGTCTTCAGCTGCCTGACCTGTCAACATTGTCGTTGTTCATAATACATCATTATTTCTGTCAATTTACATCACATCTAACATTATTAGAAAAATAACTTATTAAATTGGCATTACATTTTAAAGGTTTAACAAATTTTTTTTTTCTTAGAGAATTAGATGCATAGAGGCAATATAACTAAAGTGATGTTTTTGTTGCGATGGAACAATTGCAATGAAATCCAGACAGTTTTTCTGTGTTGCTTTTGAACCACATTGTGTGTCAGGTTTTTATATTGACTATTGTTTGATTGTTTGTTCAGGTGCCCACGTATGGATTCAGGTGACATCAGGGTTAATCCATGCATCACTGGCAGCTGTGGCACAGTGTAACCAGAGAGATCAATGATGCTTGGCTGTTGTTTGTATTGTGTTTGGTGTTTTTTTTTCCTTGGTGGTGGCTGAACATAACCTCAGCTGAACGGGATCTCTGCGGTGGTTCTCAGCCACTCTGTATTTTTCTTGCCTTTTCTAATTGAGACCGCGAATGCAGCACAGCCTACTCGGTTGCTCTCAGGTCACATACAGTAGCCATAGTTAATTTGTCATACTCTGTATTTACTTGTTGAAGTGACAGGATTGCTGTTGTCATTCTAGCCACAGAAAGGGATGTTTTCAGAGTATTCAGTGCATCTCGAGAATTGTTCAACCCAGGTGTCACAATGGAGCTGCCAACAAATGATTCTATTTTATCTGTGATTTTACCTGCCTGTGCAGACACCTCAAGCACGAGGTCACAAAACACATTCGACTACACTGAGGCAAGGATCGAATTTCGATCGTCTCTAGTTGCGCTGATAACACTCCATTTTTTAAAAAAAACAAACAACAAAAGCACCTGGATCAGGCTCTGGACTGCCCTCTGCCACCTGAACTTCTCTAATTACTAAAGGATGTTGATGATGGGAACACCGTCAGTGTAGAAAAGTACATCCCCACCTGATTGCCGTCCGAACTGCAGCGTGCAGAGGTGCTTTCTGTGCGAACAACAAGTGAGTCAGTCTGCCGGAGCCTGCGCTGTCCTCAGATGAACTCGGAGGCTGTGTTTCACAGTACAAGGGCTGCAGTTTGTCTCCCCCTTCACTTGCATTGTGTCTGCTTCAGGAGCCACTGCCATGGCTCAGAGGACGACTGATTGCAGCCACCAATAACTTCTCCCATTTGCATACGGCCATGTGAACATTGTGTTAAACGGGTCCGTGGACTTTATGGCGGGAGCTGTCCAACACCTAAATACTGAACATTTACATACTTTGGTTGCGTCCTTGCATATTGCTTTGTGTCACTGCTTCTGAGTCGTCTTTATTAAGCTTCCAGCTATAGAATTACAATATTCACAGACGAGAGCCTCTTCATTTTGCCAGAAAAAGAAGTCTGAGATGAATGTCAAACTCTGCAGGGCTTAGGGCATCTCTCCACTACGTAGGTGGTATTATCTTATTGAAGTGCTCTCTTTTTCTCCCCATCTCTTTGCGCTCCGCTCTCCTCCTCTGCTCCTTTTCTTTAATCCTCTGCAGAGTAGGTGTGTCAGAGCGCCAGAGACGGGGAGAGAAGACTGATATTTGCTTAACCAAATCCTTAGAGGAGGCAACCCTCTTTGATCCACTTCCAAATGCACTTCGTCCGCTCTCATTTGGTCGTTTGTCTGCTGCGCTGTCCCGGTGTGTTTGCACGTGTGTGAAGAGGTGTTGAACAAGAGAAAGAGACAGACGGAGGGAGGGAAGCCTGCAGACAATGCCCTGCATTTTGCACAGCTCCTCTCTCCTTCCGTCTGCTGTGTCCTCGCTCTCTGTTCCCTCTTTAACTTGTCTTTTTTTGTTGTGTGCTGCTGAGGTCAGACTGGCACAGGCAGGCGTCGCTGCTGTGAGCAGAGGAGCTGTTGTCTGTCTGTGTGTGTGCGTGTGTGTGTGCGTACGTGCGCGTGTGTGGTACTGTTTTGTGGCTGAGCTTATTGGCGAGAACTTCAGGGTTGCTCAGGGCTTGCCCCTTTTGTTTTTACACACAGCGCCATCCACATGAGACACACGGAAGCACACACACAAACCACCTGTGATCATAGCTGCATTGACTCACCGCTATCCTCAGCCAGGCACAAGCTATTTAGGGCTTCACAGTGTGAACTCCCACCCAGATTGGTGGGATTTCTGCTCAACATAAGGATTCTTTTCATCATTATCTATCTGAATGAAAATATGCCCAGCTATCAGAATATTTTGATACAGGCATAGGAAGCATCTTTGTATCAGATTGAAGCTTCCGCTTGTACTCCCTGGTATCCATCTATCGCTGGTTTCATCTTTTCTTTTCAGTCTCTGTTATGTTGTGGCAGAATACAAGTAAGAGGAGAGGTCCCATTGTGTTCTTTGACAAAAAACAGACAGGTTTCTGTAATCACAATTTCTTTTTCTACCTTTCTTTTCCCTCTCATTGCTTCCTTCTCTATGAGCAGACTATCTGATCCCCCCCCCCCCAACACTACCCTACTATATTCGTTGCAGGCCCCACTTCTTTTCAGAGGTGCATATTAAAGCATTGTAATGGCAAATGACTCACCTCCCTCCTCTCTCTCCCTTTCTTTTCTTCCCGGCAGCGAGCACCTGTCCTGCGCCTTCACCTTCTTCTTACACGGAGAGAGCAACGTGTGCACCAGTGTGGAGATCAACCAGCACCAACCCGTCTACCACCTCACCGAGGAGCACCTCACTCTGGCTCAGCAGGCGTCCAGTCCCTTCCAAGGTGGGTGTCCTCTTCAACTGGCAAGCTTCGCAAGCAGCACGAAGGCGCAGTGCGGCCCAAAAACTATTAAAGCAAACATGTTACGCAACAACAGTAAACAGTGGGTCCTTGGTGAATTATGCAGCCCCCCTGAGCCACTTAGAAACAGATCCCACATGTAATCTCGGAGTGAGGTGTAAACATAATGGCAAGTTTGCCTCAGGACTGTTTCTAAACATTCACCGTTGGTGCTCACAATGACCACATTTTTCCTGAAAAGCCCATCAATGGATGCTTGACTGAATGGACGCGTCATCGTCTGCCATGTCACTTTGAATCGACCTCCAAGTGGAGTGCTTCACTCAGTCATACTGAGACTCATCACAACGACCAAGACTGGTCAAACTCTGATATGTGACGTCTGATGTATTGCATGTGGCAGATCACAGCAGCGGCCGAGTTTTACCCCAAGAAAGAAAATAACATGCTGCTAGTTTTGTCTTTGATTCAGTAGCTCCAGAGCGTTTTGGTGTCTCATCAGTTTAATATAAAAAATGTGTAATTGAAGATCAGATGTCAGAGCCCATAGCTGCCACAATCACATTTACAAAACTCTTGAATAGTTTTAGTTTCCTGGTTGACAGTATGTAACTTCTCACGTTGGTTTCAGGATGGACCTGTATGCGTCTGCATGCTGCTTTTGTATTCTCCTTTTTTCATTATTCAAAGCTTTGCAAAAGCCACAGAAAAAAAGCAAATCCTCTACTGAGTAACGCTACATGCAGTGACGAATTACCAAATGTTAATGTTTGTTTCCTCTAACAAAAAAGTAGCTTCTAATCATAAAATGCGCTAAACTGCAAAATGGCTGAGACTCGGTTTAAACTGTGGGAGCAATTTCCTCAGTGGCTCAGAAGCAGATGTAATGGATTAATACTTCAACCATTTTTTATTGTTACAATAAATAAAAAGCATTATTAGAGGCGGCGAGTTGAAGGCCTTTTTTTCATGCTTACTCATGAAAGTTTGTGCCAAATAGAATACACATTGCGAGGCATGGTTAAATCATAAACATCTATGCTGTCAAGGAACAACAAAGGATGGAATATATTGTCCTGCAGCATTTATCAAGGCTTTTTGCATTCTGCTTAGAGGGAATAACCAAAGCAGCAACATGTTCCCTTTTCTCTGTGTTTGTTTCTTTCAATGTTTTGCTGGTATACGCTAAAATCCTCCAAATGCCTTTTCGGGTGACTTCCTTTCATTTACCAGTTCAGTTCATTAATGTATTCAAATCTGATGTCTGAAAGCATCTAATTGTTGAAATCTGATCTGAACACCACGTTGAATTATGCCCTTAGTTCTTTACTTGTTGTGCTCGGTTTACAAACGGCTTTTTTGCTTGACATACATGCTATTCATCAATATGCAAAGACCCCATTTAGGCTGTTGAGCACAGCACAAACCTGCTGGCTTAAGTAGATAAGGTGGATTGTGCTACATAAATAAGTGAAAGATGCTGTCAGACTTTTTTTTCTTTCTTAGTGAATATTAAATGTGAAATGCTTAGCGCAAGTGCAGGGGTGTCATTTTATTTTTGAATGAAATATATTAGTAACCTGCTTGCGCTGTGTTGGGAGCTGTTGCCAAGATAATGCATATATAATCTGCTGTCAGACTGTCTTTCATTACAGATTGGCTCGCAGCCAGTTTCAAAGAAAAGCCTCCGTAGTCACTTTAAATTATATTGTAGTGTAGTTATAAAAATCTGCGCCTCTAATGATATTCCATCATTGGCTCTAAATTCATTACCCAGGCCCAAGCCAAACACTGTGTAATCCCCAAACCATTGTCTGCTTACATTTCCACGCAGGAATGTTAATGTAGTGACTGTGATATACATTCTGTCTTCACTTGTGTGGCAAAGGAAATGGTTTGCTTTCTGCTCAACATGATTAGACTGAGAATTAGTTCGCAGGAGCATCACACATCTATCCTGTCATGTTCCTATCACAGGAGAGGTCTGTGAGCTCCATCCTGCTGCGCTCAGCTCTTTCCTTCACGTTTGCGCTGACTTTTTGCAAGAGTTCCCTCAGCAGCTTGAGGTCACATTAATGGGCTATAGTTTGACTAAACAACACGTCACCTGAACCACACTCAAGAGGATTATTCTAACAATCTGGAGTGGACGCTCTAAAGCTCACGGCGCACGTTTAGTTGAGCATGTCCAAGTTCTCTTTTTTCCCCTCAACAGTGTTTGAAGTCAGTCCTGGTTTAAGGTTTTTTCCAAAGCCTTCTGAAGATTCATCGACATCTTTTGGCTGGACAGTCTCATAAACCAAGAAAAGCTGCATTTCGTAATCACTGTGAGAGTCAGCTGGGTTTTTATTCAGTGCGTTGCAGGATAGTTTTACAACTGCGAAACAATGAGAATTACAGCTGTGAGGGAGCTCAGGACAAAACAAAACGTTCTGTAACGAATAAACTGTGACTGTGTGATCGCTCATCGGTCTTGAGTAAAGCGCACACTGTCATTCAGCCTCTCCTGCCCTAATTATCAACATTATTTTACCATTGAAATTTAAGCATTACTGTTGCTGTTGCTGTTTTGTGTGTGTGAACGCACGCTGCTCTGTCTTTGGAGATGCACATCAAGATGCTGATGTCGTCTGATGATGCAGGTCTTTAATAAAATTGCTATGGATGAATGAACACAGCTGGAGGACAGAAAAACTTCAGCCAGCTTATATTGTTTTGGTAAATGTTGTCCGTGTGTGTGCATTTGCATAGTGATCGGCACACTTAAAGAAGGAACCGCTGTGCTGCTTGGACTCTATTTAAGGAACACAGTGACTTTGCCATGCTTCAAAATAGTGACGTTAGATAAAGCATGGAGAAAGTCCTTTAACACACATATAAAAAGCCATAGTTGTGCACAGTGGCTGTCTCCTGAAAACGTGCTTGTTGGTTCTTGTGAAATCTTAAATTTTTTGGATTAAATTTTACCTTATTTATTCTTCAGAGTCATCGGTTGACTGGCACCTCTGCCCGGAGTAGAATTTATTTTTCTCTTCTCGTGCTAAATGTGATCCAAGCGTCCCTTCCCTGCACATCCTCTCCTGAGTAATGACAGTGATCACGCTGTCCATTCACCAGTAATTCCTGTATAGCCAGCCCCTTGACTGTCTTTCGAGTCCTCCTGAAGCGACGTGATAATACCCCTCCGTTATATACGTTGGAGCACTGGGGATAAGAATAGAATTATTATTGGAACTTGTCATATGGATTCCTGTAGGGATGTTGATGAGGTCGTTTAGTCATTTGGGATAATCACATTGTTCCCTAGTCACCATCTAATAGTTACTGACGACTAATTTGCTCTGAATACCTGCTGCTGCTCAATATTGCTGTTTTTAAATGTCTCTTTATCACAGTGAGATGATACCACTTGGCTCGGGGAAGTAGTTAGAGTACTCTGTTCCTACGATTGAAACGTTCCAGTGATGTTTTAATTCCCGTTGTGATGGGACAAGCTGGACACACCCTCCAACACTTCTTGAGGTTCCTGCATCTCATTCTGAGCGCACTGATTTATTCTTCTCCTGAACGGAGCAGATGTGTGCGTCTGTGGTGTGTACGTGTTGTATAATCAGTGCTCCCACTACGCTAAGTGTCCGTACACAGGTGCGTGTTTCCACCGCCGCAGTGTATCTCCTCCTGGCTAACCAAGCATAGTGTTGAGGAAGGGCCGACTTCCATCCCCCTTCATCCATCCATCTATTTCTCCTCCTCCTCCCCCCCTCCTGTGTTTCTCTCTCTCCTCGCACTCACCTCTGCCAAGCATGGTTTACTGTGCGGCAGAGCGCTCCGGCAGGCAGACCTCTCCAGGATGTGACCTCATAAAAGGGCGCAGAGCGAATGTAATGAACTCTCAGCCCATTACACTGATCTGAGCACATTTGACATGTCTTCAGGGAGCCCGAGATAGACTCACGGCCAGAGCGAGGGAGAGGCAGAGGGGATGGATGGAGGGGAGGGTGGAGGGGGTGGCGACGGGGGGGCAACGGTAAACCATTTCCATAATTGCACTGAATTTGATCCCTCCTCTACAACTGCCCGCAGGTCTTACGAGTGTGCGCGTGCAGCAAGAAATGCCCAAACGAAGGGAAAAAAGAAACAGGCTGGAATTTAATCAAGGTTGTGGTGATATGAATGGCCGTAGCTGGACGTTGTTGTGTATCGCAACATGCATAACCTTTTGTTCTTCTGTGCGTTGTTTTTCTGCTGACGTTGTATGTTGAGCAGACTTGAACAAAAACCAAGTGCTGAGGGGCATTCAGGACTCGTTGTGTCTCACTGACATTTCTTTGTGCAGGTTTCACTAAATGTTTAAATCTGAAGGTGTTCTGAACGCCACCTGAGATCGTTGAAAGAATATTATTTCTCAAGGTTCAACAGCGCTGCCACTCCACCGCTGCATGTCTTATCTGTGGCTACCACCTGCCTGCCTCGTCCTCACAATATCCAGAAATGTCAGATTCCTTGCTGAGATTTTTATTTTAAACAACATTGTTCAGGCCTTGTTTGTTTTAAATAGGTAATCCGTGTGATTTCAGTCTGTGCTGATTTGGCAAGAGGCGTGGTTACCGTGGTAACAGCGTGTGCTGTTGTGCTGTGCATCTCTGTATGGAGTACGAGGGCAAACACATCTGTTTACAGTGCAACCAAACAAACCCAGCTTGCCTTAATGGGAGCAGTCAGTAATGACAAGTCTAGAGGAATTTCATGCTTTTATGTGATGAAAGAAGTTTTACACGTTACAGAATAGGCGTGGAGCCTGTTACTCACCCTGCTTGCTCCTGTCTGCTCAGCTTGTCCATGTAGCTGCAGTAGATCACATGCTACCTTGTCCTCTGTCTTGCACTGTACATTTAACTTTGCTTAAAAGATATACAGTTGGCAGCAGTAGTCCTGTTGCAAGTTCTTGCTGTTTATCAGTTTGACTTGACTCCTGTGAGTGTCTGCGATATCTTACGAGCCAACCATTATTACTTTAGATTCATCACCTTGTTTTTTTCTGTGCCAGATTTGTCTCTTTTGTTCGACATACAAAAGAAGTGCATACATTACATAACTTGTACAGTGTAATGAACCCCAGTGCAACCTGTTTGATGGCTTAATTAGAGTGTAAGAAAAAGGAAGGTTTTTTTCTACATTAAATGATGCTGCCACTGAGGTTTCATTTCTAGGCAACATTGTCACTGTGCCGTGTGATGCTGTTGAGGCTGATGTCATTACAAAAGGAGGTATTTCCAAGACAATTACAGTGAGACATCACTGCAACTGTGATTTAAAACACTCAGATTGAATACTTTTGTTGTAAATTCAAGCTAAATTGAATCCTCATCAATGCTACATTTATGATGTAGCTGTTGTTTTGTATTACATTCGATTATACAAGTGTATTATAGTGACCAAAGAGTTTGTAACAAACATAATGACTTACTACCACTAATAACAGCTTTAGCACACAGTTTTAACCTAAATAGCAAAAGAAAGTAGTGTATATTAATGTCGCTATAAAGCATGGTTGGTTCGCTTGGAGCTGCTCACCAGCCCTTTCTGTTGACAGACTATAGATGGATGTCGCCTTCCTTTCCATCTTCCTTTCCTTGCCATTGTCTCCTATCATGGTTGCTGTTTTGTGGTCCAGCCACTGGATCAATACCTGGGGACCAAGGCCATCCAGTGTAGTAATGACATACTGGAAAGGCAGAGCAGAGAGGGACATTAACAAATGCTCGCTCACACACCCACCCAGCCGGTGCGCTCGCACAGCCATTATAACCCCTCTCCACATTCCAATGCATAATAGATACAGAGAAAGAGAATAGATGCATAGCAAGATGACAGGTTGTGTGCGCCTGTATGCGTGTCGCCAGTTGATATGCATATGCTTTCTGTGCTCATATGTATGCATTATGCATGTTAGTTTATGACGCTGTCTGCACTGGCTGATGGATGTCGGTCTGTTCCATAAGCAGACTGATGGCTTCTCCCGGCGACTCTCATATGTCTGTGAGGTCAAGTGTGTTTGCCAAGGAGTGGCCCTCTTTATAAGCCTCTGTTTACGGGCTCTGAGCTGCCGCTGCTGGCCAATAATTGGCGCCTGGAAAGGTCAAAGCGCTGTCGATCTGGATGGAGATGGCTGTGAGCGGCCGGCGTATGCAAGAGGGTAAAAAAGAAAAGAAAGGAAGGAAGGAAGGAAGCATGATCAAGATCTGAAGATCCGATGATGGCACGAGCCGGGGAAGAGGAACAAAAGGATGAGACGAAAGACCGGGGAAAAAGTGTAAAGATAATTCAATGATGGGAGAAAGGCGAAGAAGTGAGAATGAGTCATAAAAGCTTGAACAGGGTTGAAAAGGAAAACAAACAAGCTGCTTGAAAGGATTATTGCAAAATGAGATGAATGCACCTAAAAGAGAGCGGTTGTTTAGATGTTGAAAATGTCCTTAGACGGAACTATACAGAAGGAATATTGGAGTAAATAGTTTTTTCACATATTGATATTGTCACAACATATGAACTGTGTTTCTCTCCCCGTTTCATCCGACCAGTCATCCTGAGTCCGTTTGGCCTAAACGGGACGCTGACCGGCCAGTCGTTCAAGATGTCAGACCCACCCACCAAGAAGCTGATAGAGGAGTGGAACCAGTTCTATCCCATCAGTCCCAGTGCCAAGGAGGGTGTGTCAGAGGACAAGACGGAAGACATGGACTGGGAGGACGATTCTCTGGCCTCTGTGGAGGTTCTCGTTGGTCAGTATTTCAGAGAGTCTTCTCTTTTCAAATTTTACTTTTAAGTTTATGTTTGTGTCGTGGGACTCTGGCTCCTGTGCATCTCTTACGTTTTTGTGTGTGTGTGTAGGTGGTGTGCGCATGGTGTACCCAGCCTGCCTGGTGCTGGTACCTCAGTCAGACATCCCTGTTGTGGCCCCTGTGGGGTCCTCACACTGCACTGCCGTCTACTCGGGTGGCCACCAAGTGCCTGCTTCTCAGCGAGAGCCCGCCATGTCTTTGGTGACCCTCACCCCCCCAACATCGCCTGAGGAGGCGCAGACAGGTAGTTGTGCAAACACAGGGTACATTTATTGGTGGTAGATCTTCAATGAAAGCTTTCTCCTGACACGGTCAGGTGAGTCTGGTATTTCTCTGTGTAATGGTGTGTTAAACTCGCTCTCTCTGTCCCCAGTGGACTCTCACTCGGCCCAGAAGTGGGTAAAGATGCCTTCATCATCTGATGCGTTCAGCGTGGACAGAACAAGTCACCATGGTGGAAAGATTCCACGCCGGCTCGCCAGTCAGGTGGTGGAGCGTGTCTGGCAAGAGTGCAATATCAACCGAGCTCAGAACAAGTGAGTGTGTGACTGTGTCCTCAGACTTTCAGCAGCTGATGAAGACCACCACGAATGCAATGAAATATGTTGTTGTTGTCAGAGTTGGACGAGAAGACAATATTTGTCACAAGACTCTGTTAATTCCATGAGCTGATTGGGAGTGTTTGATCTTTTATGTGATATTTGACATAAAAAGAGATCCTCATAATACAGAAGTTAACCTGTCTTCTCACTTGTTTTCCACTCATAAATTAACCATAAGCTCAGACAAACTATTCTCCGCAACTTTGATCTCTTTAACAGCGCTCTATGTCACACTGACATCTAAACAGGAAAGAAAAGGCTTTGTTTTGCTTGTATTCTCAGAAGGTTTTAGGTAAAACTAACACTTCTTGAGCTAAGTTAAACCAGATCCAGATACTGTGTTGTTTTTTTAAAAAACTTAGTCATTCTTTGAACGTACTCTTTCAGTGCTGTTTGATTTTGTTCAGTTTACTTTTTCTTTTTCTGCGAGAATGCTTTCTTTGATTTGTTGTCTGGCCCCACAACAGTCTCTCCTTTGTATACTCAGACAGAAGATTTATCAGTAATACACTCCTTTCATGTCTTTCATGGCGTTGGCTTCTTATTATATTTAAGCTATACAAGAATAAACTCAAAGGGCTGTATCATTCAGAATTAATTAATCTTAGAATTAGCTTACAGTTTCGTGCCTTGGTCGTTTGTGTTATCCAGCATCAGTGAATCTGACACATTGGGAGCACCCCAGTATCAGAGGCCCCTTGACCAAGCACAGAATGTCGGCTCCAGTTAGCTGCTGGCTTGTCAGACAAAGCCTCATCGCTCCAAGGAGGGTGATGAAATCAGCCTCAGTACAAAGCCTGAGCTGATTGTTACTGTATACTAAGAGAAAATGAAACCAGGCGGCACATTGTTTAGTATCTTGGTCATCATTTTTGAGTTTGCCTTTCAGAAATAATATACGTGTATATATATATAGGGAGGATGTCTCGCTTTGATTTGAGATGCAGCATGGTGGTGTTGTGGATATGCCCAGGCTGTTGGTTTGTTGTTACAAGTGCTTTGTGTTGTTGTTCTTCCTCCCCAGGCGGAAGTTTTCAGCTGCCACCAACGGTACCTGTGAGGAGGAACTACACGACAAAGTGGGAGCCTGGGATTTTGTGGAACATTCGCAGAGGTCGTACTGCAGCTGTTCGAGGTCAGTCGCTTTGTGTGGTGATGTACACTACATGCAGGTATAGCACACACACACACATGTGCTCTCAAAGACATTTCAAAGAGGTTACACAGAGTCCTCGGGGCTTTGAACACTGGCACAAAGGGCCAGAATCAGCAAAATATCTGCAAGTTATACTCACGTCTAGACTTTGACAAGCATATTATTCTTCATATTTTCCAATTTATCACCATTTTGTGCAAGTGACAGCTGTGGCGGGGCCAAAACCTCCGCTGGGTTGTGTGTTTCTGTAAGTCGAAGGGTTTTTTTAAGTCCTGCTCTGATGGGTATCATTCCAGGAGGAAAGAATAGTTTGACCCCTGATCGAGCTCCTTAGGTGCACTGTGACGGCGAAAGGAGTGTATGTGTGTGTTGCACACTTATGATGCTGACAGATGAGCTTGAAATATGTCGAATGAATTTAGGTGAGTTTTTTTTTTTTTAAATTTCACTTTTTTATCTACAAGGACAGTCGCTGCTGAGGGTACTGCACAGAAGGTCTACAGCGAACCTGAGCCTCCTCTCAGTTCGAGCACCAAACTTAAGAATACATTACCACAGGCACGGCAAGCAAGTATATAATTTAGCATATAATGATTTGACACTTTAATGTTAATTATATTGTGTCTGTTCGTTGAGTGTGTTTACACCTGCACACCTGTTTATCTTTGAAGAGAGGATTCGAGTATAATGTGTCTTTTTTCGTGTACTACATTTTCTTTAATGAGAGTCCTTGGGGACTTTTGTAAAGCGAAGTACTGCATGGTGGATCTCTGCATGCAGCTTCTCTGCCTCCTGATCTGCTGCAGCAGCAGTGGAAGTCAGGGGCACATGGGCACTCGGGCCAGTGCAGTGCAGACTTCACATCTGGATCAGTGAGCTTTCACCTCTGTCCCAAACGTTGTCCTTAGAAAAGCAAACGAAGCCAATGGACTGATAGAATATTTGGATTCATGGTTAATGATGTAGCACAAGCGAAAGCTGACTGCTGTGTGTGTTTGATAGACCCAGTCCACATAAGTTTGTGCACACTTGTTCAGGCGAATCTTCTGCACAGAGCTTTTGTTTTCCTCTTGTCGCACCTAAAGCGAGGACAGCCGACGTGGAGCACAGGCGAGAGCAGTGTAGATGTGGCCAGTTAGCTGGAGCGTGTTAATTTGCTGGAAGCCACCCAGCACTTTGGCAACACAGAGACGGGTTGCATTGCATTGCCACTTTTACTGTCCATTAGCTTTGTTTGGGAGATGGAACCGTTCTGTGTCTGTGGACAGTGTGATCTAATCATTGGGGGACACAAGGGGTCTGGTGGTCAACGTGGCTCAGCTTCTTCGAGGCTTCTACTCTGTCGAGGTTTATTGAGATTTGTTTGTAAAATAAAGCGAGGACGGATGGTTTGGGAGGTAAAGGTGTTGACTTTGATGCTACCCCACATGTAACATAAACACAAACAGAAATCCATCAACGACTCCAATATTTACAAATTTTATTAGATCAGAAGTATTTCTTTATTTTTTAATTCATCTATTTTGATTATTTGGGAAAAATGTATTATTGTGGTTTTTTGACTATTCTCTTTAGCTTGACTGTAAGTGAAAAAATGAAAATTGAATATGCAGTATGTTTTGTTAATTAGATGGCGCAGCTTCTTTAACACTGTTGACAATTTGCAAAACGTTTCCTTTCTGATTTGTGATGATTTAGAGAGGCTGTCTTTATGCAGTTAAGATTGATTGAGTTAATTGTTGTTTTCTCTAAGAAGCAGATGCTGAGGTTTCGAGAGAAACCTTCACAGAAGCCGTTCAACATCTCTGTGAATTGTGAAAATGGAAAATCCTCACTGGGCATCTTTGTGCTGTGATGGATCATCTCTGTCTCTGCTGCCGTTCTGCTCCGTGTCTCACAGTCTCATCATGTTTGTCTTCTCTCCCGCAGATACAAATCAGTGAAGCAGCGAGCAGGCAGCACCCCGGGCCAGACTCAGTCAGCGGGCCAACCCTCCCAGCCTCCCACCAAGCACAAAACCGGAGGAGAGAAGCCGGAGAAAGGCGACAAGCAGCAGAAAAGACCCCAGACGCCCTTCCATCATCGCAACTTGACCTGCGACGAAACATCCATGGAGACGGAGACGACGGCAGGCCAAAGGCTGGCCATGAGGGGTCAGGATGGAAGCAGGTTTCCCAGCATTCGCTCTGCAGATGTGTCCACCATGCAGAAAGCCCCCCAGCTTCACAGTGGAGGGATCAACAGTGGGCCATCAGAACAGGCCAACTCCCCCCAGCCTCCACCACTTAGCCCCCACCCCTGTGAACGCGGCGAGGAGCCAGGGGAGGGCATGAAGAACCCTTCAACACCCAACAGTCAACACTTTTACCAGCCTCCTCCGGAGCCCTGCCTTGGGGTAAAGGGCGGCGGCGGCGGCGGCGGCGGCGGCGAAGAGCCAGGAGGGCCGGAGAACCTGAATCAGCACTTCCACACCCATCACCCCCACCCCGGAGCCTCGGCCTTCTCTGAGCCTCCTGAGCCCACTGTGTACGTGGGCGCCGCGATCAACCTGGAGGACGACAGCTCTCACACACCCTGGAGGTTATTTAACCTGCCCCGCAGGAAAGAGGCCGAGCTGCCCACGCCACTGCTGCCAGGGGACAAGCTGAGGGACGAGGCGTCCGCGTCCCAGGACAACCTGGTGTCAGTCACAGAGTGAGTGACACCTGCCAATTCACATCTCTGCACATTATTCAGACTCATACACCGACAGAGTGATAGGAGCTCCACTCATTCATAAGTGACTACAAAGTGTAGCCTTTGGGTCGTCCAACCCGCCTCACGTGTTTTACAGCACCCCACGGCGGCTTTGAAGTGCTTTTACAGCCCAGGAAAAAATAGTTTTGAAAGACTAATGATGCAAAAATCACCTTTTCCTTTTTTCTCCCTTTACTCTCCCACCGTCTCTGTGTTCGCATAGCGCTTAGTTGCTCACAGCATGTTAATCTCTTGCTATGTGGCCTTTTGACATCATACATCACCAACGTGCAGGGCCAGCGCTAGTCATTGACACACACACACACACACACACACACACACACACACACACACACACACACACACACACACACACACACACAC
>JAUESF010000006.1:1648891-1660836 GCA_032274765.1 Malacoctenus tetranemus
CACAACACAGCAGAGAGAGGAAGAGTAATGATAGGGTTAGATAAAGATGAACCTCTGCTATTGTTATAGAGTTGAGGCTCATAGATGTACGGTCTGTTGGCTATCAGTTTTGCAGGCAAGTAAAAAGGCTCCCAAGAATCACAGGTGGACGGAGCCAGGGGAGCAATGCCCACTTCGAAGGCAGGCGGGGTGTCCAGCAGGGATGTGGGGTGGCCATAGTGGGAATTATCGGCCGGGTTATGCAATCCCAAGGGACCGGCCCTATTCTAGTGAGCTGTAATCCTCCCAGCCGCGGCTCTGAATGGTGGCTAATCTCCGGCCCAGGCCACTGCACACCATCACCTTGTATCAGAGCTGGACAGGCATGACAAGAGGGCAGAAGTACAGAGAAATGTCAGAGCCAGGGAAAGGGAGGGGACAACACATGAGTTAGGTCGGTCCCCCCTCCTCTGCAAAGTGTTTTTAGTTTATATCTTTTCTTTTGTAGTCTGCAGGTAGACCAAAGGTACACAGGTTTACATGAGGGAACTCACAGCAACAGGTCAAAGTTGTCTCTGTGCTTTAGAGTGTGAACTGTTTGAGCCCGAATCAACATGTTTCCCTAAATCCAGGTCAAACGTTACTGTTTGACAACAAAAGTGATGCATTAGCTCGGCTGTGCGACAGCTGTCTTGCAGTTTGCTGCTACAGGTAGCAGCGTCAAAAGATGATGGAATGAAACAGAGCAGCTTGTGCAGAAGCTGCTGTGGTTGAAATGCTAAACTGTATTTGTGCACACATTTTAAGGTGTTATTGCAGTTTCGCTTTAAAGTAACTCCTGGAGGTACTTAGAAGAAAACTATTCTTTGCACAATTTAACTGCAAAGAATAGTTAAAGTCTGTGTTTTTCGAAATTTGCTGCATTGCCTGAGTCCTCACTGCTCGCTGTTTCCCATTTTCTCAGGGTGATGTCCACATCCAAATGGCCATTGAAGGTGTCAGAGGAGCGCGTTCAGATGTATCGAGCCAGGAGGAACCAGTACCTATCTGCAGCCGTAACTGATGGCGACCACGAGCCCGAGGTGGACCCCTACGCCTTTGAGGAAGGAGATGTCAAGTTCACATTCTCCAACAAGAAGGATAAGGCAGGCGGGGAGCGCGAGCCGGGCAAAAAACATAAGGTGAGGCGAGCGAGAGCGGAGGAGTGAGGAATGTTTCTTGTTAGCAGAGTATCACTGGCGCGAGCCTCGCTGTATTGGTTGTTGGAATGGATGTATTACGGCTGGCTTTCTGTGAAAATGGCCTCTTTTTGCTTATTGTTACTCAGGATTGGAGCATCTAACAGGAGCCAGGTACAATAGATTGCCATGGCACAACTATTATATTTTGTCCCATATGTGCATTATCAACTAAAAGCCAGATGAATTGAAAACAGGTTTCGCAACATGTTTCCATATCAACAAACTGCAGTACCTCTTTATATTAGCAAGCTTTTGTTTGACCGTCAGACAATAAACTCTTTCCACCACAGGTTCCACATCAGCTCCTCAAACTGGTTTATGTAAGATACAAAACATACTTGTACCTGAACATACTTATTTGGCCTGAAAATTTAGGGGTTTCAGTGTGAATGTGAAAGACGGCTAAAGGACGATCTCCAGTGTTAGGGTTAGGGTTGTTTTTTTTGTCCTGAGCATTACATGGAGAGCGATTTTGGAATTGGTGTTTTCTCAAATCAGCAATAGAAGCTGTAGCTGTTTTTAATGGTAGATGAGTTCAGTCGCTCTCTGGTTTTCTACCTCAACTCGCACAGCTCTTGTGTTTAACCTGACTACCTGCAATCCCTTCATCCTGACGACTTGACCTGGAAACGTTGAACTGCACTCCAGAAGCCTAGAAATGAGCTCCGCTCTGTGCCTCTCGGCTGCTTTCAATCCCTCTCGCGGCCGCGGACGGTTGGATTTATTATAAAAATGGTCGTGACAGTTTGAAAAATGTGCAGCGGCGTCAGGCCTTTTTAAAGGCCGTATAGAGTGTAACCACTTCATCCACGCTTTCTTCACTAGTTGCCTGGGGTAAAAGGAAGGGGGGTGGGGCGGGGGGGCAGGAGGGCTGATTTTAAAGATCCGCGAGAAGGCGAGGTAGAAAATAGGACATCAGCATCCTCAGTAACACTGCACTAAAAATACCAGTGTAACCACTTTCTACATACATCCGCTTTTACTGCCCAAGTCTGACTGAGCAGGAAACCATTCCTGAATCACCATTGTTGTCTGCGCCCAAAGAAACACCCGATGGTTAGCCTCTCCAATTTCCTTTAGAGTTATGTTTTTCTGACTTCATCTGCCCTCTTCTTCCTTCCCCCCTCACTGGATTCTCCTGCCCTGCTTCAGCCGCCTCTGGCTCCAGTTCCAAACAACCGCCACCTGTTTGCTGGTTGCTGGCCCCGTCTCTGAAAGGGAGATTTAGTATGTGTGTTGGTGGGTCCGGGTGTGCATGTTAGCTTCAGGCTCTGCGGTGCCAGAAACCTGGCTCACTGAACCATTAGGGTAAAAGATATTTTCGCTCTCCTGTGTCCAGAGAAGACCCCACTGCCCGGGCCTGATCTGTGCCAGAGCGCTAGGGTGAAGGCAGCTCTCAATGGAGTAAGAAGTCCCCAAAGAGCAGTCTGTGCAATGGAGCTCTTCCACCATCTGTCTGCTTTATGTGCCGTGTGGAAATCCATCACATGCCAGCACTGCGCGCGCGTGTGTGTGCGTGCACAGATGTGGATTCCCTTTCTTTATGGGACTTTTTTTCTTGAACAAGTCTGTTGTGTTGGAGCTTTATCAGTGTCAAACTTTAAAAGTTGTAGCCTCTCTGTACTTAACCTCTTACCTGGCTCGTGTTTTATCAGAACCTGGAGCACCAGTCTCCTTATGATGGATGAATTAATTCTTTGCACTCGAGAGATATTGACTATGCCACTGGCCATGCGACACGCGCTATAATGGGCCATCATTTGATCACTGCAGAGATGCAGTGCACCCCTGTCAGTGCCTGCTGAGCGTCAGACACCGGCAAGGGATAGATGAGGGGCAAATATAAGATGGAGGAGGTGATGGGAGGCTCTCACGCCCGCAGCCTTGGAGTCAAACAAGCTTTTGCAATATGTAAAGACTCGGCACATACACAGTTTCCTCACCCAAGGCCAGGTTATTGACATGGGGTTAAAGCATCATTGCCACCTATAGATTGTGGCCTTGGCGTGGATGTTGTGCACTGCCGTGGATTGGGCCTTTAAGGGAGACAGATTAAAGCCTGCGTTACTGGGAGAAAAGCCCTGGAGCATAATGAAATCAATGGCTGGGACATAACATTGCTGTTCTCCTGCTAAGGCTGCTCAGCACACAGTGTGCACACAAGCAGCCATGAGAGCACACACTCAGACAGAGGGCCGGCCCTCCCAGTTATTGATGTCTGGGTGGGAGCCTAAGAGGCCATTCCTTGGATCACAATTTCACTCTGGTCTATGCTGGAAGTCTCATTTGCTACAGAGCAGACAGGCAGTCCCTTATCCTGCTTCTGTTTCTGACCCATTTTCTCTTTTCTCTGTCATCATTGCATTTCTCTTATAATTCCATCATATTGATTAAAAAGAGGGGCATCTTTTTTTAATTTACTCTCGTCATTATCGAATTTATTTTCGTCTTCATCACAGTTTTGTACTCGGAAGATCTTACACGCACATAATTTATGAAACTAATGAAGCAAAAACTGCACAATCAAGTGTGTCCACCAAACTTCAGTCAACAGCGTGTCCCTCTGGACTCTCCTTTTCTTCCTCTGACCTGCCTCTCTCTGCTTTTTTTGCACACAGGGTGAAGATGGAGGAGCAGGTCAGTCAGATGGTAAGAAGCCAGCCTACACAAATGCATCTAAGTTCACCTGTGCTCTCATAGGACCCGCACACTGGCACCAGGGGAGCCTCTTCATTTTCCTTTTGACGAACCGTCGAACTGAAAACTTGCCAGTTTCACTCTCGTTTAACGTTTTCCAATTTGTCAGAAGGAACTGCTCTCAGTCCCTAAACAGGCAACACTCATTCTCAATTATTTTTTTTTAAATTTAAATCTCACTTAGAAGATTTGTCTTGCCGCGAGCATTTTGATAATTGAATTTAGATGAAAATCAACCTCAAGGATAGGTTGAAAAGAGAAGTGAATTGAGGCCACCCAGGGCAGTCGCAGTAAACAATCATGGCTCAAAGCGAGAGGATTTCCTTCATTAAGTCCTCAAGCTGCCCAAATCCACTTGTGGACATCAAGAGATACAACTCAGAAACGTTTAGCTTCGTATGTGTGCCTGGGTGTTTATCAGTGTTTTGTGGACCAAACTGTAGCTTTGCACACATATTATATTTTATGAAAATGTAAAGTTCTCAGAGGGATTAGTTCAATGTGACCTGAAAGCGAGCGATGTGTAACCTCTCTTGTTTTAATTTCTTTGTTAGATGCCATGTACAGTTTGACTATGAGTGAGCCCGACGTGTAATGCAGTTCTAACCTGTGCATCTCTGTGTGTGCACAGATGCTCAGCGTGCGGCTGCTCACAACCGCATGGCCTCCACCAGCCTGATCTACGAGACAGACCTGGTGGTGTCCATCAACGACCTGGACAACCTTTTCAACTCAGACGAGGATGATCTGGCGGTTAGTAGAGACCTCAGTTCACACTACAGTGGATATCTCATTACGGAGCCTGTTATGTGTGAGCGAGCGGGAGTGTGTGTGTATGTGTGTGTGTGTGTTCCCACTGGCGTTTATGTGGTATAGCCGATTCCCCACATCAGTGGGTAACTCTCACTTTCCCCTGCTATTACTCTAAGAAGATGTCATGTGTGATTGTGACTCGCGGCCCCCACAGGTGTGAGGAATGGCTCGCAGTTTGGAGCGGTGATAATTAACTGACACCTCGGTTCACCGAAATGGTCAGGTGCTAAAGTGTTTCCCTTTTTTCTGTCCACAGCCTGGTACCAGACGACCGGTGAACGGAACGGACGAGAAATTTGGCAGCAAGGAACCGAAGCCATCTACCCTGGACCCCGTCTCTTGCATTAGTATGTATCTCTCCATCTGTCTTGCTCTCCCTTTGATTTCCCTGATGGGCCGTGTCCCTTAAACTACCGGGATGGATTTACCTCAAGTGTTAATCTGGAATCAGATTTGTTACACCTGTGAGCCCCTTGAAAATTAGGAATGGTACTCTGAGAAGCCAGTTCAGCCTCAAAAGGTGTGTCCCACCCCCCGCTCAATATTTCAACGATGTGAAATAGTTGCATATCTCTTAATCTCATAAATGAAATTAAAGCTATTACTGCTCAGCTCTGTGAATGCTCACACTTAGCTTTGCCACCTAGTGGTGAAACCTGTATTTGGCCTGAACTTGACAGTCTGTCAATGAGCTGACAGCTCCGAGACATCCTGTTGCTGCTGTCTGGCGGCCAGCTCTGTTGCTGTGCTCTCTGCAGTCACGCTGGAGTCGTTCCTTGAAGTTGCACAAAATTTTGTTGACTCGCGCTCAGCTGAAGGGGGCCTCATCTCTCTTGGAAACAAAAAAAACCAAAACACTTGTGTTACTTATTGTTAGGATTGAGCTCAGGGACACTAATGCAGAACTAAAGAGAATTTAAGGACATGGCATATTTTACCCTGAAGCAAATTGGTCTCAGATCAACCATTGTCTTTTAGGTTTATAAACAGGTAATGTACAGTCTCCGACTCAGCTCTTTACTGTAAATTGTTTGTTTTCCCCCTAGATGCATCTCGCAAACCTGGAGAATGGTTTTAGGAGTCACAGGTTTTGCATATTCTTTTATAGTCACTGGCAATGCTCACAATAGGTCTTTTCACCAGGAAATCGGTCATTGTAATGTGCACCGATATTGAGATCACCTGGAATATCATGACCAGGTCTCATTATTTTCAAGCAATCCTTTTGTAGCTCCATATGCAGAAAACAGATGTGCTGTTTAATGTCTGAACTAGCATTCGCTTCTGCAGCAAATCCAGCAAACGTGCAGCTGTTGCTCTCCGTTTGGGTTAGCTTTCTCTCCACACAAGCACCCAGAACTCACTGGCCCCGTCACCGGATCACCTCTTTCTTCCTTGGAACGCTTTTGATTTAACAGTGATCACGGCAGACAGGCCACAAAAACTGCAGTTCAGGAGACGCTCTGATCCAGTTAACTAACCCAGCAATTCCAAGCTTGAGACGGTGCCAAAAGATTACAACCAGGCCGAAAACTTTACCTGCCCTGAGGTTGTCAAGGAAATCTGCAACAAGACACTTTTTTTGATCGAAGATAAGACATGGGAAACTGATCAGTGCTTTTATTCTGAAGGCTTTTACTTATGTGTGTTGGTGGGACTAGACTTGTCCATAGATGTTACGCTTGTTTTTAAAAATTGGAAATCAGAAGAAAATCTCCAGCCTTTCTGTGAGGCACTCAGTGGTGGTGGTGGTGGGGGTGGGGGGGATGACAACCCTGGTCTGCTCCACACAGATTTTCCTCACCAAACTGGCTGCTTTCCCTGGCTCATCCCTCCCAACACATCAACTTGGATATAAAATGTTCACTTGCTGCCAAACATGTTCCACTCACTAATCATCACTGTTACTCATTGCACCTGTCAGTGGTCATAACGTTTTGGCTGATTTGTGTGTAATATCAGTGAAAGGCATCATAAACGGTACACAGATGAAAATTAGGCTGTTTGGGCAAATCAAGGTTAATTTACTGTTTCTTTTCACTGATGAAAGAGGATAAATGGACTTAATTGCTTTGTCTTTAACCCTTCAGGTTTGCAGCAGCTAAGTTGTCACAGCCCTGATAACATCTATAAATAGTAACGGACAAAAGATGCCAAGACAACGGGTTTTATCAGTGTTGGAGTAGATGCCTGTTAGACTCATCTCTAATCAGTGCTCATCTCCTTTTTATCATGTGTAACACAGAGCTTGTTGTATTTAATCGTAGATTCATGACCTGCGGATCAGCAGGTACACTGACAGAATGTGAAGTGATGTTAAATGTTTGTGAAGCAGTTTGAATGTGGGGAGGAATATATGATCAGGTTTGTTCTGTAAGTGGGAGCTGTGTGACAAGGCTTCGTGCAGACATCACACTCAGAGTTTGGCTCTTTTCCTCCACCAGGTTCAGCAGACCTGCACCAGATGTTTCCCACGCCTCCCTCCTTGGAGCAGCACATCATGGGCTACTCCCCCATGAACGTGTACAGCAAGGAGTACGGCAGCATGGAGCCCAACACGGGCATGACCTCGCTGGACGGCACCTCGTGTCTGGGAGGCCACTTCAAGATTGAGGTGGAGGAGAGTTTCTGCAGCCCCAAGCCATCTGAGATCAAGGTGGGTGTGCGCTCAGTAAATCCCACAGGAGTTATTGCACCGACAGTGAAACCTCAGCTGACATGATTATAGGCACAGGCGCCGCTGAGTGAATCTACAGGGGGATTTATGGACAGAATTTGGAGATGTCATAAGTCTGAGTGAGTGATTGTTGGTAGATATATATGTGTGTTCTTGGATGTTCATTTTGAGGCAGCCAAGGAGGTCAGATTAACAACCTGGAGCCATTACTCAGCTGAAGTGCCCAAGAACACAGCTGTGTACTGTGTACGAGTTACTGTACTGTAACTGTTCAATTGATTATCACACAAGGTGGTGGTGGTGGTGGTGGTGGTGGTGGTGGTGGTGGTGGGGGGGGGGATTGTTTAACTCAGACTTTGCAGTCTTTGCTTTTGATCACTTGTCTGACCATTTCTCAGATCCCCGAGATAAATCTCAGAATTCCCAGTTTAAAGATGTCCCATTTATCTCCAGGAATGATGTGATAAGCTGCGTGTTTTTGTTTGTGCAAAGGAGTCCGCACAGGCACTGTGCATGATGATATCACAAGACTATTCAAAACATGTGTGGCAGGAATCGAGCAGCCACTGAAGAGATACATTCACCTTAAGTACATGTTTGGCTTTCTTTTTTGAGTGTTTTTCTCCTATTTTCCTCAGTCGCTCAATGTTTTCCTCCTCCTTCATCTGTGTTGTAGGACTATTCCTTCGTGTATAAGCCAGAGCTGTGCCAGGCGTTCGTGGGATGCTCCATGTTCGCCCCTTTGAAGACATTGCCCAGCCAGTGTCTTCCTCCTATCAAAATCCCCGAGGACTGCATCTATCGACCAAGCTGGACCATGGGCAGGGAGATGCTCAACCCTGTGCCTGTGATGACCTTCCTCAACAAGGACAGGTATGCCACTGTTGAATGTGTGCTTGACACGGCAATCATTTGTAGATGTTTGTGTGTCAGACTCTGCGACCAATTCAAGGTGTTTCAGCTTGTTTCTTGCTAATTTGCCTTAATGGTCTGAACATAGGGTGAGCGAGAAACACTGATTTAGCTGTGCAGAAGAAAAGGGCCGAGGCTGAGCTGAGTGGTGTGTGCAGGGAAGCATGCAGTCATCCCCCTGTGCTCCCTTTCTGTCCACACTCCCTCTGGTCTCTCCCTGGACACCACCTTAGCAGGCAGCTCAATTTCCCATGCATGGCTGCCTCAGGCGGAGCAGGGAAATGAGTGTAAAATGCCTTCTTGGTTGAAGATGAGGATTATCGCTGAAGTGGTGAGATGGGCCCCCACAGCGGCTCCATGCCACCTCGCTGCTCAGAGCAGCCTGGTGTTTTTACTGTATCTGTCACTGCTCCTTTGAACTGCACAGCTCCTCCTCTGCTATCTGTGGGCATTTGTTCAAGAATCTACATATTTGTCAGACAAACCACTTTTAAAAAAACGCCTGTAATTGAGCCTGTTAGTTTTATTTCAGCTTTCAATTCATTTTAGTGAGCAAGTATATTACACACACTTGATACACACTGATCATTTTTTCCATCCTCTCTAGTTTGTGTATTTGTTTGAGTATTATTGCATGAAATAGTAAACCAAGCATCTAGTTTTTATTCAAATAGCACAGAGCAGGTGTGGGTATAAACTGGCCTAGAGCAAATGCCAAAGCATTTCCTCCGGTGTGCATGTGATTGGAGATTGTTTTGGCTTCTAAGAAAGCAGCACAGTGTGTGAGATGTTATGTCTAGATATATTTATAAGCTTCCTATTTGTTTGTTGCAAATTGCTGGGAAAAAATGCTACTTTGAATGAGTTTGGCTTTTACCTCAGTCCTCACCATCAGGATTACTTCAGGAAAATGTTTCTTTTTGTGTGAAACCATCAGTGTTCAGCCCAAGAGTCCAAAAAATGATTGGTGGTGAGTATAAAGCATTGTACTGGTGGTGCATTTACATCTGCATCCCCCGGCGCTCGTGCCCCGGCTGGAGAGAGTGCTGTGCTGGGACTTCCTTCTAATGGGCCTGTGCCAGGAGTTGTTCCCCACATATAGCTAGGGACATGATGTGCTCGCCCTCCCCTTCCTCCCTCACTCTCTCCTGCTTTCTCATACACACTCTGTCTCTCCACGCTTCCTCACAGTTGCTCGCCAGCCCAAAAATAACCCTTACCTCAGAGGGACGCTTGTTGAAATGTTTATTGAATGTCCTTCTCTCTCTCTCCCTTCTGCTTCTTCTCACTACCCATGTCTCTCTCTCTCTCTCTCTCTCTCTCTCTCTCTCTCTCTCTCTCTCTTTCTTTCTCGCTCACTCTTTTTCTCGCTCCTGCATTCTTGTTCTCTCATGTGTAAACATGTGCACAGTCTGAGCCCACTCTGCATTCCTTTTGTAGTGAATGTCGTCGTGCCCTACTGCCTTATTACTCCAACTGTCTTCACAAATTCGGTGAGACAGTCAGATAACGGTATGTTGTTATCTGAAGCAATGTACTGAACGATGCTGTTCTGGGACCCAGGAAAACAACTATATTCTGTGTACTAGTACTCAATGTGCTCTTTAGGTACTAATAGACATACAGTACATCGAGACCAGAGCTGATGGGATCTGGTTCAGAACATGCTTTTTTTATTTGGTTGCGTGGACTTCTCTTCCTGACATAGCAAAGTATGGTGTTTGACACACGATGATTCAGTTGAAATTACAGAAAAGGGTGAGTTTCCTATTTGTAGTCAGTCAGTGATCAGAGGGAATCCCCTCAAGAAAAAGGGGGACACCTCTTTACCACCTTCAAAAGTGCTGTTGAATTTTTACTGGGAGCCAAATTCAATGAAGTACAAAAGCAGCATTTTCTAATATCTCCACTTTAATGAACCTTCTGATCGATGTGTTTATTTCACGTTTCTCAAAACAGGTTTGTTGGAATTTTTATAGTTTGAGAGAATTTGAGGATTTTCTCCACATTGTTGTGTTTTCCTTTCAAAATTGTCTTCAGTCAGAATGAATGAGAATAGCACACAAGGAAGATGATCCCTTTGTGTTAAACGTGAGTGTATTTAAAGCCTCTCAGACGTAATAGATACTGGACAGAGCATAAAAGGGAAGGAGACTGGAGCACGGAAAAAAATGACTGTTGAACACGATGTCTCTGACAGGGAGAACAAGTAAATCATAGCTGAAAGTGAACCAGGTCACATCAACCACAGCAGATTCAGCGCAGCAACACATTCGCCATGCATCATGTTTTTCAAGTGATTAAAGTTATCTTCTCTCCCAACAAAGAGTGTGTATGACCTTCAGAAGAAGCCTTTTTTTGACATTGTGGTTTATATCCGAGCTTCTATGTTCAGCACATGTTAGTTCACCTTTTAGCTTTTGTTTCTTGTCCATGTTTTCCGTCCCTAGTAACATCCCCAGCGTGGGCAGCACGATGGACCAGGACTACAGCCAGACCTACACGCCTCAGACCCACACGCCCTTCATGTCGAACAGCGCTCCGCCAAGCAACAGCGGCACAGGCATCCTGCCATCACCAGCCACCCCGCGCTTTTCTGCCCCCACGCCACGTACCCCGCGCACGCCCCGAACACCCCGCGGACCCTCCAGCGTCCAAGGTTCGCTCAAGTACGAGAATTCGGATCTGTACTCGCCAGCGTCCACTCCCTCCACCTGCAGGCCACTCAACTCTGTGGAACCGGCGACCGTCCCCTCCATCCCCGAGGCCCACAGCCTCTATGTCACACTCATCCTGTCGGAGTCGGTCATGAACCTCTTCAAGGACTGCAACTTTGACAGCTGCTGCATCTGTGTGTGCAACATGAACATCAAGGGGTCCGACGTCGGCGTGTACCTTAGCGACCCCATCGGCGAGGCCCAGGAAACCTGCAGCTGCGGCTTCAGCGCCGTGGTCAACCGGCGCTACGGCAACGGCTCAGGTCTCTTCCTAGAGGACGAGCTGGACATCATCGGCCGCGGCTCGGATGTCAGCAGAGAGGCAGAAAAGCGCTTTGAGGAGTTGCGGCTCTCCTCGCTGGAGAAAACGGGAGTTGGGAGGGGCGACCGCGTCCCAGACGAGCTGATTCTGCTCCTGCAAGACCAGTGCACCAACCCCTTCTCACCCATATCAATCCTGGAGCACGACGTAGTGACGCGAGGGCCAAGCGGGGCACCCATACCTGCCTGTGTGCGGGTGGAGGAGAGAGATTACCACAGCGACTGCTACATGGCGCTGGAGCACGGCAGACAGTTCATGGACAACATGTCTGGCGGCAAGGTGGACGAGGCGCTCGTTAAGAGCACGTGCCTGCACCACTGGGCCAAACAAAACGGTGAGTAAAAAGGCACCACATGTTTTCTGCCTGGAAATGAACACATATATGCAGATGCACAGATATCAGCTGTTGTAGCAGAGGACTGCAGTAAACAGGACAAACATTTCTACTTTTATATCGTGAAACATTCTAAAAATGTTCCCTTTTGGTTCTAAATTTTTTTTAAACATATGTGATCCTTGTAATATTTTGATTGTGTATTTTTCCCCTTTTATAGCTTGTGAGCTAATTATATCCTTAAAACCGAATA
>JAUESF010000006.1:1663016-1678168 GCA_032274765.1 Malacoctenus tetranemus
TTTTTTTCCCCTTTCAGCACCATACCTCGCATCGCAGCAATTAGACAGCTCCCTCATTACACATCCCAGCCCCCCACTCGCATCCAACCAGACATCGTCGACACCGGCGTCTGGCTCCGGTGCAGCCAGCCAGCAGGGCACAGCAAATTCTGCTGGCTCCTCAGTCCCCAACAACAACAACAACAGCACTACCATCAACAACAGTAGCAACAACAGCGGGTCCGGAAACGGCTCCGCGTCATCCAACAGCATCGTGACGTCTTCAGGCCAGGCTGGCAGCACGATGCCGTCTGCCAAGCCCAACTCTTTCCCCCCATTTGGGAGCATGAGCAACCAGAGCCAGGGAGGAGGCCCCCAGAGTGGACAGCTGGGACAGCAGGCTGGTACCCAGAATACTAGCACCTCAGGGGACAACCCCAGCAGCCAGGCACAGGGGCTCACAGAGCCTCCTGAAAGGTACCGCTCAGCACTGCACTCACAGAAACACTTGAGGACAAGAAGCAGAACAAGAGCTCACTTCTGTCTTTATCCAAAGCCTTTCTCTGAGAAATAACTGTGGGCCTGCTCTGTTGTGTTTGTCTCAGCACTTTGGAGCGAGAGAAAGTAGGCGTGCCCACCGATGGGGAGTCCCACGCTGTCACATATCCACCTGCCATCGTTGTTTACATCGTGGACCCCTTCAGCTACGAGGAGGCTGAAGGTGGGCCGGGCCCACTGCCGGCTCACTCCAGCGTGTGGACTCTGGGTTTGCTACGCTGCTACCTTGAGATGCTTCAGTTTCTGCCCCCACATATCCGCAACTCCATTTCAGTGCAGGTGAGCTGATGGGTCGGGAGAGCAACCTCTGTCACTGCTGGTGATTAGCTCGTTTGTTGTTTTAATCACTGTGGTGAGTTGAGCAGAAAACAAGCTCTGGAGGTGTTTCACTTCTGTACCAGATCATTTGATCATGAGTGGTGGGACGATACCGTGTCATCAGCTTGTAAAAGTTCCCAGCCTGCTCTGTGTTACTGTGTGTAGAGTCCCACTGCAACTTGGGGAGTGTCATGCCTAATAATATGAATAATTAATGTTTATGGGGCTGTCCTAATTTATGTAGAGTTGTATTAGATTACATTGCATATGCATGATGCATTATATTATGAAGACTAAGTTACACAACTGAAAAATACCCATGAAAAGTTTGAACAAACAGGGAAAAACTGGCTTAGTTATGCTCCATAAACAGCTTTAATATTCAGTTTTTTCAAATGCTTTCTTCTTGCTTTGTTCCTCTGAATTTGTAGCCAATGGGTTGCTGGAGAGATATTGGTATTATTGCTTTAATACATGTTTCAAACTCCTTTCTTCCACTGTAGATTGTCCCGTGCCAGTACCTGCTGCAGCCAGTGCGAGGTGAAGATCGCCATATCTACGCCCAGCACCTCAAGTCTCTAGCCTTCTCTGTGTTCGCTCAGTGCAGACGACCACTGCCCACCTCCACTAACGTCAAGTCACTGACTGGCTTTGGGCCGGGCCTGGCCATTGACACCGCACTGAAGAGCCCCGAGGTAAGCGCGCCACACTGGCAAGCTGTGGCACCGCTAATTGCTTTGACATAATCCATGTGCACAGCAGAGACGGCTGTTTGCATGCAGCCGCAGCGCTCGAGCTGATCAGCAGCAGCTTCCTTTTTGGCTCTGAGTTAGCAGTGGCATGCCGGTGTCCTCTGTGCTCTGATCAATAAGCAGGCAAAGGATGGCCACTTTGGCCCCAGCAGCACTGTTTCGCTTGCTTCCAGCTTTCTAGCCAGACAGGAAGCTGACCTGATGTGACCTAGCCTCTTGGCTGCGGCTGTGTTCAGTCTGTCACTGGACACAATGGAGACCATAAGATACAGAGTTTTTAGCAGTAACCGTCCTCTGAGTTTGTTTTTCTTTTTTCATTTGCTGGAACTGGACCAAAGGAACTTGTAACCCTCTGCTACTCTGGAGTTTTCCTTCCATTATCTGCTTGGCTAGCTCCCTGAGACCTTCATAATGGGATCTTGACTCCCGGTTTAGACAAAGAGGCGTTTAGATCAGGACCTAATTCAGTTGACTTCCTTCCTCCCTGCAGTGCTACCTTTTCCCCCCTAAACACACTGGCAAAGCCTGCTGCCTGGCTGGGTGAACTGGAATACTGACAATGGACGAAAGACAATGGCACAGTTTGCTTGAAAAGATGTTTAATTACAGATATCTTGCGACCATAAAAGTTAAACAGCCACTGAAGCTGTTGCTCAATAAGTATAATGGACTTTGTTCTAGTAACTGTATTTTTCTTCTGAATTTATATTCTAAGTGTTTTGTTTTTTCCCCATCTTCACCTGCAGAGGCCCGAGTGTCTGCGGCTGTACACGCCTCCATTCATCCTGGCACCTGTCAAAGACAAACAGACGGAGCTCGGGGAGACGTTCGGCGAGGCGTCGCAGAAATACAACGTGCTGTTCGTGGGATACTGCTTGTCCCACGATCAGCGGTGGCTTCTGGCAACTTGCACTGACCTGTATGGGGAACTGCTGGAGACCTGCATCATCAACATAGACGTGCCCAACAGGTAAGACTGCCACCACTGACAGATTTAAAGGTGTGATAAATCACGCAAGTTGAGCTTTAGGCTCCATCTCAGTTTTTAGGTGTTTTTTTTGGTTCAGCAAAAACAAACTATAGCTCAAACACAATGAGCAAAATGAGTAAACAGCATCATAGCAAACCTCTGAGAAATCACACACACTCTGAACATCTGTGTGGTTCACTGACAGCCAGCAGACCCTCAATCCAGTCTTTATAATGTTTTAGTCTTCCTTCTTTTCACATTGAGCTCTCCTGACAGTGTACATGTTTTGTATCTGACGAGGCTGCTAACAAAGAGAGTGTAACTAAATGTTAACAAACTGTGGTCTTGTCTTTGTTGTACTTGTCTGAATCAGACACTGTCGCACTCGCACGATTGTAGTAAAGGTTTGAGAGCCGCTTCCCATCATCCTTCACACTCAACTTGGTAATTTTTCTCTGCACAACAAATGAATGTAACCTTGCTAACCGTGCTCATCATCTGTTAATGACACTCAAACGTGTCTGCTTGAAATTCAAACTGTGATTTCTGCCTCTTTTATGTCGAGTTAGCTGTCAAATGACACTGTGCTGAGATGCAAATGAGATGTCAGAAGAAAGGCACGGAGATGTCAGTTAAACACATACCTTCACCAGCTTGCGCCTTAAGTGTATCCTGTTTAAAAGCCCCTTTGATTAGCAGTGTGCTGTGTTCACTTCTTGAAGGCGGTGATTTCACGTGTGTGTGTGTTGTGTGTGTTGCAGGGCGCGGAGGAAAAAGGGCTCCGTACGACGTCTCGGCCTGCAGAAGCTCTGGGATTGGTGCTTGGGGCTGGTGCAGATGACATCAGTTCCATGGAGAGTGGTGATTGGCCGACTGGGCCGGATAGGACATGGGGAGTTGAAAGGTAAGAGGGACCGCCGTGCAAAAAATGCGTTTCCACACCTCGCTTTGCATCCCAGAGTTTCTGATCCAGGTGCGTTTCCTCTCTCTCTGTCCCAGACTGGAGTATTCTGTTGAGCAGGAGGAACCTCCAGTCGCTCAGCCGGCGCCTGAAGGAAATGTGCCGAATGTGTGGCATCTCTGCTTCAGACACTCCCAGCATCCTCAGTGTGTGCTTGGTTGCCATGGAGCCACAGGGATCTTTTATCATCATGCCAGGTACATTGTGTGCACATGAGGAAGATTATGCATACACCTGGGATCTGTTTTATCGCGCGCTGCTTATCGGAGCAACATTACTCCACCCAGAGAGACAGTGCCGATGTTTGCTTGTGTCTTTACAAATACGTGTGCAAGTGTAGGTGTGTGTGGCGTGATGGATGGCAGGACCATATCACAATGCGTGTCCCCTCCTTGTCCGGAGCAGATTGATGGCAGGGAAGATGGTGTACCTCTCGCTCATAAAGCACTACCTCTCAGACGGCCATTGATCTCAATGCAGCGTGATGGAGAGCCAGATCAATGGGGTTTATTTTGGGAACCGAGTGGGGGATTGTCACTGCATCATACCAGGCCTGGGTTGAGCTATGTCGGGCTGAGGACATCTCCTTTCTCAAACCTCTCCAAGCTGAAAGAGATTAGCGGGGCTATGACTAAGGGGGTTGGCGCTGAACCTAACAGCTGTTCTGACATGTTAAATCCAGTTTCCTGCATGATATACATACGTGGAAACACTCTCAATGTATTTTTAAGCCACCGCCATGAGTCAATGCAACCCAACTGTCTATTTAAGGTGCAGCATTAGTTAAACTTAATCAACAGTCAATACTTTTTACTTTTGTTTCAAACAGTGACCTGTATTAATCACCCTTAAAGTTTGCTTTATATTGAATGTATTACAGTATTTTTTTCAGTCTACATGACTTAAAACTGAGAATAAATTTTGTAGCATGTGCTTGTGAGTGTGTCTGTGACATAAAGCATTCTGTGTCACAGACGCACGATGGCTTTCCAGCGTGCGAGGTGGGATGTGTGAGGAATTTATGGACAGGTGTGGATTTTGCAGACAGCGTTTCATCTCTGACTCCAATGGCAGCACAGAGATAAAGCAGAGAGGGACTGACTTAGAGCCCTGTTTCCACCTTGGTGCCTTTTATACGGATGGCGATGTAGAGTGACGGCGCACCTGCCCTTCACTAAACTGGTGGTGTTCAAGGCGACTGAGTTAAACAGCTTTACTCGAGCTAGATTTACGAGCTTGTAGACTGAGTCCGACCTGTTTACCTTGATTTCTGTCGGCGCCACTGTTCATCGAGCTTCTCTCTTCCCTCCGTGCGCTTCACCAGACTCTGTGTCGACGGGCTCAGTGTTCGGCCGTAGCACCACCTTGACCATGCAGACGTCGCAGCTGAGCACGCCGCAGGACACCTCTTGCACCCACATCTTGGTCTTCCCCACCTCTGCCTTCGTCCAAGTTGCCAGCTCCAATGACACCAACATCGACCTCCTCAATGCTACCACCGGTCAGTGACACCCAGTCATCCATGCCTCCCTCCTTTCTCAAAGTATTATTGTGAGAGTTCTTGTCACACATTTGGGTCCCATTTTGACACAGTCACAAGATGACTGCAAAAGAAAATGTAAACAGGTTTGCTTTAATTTCCTCAGAAAGAGAGAGCGATTGACATCGCTGTGATCCTTTGAGGACCCGTTGAGTTTACACTCCCTCTCTCTCCACAGATGGATCTGATGCTATTGGGATCTTTGACCTGCTGGACCAGGAGAACGAGTTAGTGGACCCAGACATCATCAACATCTCACCCACCACTTCGCCAGTACACTCCCCCGGCTCGCATTACCACCACGGAGGTGATGGCAGTAAGGTGAGACCGTGCATTCGTGCACGCACAATGACTCAATGCACAACCTGCGATGTGACACGTGCGTAGAAGCAGAGCTGAGCTGTGGTTTCCTCCACCCTTTAGGGACAGAGCACCGACCGGATGGAGTCTCATGAAGAGGTCCCCAACCTCCTGCAGCAGCCTCTGGCACTCGGCTACTTTGTCTCCACGGCCAAAGCCGGCCCACTACCTGACTGGTTCTGGTCCGCCTGTCCGCAGGCTCAGAACCAGTGTCCACTATTCCTCAAGGTACAACACTAACACTCACACAGAGTAGACGCTAAATAAACATAAAACACAGAGGTGTCAAATGACATTCACACAAACAGGACATAAAACATGCAACACAAGGAACACACAAGTAGGTCAAATAAATCTTTGGCTACATGCTGTAAGCAGGTCAGTCATCTGTGTGTGTTCTGTGGTCTTAAACCACTAAAGACAAAACATGAAGTGTGGGATCTTCAGCTTTAACCTTTCTCCAGAGTAGATCTGCTAATTCCTCGCAGTGGGCTTGCAACTGAACTGTTTTGTCTTCTGCACACAAGAGCTGCCAGTGTCTTCGACATGAGTGTCTACTTCAAAATTAAAGCACAACCTTGAAAATGGGCAAAGCAGATTGCCAGGTTGCACTGGAAGCATTCCTGTTGTTTTCTAAAAGAAAAAAGAAGTGTCACACATCTCGCAATTAAAGACTTAACTCGTGTTTTGAAAAGTACAAATGTATAATCAAAAACTGATTGTCATTAAAAGATGTAGCAGGTTTCCAAAGGTAATAAAATCTACCAACCACAGGGTTAGTTGTTTAATAGGAGGGCAATTTCACGCAAATTGGGCCTCTATGGAGTTGAACAAAAAATGATGAGGGTGTTTGATCAGGCTGTTTCACAGAGTGTAATTAGATGAGGTAGGACTGCGTGGTTTGGGAATCCTCCTGTGTGAATAAAAATCAAAGCCATCGATCCGTCTTTCCATCTCGTTTTGTATTAAAACACAAGTGTAAAACGCACACGGGACCTGATGAGGCTTATGAAGGGTGTCTGCTAATTGCCCGGTAAAGGAACTGAGTGACTGTAGTAAGTGGCTGCTTCCAGGCAAGATAAAGTCCAGCGCGCAACACCCCATAAAAACCACTCCTGTGTTTGCAGTAAAGATGCGAGCCATTAATGAGCTCGTCTCTGTAGCGTTTCGCTGGCTGCGGGACCGAACCTCAGCAAACTCTCATTGAACCTTTTTGTGTAATTGCACGCAAATAAGAAAAGTAGAGTTTGTGATTTACGGTGATCCCCCTCGTCCCTGGAACCAGCTCCAGCTCCTCACTGCTGCTCTGGGCAGAGCTGTAATTATTCAGATGAGCTGTAATAAAAGGCTGCTGACTTTATTCTAATGTGCTTGATGCCCCCTCTTCCTCTGCGCTCCCCCCTCTCTCAGGCCTCTTTGCACCTCCATGTGTCTTCAGTGCAATCAGACGAACTACTGCACAGCAAACACTCCCACCCCCTCGACTCCAATCAGACCTCAGATGTACTCAGGTAAACAACACACTCCGCCTCAAGTCAAGAGCAAATTACTCTTCCCACCCTGCTGACTGTTGTTTAGAGGGTGAGCTGTGCGTTTGTGGATCGTTTTGTGTCTGACTAGTTCCTTTGTGCTCGAATGCCCCCCACATGTGAAAGTTATTACACTTCGTTTTAATTTCTGTGGACTGTCACAGTATCGGATGATTGATGTGACAGCGTCTAAATGACAACATCTCTTTTATTCCTGAAGATTTGTTTTGGAGCAGTACAACGCCCTCTCCTGGCTGACGTGTGACCCGGCCACGCAGGACCGACGATCGTGTCTCCCCATCCACTTCGTGGTGCTCAACCAGATGTACAACTTCATCATGAACATGTTGTAGCCATCAGCCTGTTACAGCGGGGACACAGAGGAAGCACTTCTCACACGGGGACAAGTGACGGCTCCAAAGAGGGGTTGACGGCGGCGGTGGACGGCTTTCATCGCGGAGAAAACCAGAGCGGGATCCTGCATCAAGATGGGGATGAGACGGCTGATCAAAGCCGAGGCGCTCCTGTACCGTCTTTCCCACCTCCCCCACCTCCCCCCAACTCCCATCCGTCATCATGGCTGTCAGTGGCAGAGACAGTCCTGTCCCTGTGGTTTAAAGACATGCACATAGAGACAAGGGAATAAAGAAGAGGGGGGGGGGACCTGAAGTTGAGTCGCAAATAATGAACGTGAAAGAGTGACAGAATGGCTGTCATGATATGTAGCATGGCAGCGCGGTCACTGGCCAGTCTGTGTCAGAGAAATGAGTCTATATGTAAAGTTATTGGAAGAAAAGGGACAAAATGTGATCGAGGAAAAAAGCTCACGAATGGCTCTTCGGTTTTAAAACATGAAATTCCTTTTTATTCCTTTGGATGAAATAGTATCCAAATGAAATGCCTGCATCTATCTTATTTATTGTAAGTTTTTAAATGTATAATTTGTCTTATTTCTTAACCTCTTTTATATATAAAAAATGGAGAAGGTTTATATTACCTTCCTGCTTTAAAGCAATTGGTCTAAGATATATGTAATCGTCTTAATTAATAAAACACCCAGGAAAAAATCCCATAAAAATGAAATAAAGTCCTAGTAGGTTGCTTTTAGAGTATTATTTTTTGTAATGGAGACAGAATATTTGTATTGTCACAATGTACAGAAGAATTAGAGTGAAGAATTATGTTTCATGCCTGTGAGCATGAAGGACTTACAGCAAAGCTGTAGCTACAGAGGACTTGTACAGCAATGAACTTCACTGTGTTCAAATAAAGAGGTACATTGTTGTATATAGTATTTTATACCACACATTTAGACACAAAAACCAAACGGCAATATATATAAATAATTATATATGAATGCCATGCCAGCAGTTGGTGGTGTGGCTTCTGTTTTAGGAATAAAGTGCGTCAACTTATGTACCTGTGCTTGTGTTTATTGCTTTGGGGAGGGGACTGTGATGTGCAATTGGACACCGATAGTGGAGTGGAGGGAGACCTATTGGCATCTGTTGGAAGTAGCTGACCTCAGGTTTGATCCTTTTCACCTTAAACAGGAGAAACAAAAAGCAGAGAGGAGCCAGAATGTGAGCCGAGCTGCCGTGATGGCAGACCTGCTGTGTCCTTCAGCACATCCTGTGAGCGTAGCGTGCCTCTCCTCACGCCGATTGGCCGCCGTCTTGTTTTTTTTCCGGCTTCGCTTCTGATTGGTTACGGACACATTTAGACCGATCCCATTTTACTTCATTGTGAAAGTAAATGTGTGGTGTAAATGAACTTGAACCAACTGTGGGCGGCTGCACGTTGGATCTGCAGTGTTTGTGCAAACAGGAAGCTGTACTGGTGAACATCCATTGATACTGCTCTTTTATCTTTCATATTCGCCAGCAATTTGTTGGCTCGACGATTTTGACCATCCCAATGTATTTGGTCGTCTTTTGAGTGTAGATAAATACATTCAATATTTAATAAACCTCTGAAAGTTTATTTTGCCATGTTTTCTTTTGGGAAAATCATGGTTGTTTGCAGTAACCATCTGCTTCAGTCAGCCTGCGAGCTCCTGACTGCATTCTCCTCGCAAGTGGGAAAGGCATTGAAATAACCCTGCATAGTAATTCCGAGGCAGATATCTTACTTGTAAATTGCTGCGTTGCCCCCAGGGTCATGTAGTAGCAGCTGGCAGTTCATTCTTTGGAGAGGTTTTCCCGCATTTCCTCTCCCTGTCAGCAGCCTGTGAATAAACAGAGGTCCTGCTTCTGTTTTCCCCTCGTTTCCCACTGATGTCTGTCAGCCTGCCCTTGAAAAGCTGCTCAGGTTTAAGACTTGAGTATATGCCGACATCATGTCAGTGACAGGGGCTGGTGCAAGTGTGCAGCATTTCAGGAAGGGCTTGTGGGAGGCTTCTCATTGAACCTCACAACTAAAGAAGTGTGAGCTTACCTACTTATAGTGGCAGCACGTTTATTCAAGATATATATTCATATTTAACCTGGAATATAAAATTAGATTCTTACCAGAAGAAAAAATGCCAAGTTTTTATAGACTTTTCCAGGTATAAATAATGCAAAAGAACCCAAAATAAAGTACCTCAGTCAGTGTTTAACTCTGTTTATTCGAGGTTTTCCTCAGCAGTGAGTCAATAACAAAGAGGTCTGAAGCACAACTCCGAATGGAAACTGATCGCAGTGTTTGTCCTGCAAACACAGCGGGATTTGCATGAGACTCGGAGCAGTCGGTGAGCCTGAAGCCGGTCCGCGGTCCTCGTGGGCGCTTCGGGGCAGGACCCGAGGATCGCTCAGCCTCCCGGTGTCTGTCACCGCTCCGCTCAGTGGGCGCTGCTCCGCCGCTCTGACAAGATCTGTCACCCCCCCCCCCCTGCACTTTCACAATGACACTGTGTTCACTGCAGACGAACACACAGGATTAAAGTGTAGCAGAGAGGACTTGTAAAGGCAATTTCATAAAGCGCTCAGCATCAGTTTAAACCAGCTTTTTGCCTCTCATCGGCTTCAGGACTCCCCGAATCGGCTGACGGCGCACAACACAGTCCGAGGTCTGGAGGCCCTCATGGTGAAGCTCCACTCCAAAAGACTCAGTACTCCTCTTTAAGTAAGGTAAGGCCCTTCTTTTTGATTTCTTGACCCAAAAGAAGCTGCTCAAAGAGCGCATACAGACGCGAGCATTGTTTCCCATCAAGCTAGCCTAGCTGTTAGCTGGCTAGTAGCATGCTAATAACAGTGGGTGATGATAGTCACTGCCTTCGGTACAGTAGTGTTAGCCGCTACCGGCATGCTAGTAGCTAATGCTACAGTTTCATAGCTGAATTACTCGCACTTCTGAAACCACATGTCGTTTTTTCCATATTTTAAAGCGTCCCGCCTTGGACCAAAACAGAATTTTATCAACAAGGAGAACGTTTCAATTCACACGAGTGTTTACAATAATTCACCATCCCACCCGTGGCTAGCATTAGCGCTACTAGCCACAGCGAGTCGTGTCTTGTTAGCAACGTGAGGACAAACTTCGATTCAAATTTGTTCTTTCTGTTGAATTGAACCATTTGTTATGAACACAGCAAGAACATATCTGGAAAAAAGTGCGTAGGACACGGAAATGAAGGCATCGATTTTATTCGTAGCATCCCTTGAAGCAAGCTGCTTCTTTTACTTTGGATAGTTGTATGTGTAGAAGTTGGTGCAACTTCAACCCCTCAAATAACAGCAGCATGCCACAGAATCAGTGGTTAGCTGAGTGTCTCCTGAAGTTGCTGCACATGATTTTGTTTGTGGGGTGCTTCCCTCCAGGTGTGGGTGAGCAGAGATGGCGAACAGCACAGCGCTGCTGCAGTTCGTCAGTCCTTATGCCTTCGAAGCCATGCAGAAGGTGGACGTGGTGCGCCTGGCAGCCCTCAGCGACCCGGAGCTGAGGCTGCTGCTGCCCTGCCTGGTGAGGATGGCTCTGTGCGCACCCGCTGACCAGAGCCACTCCTGGGCGCAGGACAAGAAGCTCATCCTGCGCCTGCTCTCTGGAGTGGAGGCGGTGAACTCCATTGTTGCTCTTCTGTCCGTGGACTTTCATGCACTGGAGCAGGATGCAAGGAAAGAGCAGCAGCTCAGGTACACCCAATCTTTAGACAAGGCCAGGCCATTTGGAGACTTGGAGTTTGTATTTTCTCATAAACACAATCTTCTTCTCTGTTGGACAGGCACAAGGCAGGCGGCTCCAATGGAGAAAGCATCTTGGTGTCACAGCTTCAGCACGGCCTCACCCTGGAGTTTGAACACAGCGATCCCCTCAGGAGACTTCGTCTGACCCTCAGTGAACTGCTCGCCATCATGAATAAGGTAAAGACGGCGCTCCCATCTCAAATCGGGGACACCAGCAGAAAAAGTTTATAGAGAATAGTTTTGACAGTTGATGGAAGAAACAATATTCTGAAGTGAAATACCTCAAAAAGTAGCATGCAGATCGTCTGAAGACTATTATTGGTTGAAGCCTGAGTTCTGTTGTCTCCTCCTCTGTGGAAGTGGGGCAGACATCTGAGAGGTGTAAAGATAAAGGAGTTGAAGTCCTCCAAAAGAACAATTAAAACGTCTTACTTTGCAAGAATGGGATCTACATGAAAGAAACGATTTCACGGCCTCGTTTAATTGATCAATTAAGCTAAAGTTGGTATCAGAAATGACTTCCAATTTAGTGGCAGCTGCTCTCGCATCCACCGAAATGAGATGTCTCTCAGCACCGCAGTTGTCCTTCTGGTGGCTTCATCCTCATCCAAGGAGGGTGACTCGGGTGATTGATTCACACAGTCTGCTCCTCGTTTCCTTGTTGTTTCTCAGGTGGCAGATTCAAACGGAGAGTTTTTCCTCAAGTCGTCTGAACTGTTTGAGAGCCCCGTGTACTTGGAAGAGGTCGCAGACGTCCTCTGCATTCTGCAAGCAGGTACTCAACATTTCAGTCTGTTGCAAACCAAACACACATTCATGCACTTTACATAGATAGATAGATAGATAGATAGATAGATAGATAGATAGATAGATAGATAGATAGATTTATTGCTGTTGACAGTTTAGGATTGCTGACTGGATGACAGACGTTCAGATGCTGAGGCGAGCTAGTTGTTTGCTTTGCTTCAGAGGAGGGGTGTCCCTTGAAAGCTGCTTGAGGTTGGTCGTGTTTTTCTTCTCCACATCTTGCTTGTTCAAGTTTGACGCATACGTTTAAGATTGCGTGATCACAAAGCTGGCAACAGAGTGACTTCAGCCGACTGCAACAGACTCTCGGTTGTAGTTTACTCACATCGACAGCGGCAGCGCTTGTTATCCATAAGTGTAACAAAGTCTTCCAGGGAGGGAGGGAGAGAATGTACGGGTGATTCATCAAACAGCAGTCATAAAGCAGACAAGCACAACGTAAGCTTGCAGCAGCACTCTGCACACAGTCGCTCTCTTCTTCTAATCCGCAGCTCATATGTTTTCCACGTTCATACACAGCTCGTTATTCTGACGGAGATAAATCAGCCCGTCTCCTCTCAGTTGAGCTACTCTTCCAGCAGTGAGTCAGGGGAAGAACAATGGTGCCAAACAGGAGGCTTTGCGTCATAGTTGCCTGTTGTTTTATGTCAATATCTATTATTTTATGTTGGCCCTGATATTCCAGTGTGATCCACATTGAATGAGACATAAATGAATAAAAAATGGTTCCTGTGCAAGATGATCTCTGATATGGTTTTAAGTTTATCTGAGGCAAAATGAACAGACGTACACAGAACATCAAGAACTGAGTGTGACCACAAAGTGTCACACGATCATTTCACTTTGTTACACTTATGGATGATCATCGCCGTCCCGTCTCAGTGTGTCTGTGTCTCCTGTGCCTCAGAGCTGCCTTCTTTGCTCCCCATCGTCGACGTGGCGGAGGCCTTGCTTCACGTCCGCAATGGAGACTGGTTCCTGTGTCTGCTGGTTGCCAACGTTCCTGACAGCTTCAATGAAGGTAATTCATCTGTCGCACAACGCTGCGCATGCTGTGTGCAGATAATGCAAGATAGAGTGGCTGGTTAATTGCTACTACCAGTTTCATTTGGTCCGTCAGCGTGCTCGCTGTTGCACGAACACGTCTGTCAGGCTCAGTGTGTGTTCACGCTTTGATTACACTGTTTTTAAGCAGAAACTTGGGGGGCACGTTTAGAAGGATATGCTCGCTGAGATCAGTGCCCCCGATCACACAGAAGGCCAGAGCTCCGTCAGCGGAGAATGTCTTCATCGCTGAGCTGTCAATATAACCGACTCTACTTCTGACTGATGCTGCGGGAAAAGAGCTGTTGCAATTGTTTATGTTGTCCCAACTGGGATGTAATCCGGTGACACACTCGGAGGGTTTACGATTCCACTTTAATACATCACTACAGCCCAATTATGTGATCAATAATAATAACTCAGCAACACTTAAAGAGCAGCGATGTGGCCTCATAATTTCAAGCAGCTTCCTTTGAGCCTTCAGCAGTTCACTGTTTAAACGACCATCTGTTTGTGATGAATGAAAGGTTCTCAATCTGCTGACGATGTGCCAAATGAAAGGTTCATGACTCTGTGGTCGTCTGTGAGCCTCCTGTTAAGACTGCACATCACCTCGCTTAAAGTTTAACCTGTGTGATTGCAAAACCTTCATTCATTCATTCATGAACACTCTCGACCCCTCTCATTCATTCAGTGAAAGGCAGAGGGCCGGTCTGGATAGGTCACCAGTCCATCAGGAAGCCTGGTGAACAAAAACAACCTTCACAGCCTAAAGAGTCTTAATAAGTGTCCCTGTCTGTGGTTGCAGTTTGCAGAGGCCTGATAAAGAACGGAGAGCGTCAGGACGAGGAAAGTGTGGGTGGTCGACGCAGGACCGAAGCCCTCAGGCAGCTGTGTCAGATGAACCCCTCTCAAGCCCTCAACATCAGAGCAATGGTGGTGAGTCGCAGCACTAATAATACCACAGGACTCCAAAGAGAGACCGGAGTCACCCCTCGTCTTCAACCTCCCACAGACGGACTCCACGCGCGATGCTTTTGTGCCACGTTCATTCTGCCAGCACCATTTTGTCACATTATTTCTGCATGTGTAAAGTGGAGAAATGAAGCTCGACAAGCTTTTTTTTTTGGCATCTTGTCCTTTTGTTATGATAAGCATTCCTGCCAAGATGTTTGTAGTACAGTATGGTTGTTTTTGGAGAACAATGCAAAGTGCGATTTCGATATAGATACTTATCACACAAACTTCTATATTCTTGCATAGTTCCCTCAAAAACCTCTCCAGCAGCATTACAATTGAGCTTCCGACTCGGCTAAGTATCGTCCTGAGTCTAAACACATGGTTTCTTAAACACAGGCACCAAGAGAATATGATCATAAATCTATCTCGTCGGCAGATTATATATTGTTGCCGTCCATGCAACTTTCTCTGAGACGCAAGCATCACCGTCGTCATTTTTCTCATAGATTTTTCTCCAGATCCACTCTGTTGTTTTCTTTACTTCGATCAGCTCACTTCACAGAGGTTCGTAGCAGGGGAGGATTTTTTCCCCCCCGTCTCTGATTTATGTTGTGATGCACTTTGTGATGTGATCCCTGAGGGGAGAGATTTGTCTTCCTCGCTTCCCTCCTTCTCTCAAGGAGGTTACAGCACAAGGTCAGCTATCGAACGAGGCCCCGGGAGGTTGTAGAAAATTCATTGCTTCGCTGAATGATGCATACTTGGCTCTAGTTTGTTGACTTGAAAAACGGTATTTAAAAATGAATGTGATGTTTTGCTTCGAACGTTAGTGTGTCAGGGACTCATCAACCTAACAGTGTGAGTCTGTTTCGTGTCAGAGTTGATGGTCTAAATGTTAATTATTCAAATACTGTAAAAAGGTGTTAAAGTACAGATCTGTCATACCAAAGAACAACGTTATAAGAAGATGCAAGATGGGTTTGAGTAAAGTTTCTAAGTCACTCTCGTAAGTCTCGTACATGCAGGAACGTGAGTACATGTGAGGTGATCGCTGTGTATTTGCAGGTGGAGGAATGCCATTTGCCTGGCCTGGGAGTGGCTCTGACTCTGGACTACAAGCCAGATACTGCAGACGATGCGGTCAGTCCTCTGGTCTCGTATGTCAGTGGCCTCCTTCTGGGGACAAACAGCAAAGTCCGCACCTGGTTCAG
>JAUESF010000006.1:1754353-1772216 GCA_032274765.1 Malacoctenus tetranemus
CCAGCGGGCCCCCCCCCCCCCCCCCCGCTCATCATTAACCCGGCTGGCAGCGTCCCAGCCGCTGCGCTGACACAGTTCGGGGAGCGGTGCGGATGAGGCGTCCCGCTGAAATAACTGGCAAAAAAACCCGACATGCCGCGGCACAGACGGACGAGCCCATCACAGCCCGGCACGTTGGGCTGCGAGCAGCAACAGAATGATTCTTGACATTTTCTTTTCACGAAACTGCTTCAGTGCTGCTGCTGCTGCTGCTGCTGCTGTGCTGAGACATTCTCTCCAGACAGCAGCAGCAGCAGCAGATATGGATATTCCTGTCAGGGACGATGAGCATTTTCTCCCCGCAGCATGTGCCGGGACGCCAGCTGCACAAAATGAAGTCGCTCTAATACGTTTTATTGCCATATGCTGTGATTACACGTTTGCACAATAGCGCAGTTGCACAGCTATTATCTTTCATTATCCGTAATCTTCCGGAAATATAAATCGGATCTAAACGCAGTCGCAATTTGTTTGTATGTATCGTGTCGGTGCAGCTAAACAGGAGGGAACATCTGAATGGGAGTGCTTCGGTAACACGCCGTCTCGTCGCACCACAATTACATCACATGCAGATTGGACAAAGTGCATAATAGGGGTTGATGACTTACGCCTCGACATTCCTCCATGAGGGCTCCATCATTACACAGGTGGCGGAGGGGGGACTGGAGGAGGGCTGGCCAAGAGTGCTCATGATATCACTCAGTCCTTGACAATGAAGTACAGAGCAGAACACAAACACCCAGGGAAGCTGTGGCGTTACTGAGGCCGTCTGTCTCGTCATTCCTACCGCGGGGATTGAAGTCAGCGTGAGCTCACAACACAAGGTCAGCTTATTGACCTGAGCTGTTCACTTTTAATAGATGTTGCTGGGTGTGTTTGCCAGGTCTGCTTGTCACTGCCCGATTAGCATCGTGCACGCCCCCGAACGCTTCACTGGCCTTGGTGAGCAACGTTGATGTCTCATACTTACATAAAATAATGGCATCGGCACACGTAAATACTCAACTTCAGTGTTGTTTGTCCAACTGGTGTTGCCATGTCTGATACAAATCAGGTAGTTACAGCCATCATTGTTTGTCTTCCTGTTTCACTGACTTACATAAATATAACAGCGCCACCCAGCAGCTAAAAGGTGAAGTACCTTCTTTTCCACCAAACGCAACATCAGACAGATTCGTACAAAATTTGGCACAAGGCTCCAAAAGGAGTCTCATTTGTCCTTCATGAAAACTTTATAACTTCAGGTGTCTTCTGCAAAATGACAAGATGTTTATTATGTGAGCTATGAGTAAGATATTACCTGAAGAGTGTATTTCTGGATGTAGAAAGTCAAGAAAGAATCATCAAAGGAATTCGTTGAGCAGTTGATATTAAATATTAAGCTGCGTATTGGTGTTTATTCAGCCGACACAGCAGCACACATCGGCCAGATTAGAGATGAAGCAACACCTCTTTTATCTCTCTGGAAAACGCTGATGTACATAAATATTCATAACTTTGTCTTTTATCTGAGGCAGTGATGTGATATTAATGACAAAAAATCTTCCCACAGAAATCTGCCTTCATCCTTCATCAGAGGACGTAGTGCGTGAGACTTGTTAAACACTTTTAATTGACTATTTCAGGACTTTGAATCTGCGGGCTGATTATTCCCGTTACAAATTCCACATCTGAGAGGGACCCTGAACGCAGCGATCTGCTTGTGCCGTCTTTGGTAAGTGGAACTCGGCTGGCCTTTGCTTTTCATGACAGCTCCGTCTGATGCTAAATGTTGATCGCTGGCAATCGAGCATCGAGCCGAATCACAGGACGACTTTTACGACAACAAAGATTGAAGCCAGCTTTAAAGACGCCCTCCAGGCGCGTCAGAGGACATGTGAGACGGATCTGCTCTGAAAGACGTGGGGATGTGTTTGAATCATTCACTTTCAATGAACAAACAAGACCCGATCTGTGAACTTCAGCTCATTCTTCTTACCTGCCTCTCTGCTAACTGCTCTTTGATTTCCATTCATGTCAATGACAACTTACCAGCTATGGGAAATTATATTTCTATACATATCTAAATATATGTCAACGAGTGCCTCAGATGAACAGATTGTGTTGGACATAGAAATTGCGAGGATTGAGGAGCCACATGGGGAAAAAAAAGCTCTGCCAGCGTCCTTCAAGCTGCGCTGTTGGTGAGGTGTAAATACAACCTCAGAGGTACAGCTGCTGTCTATGCTGCAGACTGCAAGGCCAAAAACCTCCACCAAAAAAATGGTGTTTCTGAATGAAAAAGTGAGCAGAGATGTTTTCGCCTGTTTTCACGGTTTGACAAGAAAAAGTGTGTGAAGTGCACAGGCTGCCGGGGCCGATGTATGAGAAAATGCCCTTGAAAAGAACAGCCTATCTTCTGTGAGTGCGTGAATGGTTTCACACGGATCAAAAAAAGAAAAAAAAACACTTGATAAGAGATACGATCTGCCTTTGGGAGGATTTTCTTTTTTCCAAGAAAGTTCTGCTGAGGCTGTACAATAAATGTCACGGCAGGACAGCGGCTGCGATTAAAGACGTCCAATATGTTGCCTCAGCCGGAGATATATACCCAGCATGAGCTACCGCGCCCCGCGTGAACTCACCTCGCTCATCGTGATAGAAAGCCTCTGGGAGGCCTCTCAGCTCCTCAGCGTTTGCTGGGTAAAAGGCTTATGATGGATGTGATCAGGACTCGGATCTCCTGGCAAATTGCGAAGCCAGACATTTCACGTCTCTGTCAGTTCTCGCGATCATGCTGATGCACTTGCTCAACTCACCGAGGCTGAAGAATCCTGAGAAAAGGCAGCGGGAACTTTTTATTTTTTTCCTGAAGTCTGTGATCGTATCGTCCTCTTACGATGTAAAAAAGAGACAACTGTGATTAACGTGGGAAACCGACTGCACTTCTTTCCCTTTCATCCAGTCCACCCGTGCCTGCCTTGGACCACTGCTGTCCTTCACGGCGTCAGGCTTTTCTCCTCCGTCCTCGCCCGCCTGCACATTTCGAGGAACTAAGCTTTACCTTGGATGAGGAGCTGCCGCTGTCGCGCCTCCCTCCATTGGAGCCGGCGTCAGGTTGAGCAGTGAAAGGATCAGCCGGCGGCGCGTGTCACCCACAAGGGCCCTCAACTGGCCATCGGCGCTGTGAACAACCAGTGAAGCGTCCTTATCACGTTTGCCCCCCCCCCTCCGATGTGTCGGCAGCGCGCCGCACAAGGGCGGCAGAAATTGACTCGGCAGTGAGTGGAGTGAGGTGAAGTGTGTTTGCACATCTGTGAAAGAGAGACGTTGTCAGGGACGACGTGTTTACGAAAAGCGCCGGAGTCACTCGAGGTGGGAGGATTCCTCGCTGTCTTAAACTGTCGTCGCACAAAAACCCAACACAAAAAAAAATGAAACACAATATCAAGATTAAAGCCAGCAAACAATGTTAGTGAGCAAATACAGTCCTAAGAGACAGTAGCAAAACACTGTAATTGGCTCAATATAAATAGGAATGCAAAATGTCAGTTTTAATTAATGCATTGATAATTAGCAGCTCTTTCAGGAGGAGGTGTCTGGGTTTGTTCGCAGTGCTAACACAGGCAGCGTGCTGGTGTGTGTGATTCCACGCATCTGTTTATCATATCCAACCCATTGTCTTTAATTAGATGCTGATTACTGCCTGCGCCGCGGCAGCGCCGCAGTGAAAGGACTGAGGGAGAGAGCGGCAGAAATCCAGAGCGCTCGCTTTATTCTGCTCACACTACAAACAGATTTAATTACACCCACACCAGGTTACTGCTGAATTAATGCAGCTTCTAATGGATGCACAATATGACACAAGAACCTGCATGTTTTTTTTTCTTCATTTTTATGAAAAAGTACTTGCTGAGAATTATTCACAAAAGAGTGTTTGGACTCATTTATTTCCCCTCTACTGGTGCACTGCGTGACCTGCGGGTGGCTGCGCCTCATAATAACTCACCTTCGAGTCAAACTGATTGGCCGTTTTATTGCCGCGGCTGTTTTCGACCTGAGATAATGATCGTTTAAGTGTGTAGTGATTTAAAAGGAGAGGACTTTGATTGAGCTAATCGGTTATGGCTGAAGGGATTAATAACGTCATTACTCTGAGTTAGGCGTCTGAGCTTGAGGAGCTTTGTTATTCTTTCTCGATCTAATATGTAATCTTAAAGCTCAGTTTGCTCTTCATTTCCATCCTGGGGCCAGTGCGACCGACCAATCAGAGATCGAGATGCACAAATAATTCACAAACTTGTACTATAAACATAAACTAATATTGAACAACTATGAGATTGAGAGAGGTGAAGTGTACAATCATTGACTTAATGCATTTTTGTGATGGTTTTTATGTGAACACCTGTCAGTGGTGTGTGAATGGGGGAGCATGACTCATGTGTCTCTTTGGGGACCACTGGATGACATTGAAAAGTGCTCTCTAAGTGGACAATTTTTAATCCACCTGGAGAGAGTTTTAAAAGTGTGTTGCAACAGCCCTCAACAAGTCAAGTACAATCACTCCAGCTGTACAATATCAGAGTGGACAAACCTCAACAAGTGTAACCTGCTGCCCACTTTGGAAGAAAACCTGCGTTTTGCCCACCGCCTGGAGCAGAGCGGTGTTTTACAGCTGGTGTCTGTTTACTGGTCAGACTCCCGAGTCTCCTCTGTGCCGTGGATTTGGACCAGTGTGAGGGAATCAACTCAGAATCATGGAGGCAGAAAACTTTTCAGCCTTTTGCAAGTTTGTCAGTTTGACGGAGTTTCAGCAGAAGAACGTCGAGCTTATCGAGGAGCAGAAATCGATGGGATTCTCCAGGCGTTTGTGCTGCACAGATGCTCTCACAGTGATTACACGGATAGTTATAGAAGAAGAAAACAACTGTTCATTGTTGTGATTATTGACACAGTTATGTGGGAATGAAACATCGTTGTTGGTATTTTGGTTTTTGGACATAATATGTTTGGGGAGACGTGAGCCTCTGTGAGGCAGTGATCTCAGGCGGGTGTGTCATCCCGGGCCTCCAGAGATACGACTGCTCCCTTGTACTGAAATCACTTGTAGATCTTTTACATCACTGCTCTCTGACTTCATTCCCTCGCCCAGACTTTCTTGTAAAATACCTTCAGCTGTGAGGCATTCGGAGAGATGCGCTGCCCACTTCAAACCTACCGAACACTTTACCTGCATTCAAAACTGCAGACATTTCTATCAGCCAAGGTCATCGCTGTTTGTTGAAGCAGTGCGTTGCACATTCACCTTGATTATTCGGTGCAATGGTCGACTTTTGTCCACATTCGTCTTTAGCACGGAGGTCTTGATGGAGAGCGATAGCTGGAGGTGAATCCCTTAAAGTTCTCCTTGACAGCATGTGGTACTCACACTCCCTCTTGCGACTCCCTGTCATTACTTTCCATACCGTCTCTAATTACTTGTCCCCCCCTCCCACAGACTGTACACATCTCCCATGGTTTACAGTCTATAGACATAAATGAAGGCTGCAGCTTTGATGTTCATCGATCTGCAGACAAACCCTGCAGCTGCCCCTCAGACAGTAAATAAGGATTACTTCCAGATCACCGCGGCACCGCCGTGGAGGTTGGCCCAGCATGAAGATGAGACTCGGTTGGACCCGGTAGAAACTCCCTCACAGCGCCTCACTGTTCCTCCCTAATCTCATTTCACACAGACCAACTTCACTCAGTGTCACCGAGCACCGTCCCACCTCGGAGTCTGACAGGTTCGTAGACACTCAGAGCGCTGGTGTGAAAATCATGCAGATGGAACATTAATAAGTCAGTTGGGTTTTGGGTGGAGGGTGGGGGGCATGTGTGTGTTTTCTTTAAACTGCACTGCACGGCCGCTAACCAGAGAGCAGAGTGATTAATGGAAGCAGGAGCTGGAACCCCACCATATTACATGCTGGTGTTCCGTGTTAGTTATTGGTCGGCGGGCCTCCGGCAGAGTTTTCACTCTCCATCGGTCCCATCTCAAAGTGCACGCCGACTTCAGACGGCTCCGTGATCGCTCACATGGAAATGATGCACAGCAACTCGGCTACAGGAAGGAGCTCCATGAACAGAGGAGTCTTGGTGAACGGACGCTGAGCATCCTGCTGCCGAACCTTCAGTCTACGGTCACGTTAAAGTCCCAGGCTGGACTAATAACAATGAGATCCTTGTTGCTTCTAATTGCATGTTTTCTCACTGCACACTCCCCCTCTTACTCCTTCATATAACGCCTCCCTCATGTATCCCTTTCATGAGTATCTGGTATCGTTATAATTGATACTCGAGGTTACATTCAGAATGTGTTTGGCGAACATTTCACTGAAGCTTTTGTTTCTTTGTTGCTTCGATTCATTTGGGTTTGTGCGAGGGTGTGTTGCAGCGCTGACGCTCTCCGTGGCAACGCTGCGACTGACGCTCATGATGTCTGTCCTCCCCGTGAACTTTCTCGCGTTCACACGGGAGGACGTCAGTCATCCTCAGACGCCGCCGAACGAGGAAATGCTGTGAGTGCGTTGACTTGGGAAGAAAAAAAAAAGCTCAGGAAGAAATACAAAATGCATGACTGGAAAGCCCTCTTAAAAGGATTGCATTATAAACACAGCCGCTTCCCCCCCCAGCAGGAAAAATCTTCGACGCAGCCAGAATTGCATAATAAGGCAAACAGACTGCAGGCAACATATTTACACAAACAGGGGTCATAAAACCAGCCCTCCTGAGTCATTTGCGCTGAAGGCAAAGTGCTCTCAAGGAAGGAGATTTATTTGGCTTCATTATGTTTGCATGGCGGGCCTGGTGCAGCCATCATTTCTATTAGACACTTTTCTGGCCCATTAAACCTCATTACATATTGATCCCGTTCCTCAGGATGATAATGTACCATTCATTTCCATCGGTTCCACCTCTGCCGCTTTATTCCTTCATTGTTCAGGTTGTGTCATTCAGTGCCAGCAGGGATGTTCACGGCCGGGTTCCAGACGACACGGGGGGTCTCGGCCCGTCAGCTCCTGCCCCCACCTGCACAGCGATGCGCTCATCTTGCATCATTTCTGACACATAAGCAAACGTCAGGTGGTTGTTTACGACTGTCGTCAGTTCGCGCTGCGCTGACTCCGACTTATCGAGCAGTCGTTTCATAACCAACTATAAAACGAGTCAATACCCACAGACGGCTTTGTGCCACAAACCTGCTGAGCGTGAAACTCACAGTTTGCTGTTCTGGGCTTCTTTCCAATTAATATCTCTTGTTTTGTTGTGACTTTATATTGTTTCTGTACGGTGCTGCAGCAGAAGTCAACACGTAAATGTGGTGAAAGTATGTGATCAGCGAGCCTCCTCCAACAACAGATGATAGCAAGTCACATTCACCAGACTTTAATGTCTCCTTTTTCTTCTATCACCATTCTAAGTTTCTTGTACTCGAGCCGTGGCTCTCAAACATTTTACACCAAGTACAACCTGAGAAAGTATTCGGCTCTCCAAGATGCGCAATAATGATCTGGTAGTGCAGTATACGTGAGTATGAAGTTGTCCTGCAGTGTCCCGTATTTCTCGTCACCCATTCGACCCGTCGTCCATCACTGATACTCTGGCTAAACATGCAAACTCTTGTATTTATTGTGCGGCTTGCTGCAGCCCTGGCTCAGCAGCCTGCCATCACTATATATATCACAGCGAGTGCTTTATTTGATGTTCCCTTTTTCTGCACTTCTGCTGCTGCAACGATGCAATTGCCCTGCAGGGATCATTAAAGTTTCATCTCATCCCTTCTTACATAAACCAGTTTTACTCCCCCTCCACCGGTTTTAAAGCACCTCGCATTGCACTGTATCACCGCCGTCCTTCAGGAACTTTCCCTTCGCAAACACAGCTGAGGACGCTGTTTTGCATTTCCAACTCTCTCCAGTCTTTCCATGTTGGAGTCAAAAAGTGTATTTTCCTGCTACCTGCAGACGCTGTATTAAAAAGGCGGCTCTCCAAACTGTTGTGAAAGTATTGACTTTTGGAGTGTTTCAGTTTCCATTTTAGCGTCACTTTCACCTCCCGAGCCCTCGAGTTTCCTCGAGAAAATCAGTAAGTATTTGAGTTTGAAAGGTTAAGAAAGGCTTGAAGGCATATTTTGGGTCTCCCGTTGACTTTTCCCCGGTCCCATCTGCGCCGGCAGACAGAGTAGTTAACTCGGAGCGCGTCAGCTCAGCTCAACCCTCGGCCTCCGCCGCTCACCCGATCAGCTGCCTCTGGACCGGAGCGGCAATAACTTTGGCGTGCGGTGGCGGGGACACGAGCGGCGTGACAACAGCCTCAGCGGCCGTCCGCACCGTCACCGGGGTGAGGTCTCTGTCTGCGGCCACCTGGCCCCCCCCCCCCCGGGGACATAATTTATGATGCTAATGAAATGTGAGCATGCATCGAGCATCGGAGAGCCGGTGATGAATCTGCCGCGCCGAGCCCGCCATCCATCACGGAGGTCCCCCCCCCTCCGCCACCGCCTGCAGGAGCCCACAGGAAGCCGGCGCCTGTTCCTCTCTGATTAATGTTTAGACTGATGCACCTCCAAGATTATCTCCTTCGATTGTGTCATCTCTTTGTTATTGCTGCTGCAGGCTTTTGCTACGATTAGATCGCGGACTCAGGGTTCTGTTTTAATACCGAGTCGCGCCGAGAAATGTTTGACGTCTTTTAAAGAGGAATTAAACCGACCGGCAGAACAACACATTCGCAGCAGCGCCGCACGCCACACTGTGCTGCTGCTGCTGCTGCCGCCTCCTCTCCCCTGATTTAACCTTGTTTATTTTCCACAGAGAGAAGTTGACTTACATGCCAAATTGTGCCTGATAAGTTCCATTGTTTAAATGCAGATTGGATCCGTTCATTCCCACTCAAAGACAGAGCATTTGAACAGACAGTGGGGATTTTCGCAATTACATTTATCTGAGAATGTCTGTCGCTTTGTACACTGCAAAGTCATTTTGGCCAGAGGAGATTTACAACGACTGCAGCAGCAGCTGAATTTAAACCGTCTTTGAGGCGTGTTCAATGAGGCCCTGCAGTGTTTATCAGTGGGAAAGTTTTACTCTCCACAGTGAATGCTTCAACGCGACGCTGCCGCAAAGATATGCAAATACAAACACCTCCTTTAAATCCTGTCTATGTCTATCAGTGTGAGGTTCAGACTAATGCTCCATGCAAGAAAGCATGTCGAGCAGATGTGAGATGGCTCAGTGGTACAGTTACAGCTTATATAGATCAGTTTTCTATAAGAAAGCAACAACTTGACATTTAGTATCAATGCATTTCATGATAAATAGCTGGGCACAGTCAACAGGGCAGATTGAAACGGTTTATTTTCACCAAGCTTTTTGCGACAGGAGTTTTGATCTGTTTGCTGACCAACCACGTGGTGTCTTTTGGCACAGATTTCCTCCTTTTCTGGACACTGCCTCCAGCTCTTCTGGAGGGACTCCAGGGCGTTCCCAGGCCACCAGGGTGACATTCTCCCTCCAGCGTGCCCCCGGGTCTTTTTCTCGGGGCGTCCACCCGGTGGCGCGAGCCAGGAACACCTCCCCAAGGGGGGCGGCCAGGCGGCATCTGGAACAGATGCCCGAACCACCTCGGCTGGCTCGGGGAAAGGGGGCAAACGGCTCCACGATGAACCCCTCCCAGGCGACAGAGCTCCTCGCCTTTTTCAGCTGGGGCGCGCGCTGCCACCCAGCAGAGGAAACGCAGCGCGAACACGAAACACATTCCTCAACATCAACTTCTCAAACATCTGTTAACATGCTGCTCAAAATGTACAAATGTAAGCCAGTGAGCATGCATAAAACAAAGCCATCATATTTCCATCCAGTTTAACATATCTGCAAACGATGACCTCCAAAAACCAATGTAATTGAATTGGGGTCATCATGAGTTCATCTTTGCTTCCTTTGTAAAGGCAGCGTTTTGTTTTAACATTCGATTTGTTCATCAGAGACAGATGAAAGACAAAGACGAGCAGCCTGCTGAGGTGCCAGCGTGACTCGTCTGACACTGTTAACCTGCGCGTGTGTCTGGGCACATGTTGCTCATATCAGGATCACTTGTTCCCATAATTAGATCGGAGCGATGAACTCGTTCTGCTGGTGTCGGCGCATCCTGCCCCGCCGGGCGGGCCGTCACCGCGGCGGCCCCGCCCCCCCCCCCCCCACCCAGCCCCCCTCTACCCCACTGCCGATCTCTGTAGTGAGTCTGCTCGAAAACACCCCCCCCCACCCCACTCCTCCTTCACCCCAGCTGCCCCTCCCCTCCCTTCATCTCCCCGCCGCTGTCACCTCCGATAGCTCTCCACCTTGCCGTGATCGAGTGTCGGGCTGTGGCCCCGTTGCCCCCCCCCCCTTTCATGCCTGCAGACTGGTGAGCCAGTGAGCAGGAGAGAAAACAGCCACAGCTGGTGCGAGACACGAGGCAACGCTCCCCGCACCCACTATGGATGATGTGCGACTGGGCTGCGCGGCATAAAAACTAAACCGCTTCTAAATTAATTAGCTGCAGTCAGAATGGTAATTAGTTTGAAAGTGCCAGGGATTTTCTTTGTGTTTGATAAATAGGAGGGGAGGGGAGAGGGAGGAAGGTTTCAGCAAGCGAGGGAGCGAAGCAGGCCGAAAAAAAAAGGAGGGCAGCAGACAGGTCCCTCTGCTGAGCTTCCTCCCAGCAGCGCTGCGGACTGTTGCCTCTCAGAATCAGCCCCACTTGCAGAGTCACCCCCCCCCCCCCCATTCCCACCCCTCATTTCTCACCGTACAGCGACAAACCCCCTGAATTTTTTTGCCTTCGCTCACCTCTGCAAATATTGTTCCTGCAGATAAAGCAACCTTGAGGCTGACACCAATTAAAGAGTGAGAAGAAAATAAAACACCCGTAGTCCTGTAAACAAACTTGAATGAATTCCTGCGGAAATGAGACGTGAAGGAGCAGACGAAAGAAGGAAAAAAAAGAGCGCTCATCATTAAATACTCAAGGTTTAGCTGTTCTTGGAGTGTGTTGTGTGCTGCTAAAATAAAGCGCGCGCGGTGTAAATGAACGTCTGTGATGCAGACGGAGGAAATATCTGAGCGCGAGGTGTTTGCCGTTCTGCGCTTGTTGTTCGAATCAAAAGCGCTTCATCAGAGCAATCGGCGACATATTATTCTCTGGTTTTGAACCCGGGGCTCTCCAGGATGTGTACGGCTAAATAAAACATCAGCTGCTGGGCTGCTCGCATGGCAAAGGAAGCACTTGAACACAGTGTGAGAGCTAACAAGCCCCTTCGTTGACTGGGAGACATTTTTCACATGTGTTTGTTTTGCTAATGCTGCTGCGGCCTCACATTTGTCAGACACGGCGGCTGTTTTCTGCCACCCCCCACCCCCCCACCCACCTTCCACTCGCGCGCTGCTGCAGGGGGCTCACGCTGCCTGTCAGCCGGCTCACTGTTCGCAAATGTACATTTGTGCTGCGTGGGTGCTTACATAGAGATTTTACACACAATGACTTGTGGCATAACTCAATTTTACAGCAGTCACCCCGAGTCTGTCACCTCATACGGAGGAAAATTGTAAAAGTGAAAAGTATGCTCCTCGCTGACACATTCATAACTACTCCAGACTTGAATAGCCGCTGCAAAAGACATGATTTAACAGTCACTGTACAGTTTGTGTAACCACTCTGGTTCCTGTTCCTCCAGCAGCCAAGACTATAATCATGAGAGTCATTTTTGACTATATGCATGTGTAAGGACCCCAGATTAGGATTACTTTATGTTTGTGTACGCAGTATTGTGTGTTTTTTTCTTGTCTTGTGGGGACCAAACTGCAATCGACACTTAAAATCACTGTTGTTGTTTTGCTGTGACGAACTCTGGCTGCACTCTGCCTCGTTCCCATGAGTTGGTTTCACTTTTCGCTTGGTTGTTTTGCCCACGTTCACCTATCTATGATCTGGTCCTGAGGGGCCCCCCCACCACTTGTGTTCCCAGTTGCAACCCAAGCAGAAAACCGCTCCCATGCGATTGTGAGCCACAGATCTGACGGTGGCACGCGGTCGCAGCTGTTAATGACATTACGACGGAACACACGTTAACATGCGGCATGTCAAAATATTATTTTTCACAGCTCATTAGCACTCACTGTTTTTGCGTCATGCTCGGCGTCCTGTGGAGTGGGATTTTGAAAGCTTGTGTAACCGAGGCTGTGTAATGGCAACAGATCTTTGTTGAGGCTCACCCTATCGGGCTCCGGGTCCGTAATGCCACGTAGCAGAGCACCTGCATCCTGCAATCCACTCAAAGCTAAGCAGCTCGCCCTCATGTGGTCAGCGTGATTACACTAATACGATTAGCTCGTGCTTTTCTATCCGGTCTGGATTACAATATTGGCGAGCTGAGTGGAGGGAAACATATTTTAGACCTCCGTGATTTTAGAGATTACCGGCCTGACCGCCCCTCCTCCGCCCGAACCGTCCTCGCGCATGAGTGCAGAGCGCAAACAGACCCGGACATACACCCCTCGCTGTGTATCACTGATGGATGACAGAGGATGGGGGGGGGTCGTATCTTCCCATCAGCCACCTACTTCATGCCTGTTTGCCAAAGACTTTTTGAAGCCTCGCTGTGCTTGCTCACGTCGAGATTATCACTTCAGATCTCTCTTGGTTTTTGAGACGCTCTCACTGCTGAGAGGCTGAAGACACACTGAGCATTATTTGCACTCCCGGTGTAACTTTGCACCTGACGGATGTGCTTGTGCCAACCTACTTCTGTGATAGTTTTTTGAGCGACTCACATTGTGTTAGTGCTTCGAACCTCTAGCTCACCTAGGTGCAATTTCCGTACGTAAAAAACGGGCACAACCTTTATATTTTGCACAAACAGCATCGGGAGCTGAGTAAGTAATGAGGCCCACTCCAGCTGGACTGAACCTGACAGACACGCAAAAGAGCACGAACTATTGATTCAGCACAACCGCCCTCAGGAACTTGTCTTCTCCGGTTTTTCGAGCAGATCCTCCAAAGTGCTGCGACTCCCTCTGCTGCCACCGCTTCCTGATTCCTACTGTTGTCATCATTTCGTTATTTACTATATAAAACACTCCTATGTGCGTCTTTTAATTCCAAATAATCAGATTTATTGAAATGCTGAAAATAGCACATTGATGTAGACAATATAAATGTTCTGAAGCTCAATAAACATTTGTGTTCGTATAGTTTCCTTTTATATCCTTTGAATACTCACTGGAGCGTCCCCCATACAGGCTGCACTGTGCACATGCTCACACTCCAGCACTCCTTTTTCATCTGCGCAGCCTGCGTCTGCCTCTGTGGAAATCAGCTCATTATTGACTCGGGTTGTGTTTAAGGGAACGCGGCAGCACGATGAGTTTTTCCGAGACGACACGCAGCATTGTGGGGTAATGCCTGTATTTGTAGCCCAGCGGGCCGAGCCATAACACTTAGCATTTAATAAGCAGCGGCCTGCAGGGAGCCCTGGGCGCGTTCATCCTCCGACAGGTTTCTGCTGAGCACACTTCCACGGCACCCTGCGAGGCTGGAACATCGCTGGACCCGCCTCCCTCGACAATCAGGCTTTTAGCACATGTTCATGCTCAGTCAAGTATGTGACATGCGTCTGCGTCCGTCGCCCGAGAGCGACTCCTGTTCATTTCTAAATGCACCACCGCTCCCACTGCTGCGTGTGGACTGCCGGCCAGACTCCAGGTGTAGCCACATACAGCTGGTAAAGCTGTTTACATGAATGTCTGACCTCTGACCTCTGACCTCTTGTCTGCTTGAGTGAGCAGAACATGACGCGGTATCTTCCTGTGCTTCCTGCCTCAAGACAGACCAGCAAAACCAAATGTAGATACTATGTGGTCTTTTTCCCGTAGCTGCTGCTCTCTGACAAGAAGAATTAGTTTGAGCGCGAGATGATAAAACAGAAAGAGAGAAGAAAGATTTACAAGTGTCGTAGGTATCAATCTGCTGCCCAAAATCTGACTTTACTTGACAGTTTTGCATTTGGATTCTACATTCAAAATGAGGCAAAAATGGAAATCATGGTTGAAAGGTTAAAACGTTCAGATTTATATTTGAATAAAATATGCCAAGTTGAAACATTTTTTATGGCTTTCCAAAGAAAAAAAAGAGCAGAAGAAAGGTTGTGTATGAATGATCTCTACTGAAGCAAAGAAAAACACAAGACATCATGTCAGAATTAGAGGCTGCACAAAATGAAGCACAATGAGAACTTGGTTTGGGATCGACGCCTCTCTTCAGCTGGTTTTCTAGCTCACAGCTAATGATCCTAATTGTCATTGGAGGTGAACCACGCGTTAAAGCACTCCCACTATGACCTTTACAAGCATTGACATGGACCTTATTAGTGCCGGAGCTGGTTCGTATTCAGAGCAGGGAAACATGCTACGCACCGTGTTTGTTCATTTCTTCTTGGTGCAGTTTTTTGGAGCTATTTTTGGAACTTGCGCCCCCCCCCTTTTTTTTTTTTTTTTTATGAAAGCCCCCACAGGTTTGTGTAGCGAGGCCGCCTCATGACTCTCAGGCTTAGTCAATCAGTATTCATGGTACAAGTCCACCGTTGGATCCGCTTTTAGTCAACAGCCATTTTTGCTGCGGCGATGTCTCATCCTTCCTGCTGTCTGTGCTTGGCGCCCCCCCCTTCCCCCCCTCTCCTCCCCATATCTCCACTTCTATCTTCTGTTCTCTGCCCCCCCCTCCTCCGGCTACACCTCCTCTCCTCAGACTGAGGCGTGATGGATAGTTCTCGTGCACGGAGCGATGATGGAGCTTTCTCGACACAGCAGACACGGAGTAAAAGCAGCTTGTCACACCTTCTTTTTTTCCCTCTCCCTTCTTTAGCAGATGGTGGATTTGTTATCGTGAGTCTTTGTCTTTATTCCTGAGTCTTGTCAAACGTCCGGGAAAGGTTACAGCGCGCCATTGTCTCCTTTCTCATCACTGATATGACAAGAAATCAAATTTCACAGCATAATTGTAATCATCCGCTACAGAAGTATTGTGCGGCGTGCTGACAGAGCAGAGTTTATCATCCCTTTTATCCTGTCATTTATCCTCCTATTTTCTTTATTTAACCACACGGGCAGATAAATGCTTTCCACTTCCATCTAAGCTCAAACTTGTTATATAAAAGCTGTTCTCTCAGACTCTCCCCGAGGCCCATTTCCTCTTCTTTTCTGAGGCTATTAGCAAGGATAAAGAACGACTGTGCAAAAATCCCACACCAACATGACTTATAGGCCCTAATCCTCCACTTATGCATTGACAAGGCATCACAAGTACACAAAGCATAACTCTCTCTCCCTGCACACACAGTCTGAAAGGATGGGGGGGGGGACCCCCAGTGAATGTCCTAATAGCTTTTATCCTCACCCCTCTATCGCGCTGTGTTTTGTTCCCTCTGCACCCACTCTGGCATGCAGTCCTGTTACATCTGTGGCTGGAATTAGATTAGCTTCTTATCAGATGACAGTGTGAGTCCCACTGAGGCTCACCTTCCATGTAGGTGATGTCAGGGTTAAAGCAGCAAATCTTGCAGCTGCTAAAACACGCCAGAGAGAGTGTGCTGACCCCGAGTCCCTCAGCGGAGGTTCTGGGTCATGTCAGGGGAGCGGAGACTGCAGGCGTCCACATGCGACTCCTACCTTGAAGTCCTTCGGTTCTTTTAGTGAACACTCCCAGTTAGACTGGGGCGGAGCTTCTGGCGTGGGACGGGGCTCTTGGTTTTGAAAGCAGTCAAACTGCTGCCAAAACCTGCGGAAATAGGGACCTTGTCTGGTCAGAGCCCTGATGAGGGACGCGCCGCCTGTCTGTTAGGCTCAAAGACGCTTTGAAAAGAGGGACGGCTCTGATTACAGCGTACGGCCACGCTCTGACTTTGATAGATGAATCCTTTCTTCAAACGGCAACGGCACTTTCCACTTCACAGCGCTATCCTCCCGACACTAGTTACTGCTTCTGTCACCGCGCTTCAGCGGAGGCCTGCGTCAGTGGCGTGCAACAGGGCGAAATCCAATCAGAGGGAGACAAGCTGACACACATAGGAGGCTTTGCTTGGATTAGACGACCATAGAGCATCTCAGCTTTCATGGCATCGCCGCGTTTGTTTACACCCGCGTGGTTTACTGTAACTCCTCCAGCTCAGAGACCCTGATTGTGCTGTCAGCAGTATGATGACAGGGCCAACAAAGATGCAGAAGTGTGACCGCGCAGAAATCACTCGCAGCGCAGATACGGACGTCATTTTCAGCACGCGTCCAATCAGAGAGAAGGAAAAGTCGAAGGGGTTTTATTCGAACAAACAGTGACGATCAGAGACATAAAACTCAGGTGGAAACAGGCAAATACAACGACGTCTTTCACTGTAACTGAATAGTCTGCAGTGGCTGACGTAACGGGCTCCACATCAGCCTAAGTTACTGTGGCAACATAAGTAAATATCCTTTGTAGTACAGAGAAGTCAGAGTTAACTCTGAAGTTAGGCAGCTCAACACAGGCCTCAGGGATTTCTTTCATACACACAGGGAACGTCACAGGAGGGTTTAAACATGGAGCCAAAATGAAACACTGGACTCTCTTTATTCCAACAACTACAATATCTTTCTCAGGGCCAAAACCACTGGGGAGAGTCCAAGTTCCTGCCAGTGTGTTGTAAAACCAATAAAGTTTGATTTTGTAATGGTTAAAGAAACCTGAGATTGAGTCAGAAAAGTGGTCGAGGTGTCCCCAGGGAGAACGTATCAGTCCGTAGTTTCCAGATCACCAACACGTTCGCCTCCCTGAGTATCAGAGGTGGCTCGGCGTTGCCTCTTAGCTCAGACTAAGGAGCAGAAAGCAGCAGGTCACCGAGGTAGCTGATCTGCATTCATAGATCTGCTTTTTATTAAAGATTTCAAGGCTTTTTGCCTGGTGTTTCATCAGCGGAGCAGTGGGCTTACTTCATCGCTTTGTGGTATCATGTTCTCATTGGAATATTACTCAGTGCCTGAAGAAAAACAGTGGAAAGTAGTAGTTTTACAAGAGGTTGTATCCTTCACCTGACGCGTGGCCTCGGCAGTGATAGGAAGGCTGCGGCTCAAAGGCTCCACTGGCTCCTGTGCGTGCATCCCGAAAAGGACAAAGGCCTTCAAAGGACTAAATACACTTTGATCATCAGGAATCTGTCCGACTCAATCGATCCAGTTGAATATTTTCTGGCATTTTTATTCTACTGAAGGTGAAACTCATGGTTTCCATAATGTGAAGAGCATTTTATGGCAGGTGCTCTTTCAATGCGACTGATAGATGGACGAGCATTTTCTATTTTCCCATCATTCAGTGGATGGAATGTCAAAGGGTGTGTGTGTGTGGGGGGAGTGATTGGCCAAAATTTGGCAAAATTCTGGCAGCTACAGGCAGGAGCCTTCAAAATAAAAGCAAAGGGCAGTTTAACTGTGAACCAAGGGGGCAGATTAGATCGCGCGACTTAAATGTGTGTGTACCCTGAAGCTGTTACCTCCAAAAGTGAGACCAGGAGGCCTGTGTGTTAAATCATCGGCCACAAAACTGTTTTTATCTCTGCTTATAGAGATTTGTAGTGCAGCCATTCGTTTAGTTTCTCCAACAGCCCACAGTTACTTTACAGCACCAAGGCAGAGCTACACGACTGAGCACGCACGCACGCACGCACGCACGCACACACACACACACACACACACACACGCACACACACACACACACACACACACACACACACACACACACACAC
>JAUESF010000006.1:1789102-1799528 GCA_032274765.1 Malacoctenus tetranemus
TGTGTGTGTGTGTGTGTGTGTGTGTGTGTGTGTGTGTGTGTGTGTGTGTGTGTGTGTGTGTGTGTGTGTGTGTTATATTAATATTATTATACACAGTAATTAATATTACTATGTTGCATCACTCTGACACTGGTAATAATATGCAGCTACTTTAAAGGTGAAATAAATTACCCGCACAGAGCAGCTTAGTAAATTCACAGTAATGCTGTTTGGCTTTCCAGTGACAAATATGAGTAAAGGGAGACGGACCTGAGCAGCATTGATCAAACTCCTTGACACTGCCAGCAGTGGGGAAATAGTTTTGGTCGACCACGCTTAAAGGGAAGATTTCCAAGACGCCCAAACCTCCAAACTCAGCTGCCAGTGTCAACACCAATTTCGCGCCTATCGTGGCCAAGCACAATTTCTGACGTGGTCTCCAGAGGGCCAGCTGACTCCAACATCATGGCAGCGCACTCGCTGCTGCCAAGGCTTTTCCACCACCAGCCAAACGCACGAAGCTGCAGCCTCAGTATAATGTCAGAGGACACAGCATGCGGTGTTCAGCCCTGCTGCCTCGCAGCAAGAAGTTACCTGGGGTCAACCTGCAGGTGATCCAGTCCTACACAGAGTCTGCTAAAAGCTGATCTGCCCTGGATTGAGTTACAGCTCATCTTCATGACTCCTTGGCTCAATACCTAAACACTGGCTCATGCACGAGAGCGGTCGCAGCCTCCCCCACCCCACCTCAGAGCCAAGAAATGACACACTGTCCGTGTTTTACTGCACGTGCTTGCAGCGCCTGTACAAATGAGCTGATTGGCTCTTATCTTCCATTTCAGAGGGTCGGTGAAAAGCTCCTCAGGCAAAGACAGAACACTTATTAGCAGGAGGAGCAGATGACATTGATAGGACTTTTTAAAGAAGCACTCGGAGGGACTGTTAAAATCCCTTGACATGTGTTCTTGTTAGTGCATTAAACACTAACAGCCCTTTGTTATCTGTTACCCTGAGAGCAGCTCAGACGACGGCGGCCCGTTCCAATGTATTTCCAGCCTCGCAGTACATTACAGGGCCTGAAATATAATATGCAGAGTGATGCCGCTGCGTCTGGTTTCTCCCGTGAATGCAGATCCCTCCCAATTGTAATTTAATCCGGAGTGCTTTAAAGCCTTTATTGCATATCATCTGCTTACTGTAGCTATCAGGCTGGGCTGTAACTGTGGCATTTATGGTTCATAAACAGTGTTTTGCTTTCATACACTAATGATTATTATACACTGTTAAAACAAAGTGTCAGAACATGTCTTGGCACTGCTGAGTGGTGACAATAAAGGCTCTCTCAGACTGGTTACAGCACACTGAGTGGCCCTTTTAGCATATTTCACTATGTACATAATAATTATGGGCTTTTTAGAATTTGCACACTTTCATGATTCGTGTATGTTATGTTTGTTCTGGAGCCGATCCTGCACCAGTGTGCTGGGAATTGGAGACGGCTGTGTGTGTGAACTACCTCGATGCCTCAGTTTTCCGTGCAGCAGAGGCTGCGAGGGAAACCGTGAACAGTCGGCGCTGGCATAAATGTCATCATCCCCCCCCCCACCGACAGACAGTTTGAATCATGCTTAACCCAGCTGTCTGTCAGTGTGGCAGGCAGAGTGTAGCTCCTGTTCAGATGTGTGACAACTGTGACACTGACACATGCTGGCTCGGCGCGCGCCACAATGGGTGAAGCAAAGCGGAAGGCGCCGAGCATGAATTATTTCTCGGCACGTCCCCGACAACACACGAGCGCGGGCCTCTTTAGACTTCAAGACACAAGTTAGCGCAGGCAAATGGGCTCTTGACTCTTTCCTTTCAAACCGGCGACGGGGCGTTATTTACAAAGACAGCGGTGCATCTCGCCGCCTCGCATCTTCTCTCAGCTGTTCGTCAGATTGCCCCCACCCCCCCACCCCCCGCGCCCCCTACTCTCTCCTGTTTTGTGGGAAAAGCCTAGCGGCAGCAAGATCCACACAGTGCTTCACAGGCCTCGACAGGGAGCTCTGAGTGATCTCCTGGAAGAGGATTTAAACTCTGAGCTCTTTAATGTGTTTCAGGGGGGAGGCAGGCAGGTGGATACAGACCCCCCCCCCCTTCCCTCCTCTCCCCCACCACCTCCCACAACCCCCCTGGAGCTGGTGTGGATGGTGTCTGAAATGTGAATAAATTAGGAGGTGTTGCTGGAGGAGATAACCTGGGAAAGTGGGTAGAGATTCTTCTGCAAATAGTTCCCTAAGGTGGGAGCCATGAGAGCCACGGCAAACTATTCATCTTTGTACTTTTAAGCAAGGCATGGTTGTGGTCTGAGCCCGGGGCGGTGCGCCGATGATTTATTTTCATCTTCTTTGCTCTGGGCTATTTCTCCCGTCCCTGTTTGCTGCTTTCCTCCAGGTAAATTAAAGCCCCTGTAAAGGGAAGCCAACATGTCCTCAGTAGACGCCACAGCTGAGTGGTTAATAAAATTAAACTAAAACGCATAGATGTTGAGGGGAAATGTTGACATATCATCCATCTAGCAGAACAAAAGCCCAAACGTCTCATTAAACGACAAGCAAAATGCAAATAACCAGGAGGCAGGAGACCTCATCAATAATTCATGAAGCGTTCCCATAAGCAATAACAAATCAATATTATTCCGCATTCACATTCTGATCTCTGCAGTTTTCTACGGCGTGGTTAAGCAACAACAAACAAAGGCTCATTGTGCTGCCGGATCAACTGAAGGTGCATACAAAACAACTAAACAAGTCACGCTTCTCCCTCACTAGGAACAGCGTCCACCGCGGGGTGTCGGGTGGGGGTGGCGGGGGGTCATCTCAGGACACCTTCCAGAGACGAGCTCGACACACAATAGCTCCGGCGTCGCGAGCATCCATCTCTCCCCCCCGCCCTGTCACGCTGGCGTGCTCCTCGCCATCATCATCGCCGCCCGTCATCGCAGCCGGCGTCCTCTCCTCAAAGTCAGCGGCAGCCTGATGGAGATCGGTCCGCCCCGCAGTGAGACAGCAGCCTCATATTAACAGGGGCGACGCTGTCACAGCCATATGCTTCAGACGCCTCACCTCGAGCCGCGCAGATGTTTAGTATGCATGAGTTCGCAATAGAAGACTGATAAACGTCGGCCTCGGGCTCTCCGCCTTTTTACAGCCTCCTCCCTCGCCGCGTGTTCCTATCATCTCTAATGATTCGCTCTGGACCTGATCTGAAAACCAAATCCCAATGGAAGGTTTGGAAGACGCCATTATACAACCAACAGCACATTATGCCCAGGGTCAGTCAAAGCCATTAGTGGAATTGCATCAGTTTTTAGGTTCATTACCTCTGTGTGAATTGGACCGGCCTCATTGGAACGTTTTGGCTCTCCCAGCTGGTCCGTGCGAGCCACGCTGCACAGGTTCTTTGCCCCGCTAAGTACATACCACACTACACAAATAATTCACTCCCAACCTCATAATTAATTAGGCAGTGGTCTTCACTTTCTCTGGAGAGTTAAAGCCCGCAGAGGAGTTGTTTTAGCTACTGAGTGCTTATTTAGATTAATTACACTATATAATTAGGAAGCTGTACATAGTAGAGTGCAGTAGAGTAAACTTTACTGTTCCCAGGAGGACTCTAGTCTCGGTGTTCCAGCTCAGCGCCTAAAGACAACACGGACGCAAAAAGAAGCATGTGGGCCCACGTGACGCGGTTTCGTCACGCTGAGACTTGTGTCCCGTTCTTCAGCTGCACCGTCCACCGTGTGTTCTGTGAATCCCACCAGACAAAGGCTGCAACCGGGAGACATCAGAGACGTGGCTTGTTTGGACATTTCAAGTCCATTAAGGTAATTCCACATCCTTCACGTCGGTTCATAAAGCAGCTGAGAGCGAGTCACTCCGAGGAACAGGAAACGGTCATGCTCGCAGCGCTGTTTTCAGCCTCGGGAGTCATCTGGTTTTCTTTCTTCTCAATAACACAGCGTAGGAACAGACAGGAACTATCCACATTGTTTTGCCTTATCCCTGTGTCCATTGCAACCACAGAGGTGCTGGTCTGACTGTGCTGTGATGATTTTACCTGTCTGTGTATGCACTCGCTACAGCGTCATTCTTGCAGTTACTAAAATCTGTGTGACCCATAAAAAAATGAAGTTTATACAGGCTCATAAAGTCACAGCATCATGTTGAAGAACATCCCCCCCGCACTCTCTTTCTGTGCTCCACAAAACACAGTTAATGATGAGACGCAGCAGTGCTCTGCACCACAAAGCTAAATCACCAAAACATAACTATGTAACAGCAGAAAACCTAAGAAACCCTGACATGGCAAAGCTTACGGGGGCTGTTATTTATGCGCAGGGTTGCACCACTTGGTTGCTCAGCGAGCTTGTTTCGGGCCTCTTGCATCACATGTGTTCTAATTCATAGAGAGATGTTTCCTGTTTACACTGTGCTGTAAACCTGTGCACGGCACTGATGGGAGATGAAACAAGTAAACAACTTGCAACGACAGGCAGAAAACAAAACACCACAGTGGTAGGAGGGGGGGGAGGGAACACTGGTTCCCAACAGAAAACACATTTCATGCAAAAAAAAAAGTTGGCATGTGGGTATCGGTTTCATTGAGTTTCAAAAATTATCCCAGAGGACACATTTTCTCTCTCTCTCTCTCTCTCTCTCTCTCTCTCTCTCTCTCTCTCTCTCTCTCTCTCTCTCTCTCTTTCTCCCTCTCTCTCTCTCTCAGCCAAGGTAAAAAGTGAGCAGAGAATAACGAGATACGCGGCTGCAGCGACACCGGGTTGCTCTCTTGTCACAGTAAATGCATGCAAAGCTATTTATGTGCCGCATGCGAAGGCACACGCAGACACGCACCGGCGATGGAAATACCACACCGACATGCTTACATGCATATTGATCGCAACGCGAGGACGGGATGATTACGTTCCAAAGTGGTGATTCTGTCAGAAACATCATGGGGGGGAGGGGGAGGGGGCGCAGTGTTAGGCCTCTGGGTTTATATGCTGCTCTGAGAACCTCCAGGGATGAGACACTGTGCAAGTGGGGAAAATGTCATAATTCAGATGTGGGAGAGAGACAAGGTGATGTCTGCTGACTTGTGGTCAGAAATAAAGACCTCACTGTCCACAACATGACAGAGTTTAACTGGCGAGGCTTAATCAGCTGGATGACATCACACAAAGAGCCAGCAGTGAAAGTAGGTTGGCAGTTTTATTCAATGATGTGGAATCAGTTTCACATGTTTCCCTTGTGTATTCATGCTGTTTTTATCTGTTCCACTCCACAGGTCAGGGCTGGTTTGACAGAAGAAAAGGGACATGAAATGACACAACATTGTTTTAGCTGAGAGACTTGATTCTTGGGAATTGAAGTTATCAAGTACATCAGGCTGTTTAGGCTGCGTTGAAAGTTAACTGACAGAATATTTACATGGTTATTGATGTAAACTATCCCTCGATGCTCTGCAGGAAGCTGACGATGAAACATATCTAAATGAAACGATATATTCAGGTGGGACAATTTGCGTGCCTGCTTGCGAGCATGCAATTATCTTTTCCCTTATCCAGCAAACAGCGTCTGTGATCACTGACATTTCTCTGTTGTTTATTTTTCGATGTGGTGGAGCTGACAGTCCCGGGGGGTCAACGTCTTCATTTCTCTCTGACATGCGTGTTGTCAGCTGCAGCCTGTCAAAGCAGAGGTCAGTGCAGAGTGCAGACAAGGGCAGCGGCCACCTTTTCACTCAGCTCTCAGCAGGTTGGTGACATGAGTCAGAGCATCACTCAGCGAAGAGACAGGAGCGGACAGACACCACCTCACGCAGCTTGAACAGTGGCGCTCCATCTCTATTACTTCTCAGATGCGATGCCAAGGCATGTTTATGAAGTTACTTGCATCAGTAGTGAGCTACCAGAATGGCATGCTGTTGAACATTGAGTCGTCATGTGTTGCAGTGATGTTCAGGGAGCCTGTTTCTGCTGGTCCGTGGTGCTGAAACATCCCCGTTCACTCTCGCAGACACAAAAGATCTCTATAAGACTCTGACATCTCTTAGCATGCTATTCTGGTTCTTTTCTGTTGTGCTCGAGAGTGATGCAACATCCATCAACAATACACGCGAGTTTAATTAGGCTGAGGAACCTGGCCTCCTTCCTGCCGCTCCTTTGTTTCCTCCTCAGTCTCTCCTCCCACCTCACTGCCGCTATCTTTCCCCGACATAGCTCATTACATTTGCAGCGCCGCATCGCTGTAACATACACCTACACACTCGGAGATTCACACACACACACACACACACACACACACTCAGACACACCCGCTCACACCTGGCTCAGTGGACAGTAGCTGCGGTGCTGTCACGCACAGGGGGGGGTTGGGCAAAAGGTTTGACAGGAGACAGCAGGCTGTTGCTTAACAGACAAGCGGTGAAATGCATGGCAGTGTAATTGCAATGAAGGGATAATTTGACAGCCGCTCGGGTTATGATAGCATGCAATTCTCTCATTCCCGTCCAGTCCTTCCACTGACACATGTGCACACTCTCTCTCTCTCTCTCTCTCTCTCTCTCTGTCTCTCTCTCTCTCTCTCTCTGTCTCTCTCTGTCTGTCTCTCTCTCTCTCTCTCTCTCTCTCTCTCTTTCTCTCTCTCTCACACACACACACACTCTCTCTCTGCTCTAGCTGAACACAAACAGGAGCCGAAGCCTTCCTCCAGACAGGTTGGGGGAAAGCCCTGTCGTGTCCCAGTGTTGGCGCTCACACTTTTGCCTCTCCGGGTCTGTGTTTAGCTGCAAGTAATCAGCATGGAGACATCTCAGTGCTTGGGTAGCATAATGCCCTAATGCAGGAATATCTTTTCCCACAAAGGTTGCTTGCTCCTGTTTGGAGGCAGCTGACAGCACAATTCATCACTCTCGGGTCCGTGCAAGGAGCTTCTTTAAACAACTCCGGTGCATCATTGCTCAAGGCCTGCGAGAAGCAGCGCGGCACCCCGTCCAAACACTTCACCGCGCACCCTCTCTCTTTCTCAGGCAAAATAAAGCCATCTCGCTTGCACTTTTGTCTGCACAAGCTGCTGCTCCTTCCCTGCTCAAGGACATGGATAAACTGAATAAAACATGACAGGCACCTTGTCATCAGAGAGGACCGGCTGGGAAGGGAAATGGAGAATCTCACCTCTGCTTTCTTGTCAGTATCCAACCTGAAGGTGGTGGGGCTGGGTGGGGGAGGGCGGGGGCTGTTGTGCTTGGACTTGAGTCTTGGTTGGAGCCTTTATTCCAGGCTGTGCTCCGTTACATGTGAAATGAGTTGGAAACTACTGAGTACATGCGGCAGGGAGTTCACTTCCCCCTGCTACTCCTCCTCTCGTATCTTAGCTGTGCCCTCTTAAGCACCTGCATTAAAACTGTATACGCGTTGATTACACAGGCAATTGGCCAGCCTAGTCAGGGCACTTGTAACAGTAATGCTTGATGACGCCCAAATCTTTTTTCCGGTCTTAATCCAACTCCAATCTCATCACTTGTTCATCATCTCCTTCCTTCGTCTCCAGCTTCTCTATCTGACTTCTTCCAGCTCCCTGCACTTATCCAACACCCCCCCTCCCCCACATGCCCGCCTCCCCTCGGTTTTTCGTCTTCCAGATGCATCAGACAGAAATGCTTTCACACACACACTCCATTCCCCTCAGCCCGCCCCTCTCCGCTGGAGTGGCTTGATGTATGGCTTTACAACAGGCCTCCTGGCTCCATCACCAGCGCCGCAATCACACGGAGCTGGTCATAACCCAGGAGAAAAATATACACCACCAGCACACGTGAGTGGGAACACGCTGCACATGCATGGAGTTGCATAAAGGCCTCATATCAAAACAGAATTTCCTTGAGGTCACTGGTGTGAAAACTTCAAAAACCCTACATGTTTTCTGGTCCCCTCAAACATCAAAAAGTCTCTACTTAGGATTCCAGAAGCTTTCACTGTCTTTTGAAAGTGGTACTTGGGACTTGAGGAGGTGATGGAGACCGACAATAATCACACTCAAGCATTAATTTCCCTTCTTTGCAAATGTTTGTTCCTTCCCAGACTTTGTTCCTTGTTCCCACTAAAACAGGTCAAAAGTGGTTGTTGTACTTTCACTTGGTGGATACACGAACACAAGAGGTGAGCAAAGCATATTGGAGGAGTTGGAAGTGAAGTGGTTGAAGTAATTTTGCTGTGTTGTAGTTTGTTGCTTCATATTAGCCTCTTACACTGTTTATATTTCGGCTTCAAAGGCACCACACAGCTCTCTGGTGCCACAGAACGCCTTGCCTGCCTCCGAGTCCAAGCACAGTAACAAGTAACATGATGTGTGTTTTTTTGTATTGCTATTCTTACCTAAAAGTGGGAATATTTCAGTTCAGAAGATCCTCTTGAGTCTTTATATGTTGATGAATGTTTAACCATCAAAAGACATTTAATATCTTTGATATCAGAGTCCCTACAATGCTGAGTCCTAACTGACGCTCTGTTTTGGATTAAAGTGGGTGACCATCCTACAGTTATCAGCACCATAAATTCATCATTTTGGCAGAGGATATAAAAGGATTGCAGGTGCAGAGAGTAACTGAGAGTACAAGTACCTGCAAACTTGCAGTGTATTTGTGTACAGGAGCCTCTGCGTTCCTCCATCATGGTGATCAGTGTTGTACACAGGGAGCTCTGATGTCTGAACGGACACACTCCCACCACGGCCCATCAGCTCCATGTTCTCTCCGCGAGATCTAATCCCGCAGTCGCTCCCTCGGCCCACGCTCATTACAGCCTGAATCATTGTTTTACAACATCTTACTGTGAGCCGCGGGCTGAATACATTACACATTTCGGTGGGAACTTCCATCAGTGTGTAATGAAGGGACGATCACGAACAGCTTTCAATTAGGGGCCCGGTCCAGACGAGGGGACCACCGAGTCGCACCCACCGACTTCATCGTGTTTCCTTCCTCTCGCCCTGCAGTTTGCGAGCTGCTGCCCGAACAGACAAACACACACAAAATCTTTTACTTTCTTAACCACTCGGCCCCCGCGATGTGATTTCCTCCAGTCACTTAAATTCTCCGTAACAGCTGTGCCGCTGACCTTACAAGTGAGTTGGAGGGATCCGTTCGACTGGAGCAATTAGAAGAACAGCAGGATATAGATTTCCTTCGGCTGCGATAAATGTGGCCGGGAGAATTATAATGTGTGTGACTAATGGTATGCTCACAGTATTTAAGCGCGCTTCTCATTAATATGCTAAGCAGCCGGCGCCAGCTTTGTCTTCAACATCCCTGCTCAGATCCGCAGCTCGACGCCGGGCTCAGGCGATACGCCCCTTACCATTGTGTTCCGGGCGGACATGCCCGCGGAGACGCCGCACGCTCCCAATGACTTTTACACCGTGTTACAGGATCACAATTGGATGTGGAGGATCCTTTCAGGCTGCGGGGGCTGTGCACTATTTGTCTGGATGATATTTAGCGTGGCCACAAAGATGGAGGTGGATGGGAAGCAGAAAGTGGAGCAAAAAAAAGATGGAGCTTAATAATGCTCCGTATATGAGACGGTTGTCGTTGATGAAGGAGAGTTTCTCATGCTTAAGACCCGGGCTGCAGCCTGAGCCTGGCAGGCAGAGGACAACCTGCAGCATTTGGCGGTCTAACAGCCAGATCGGACCACTTTGCCACCCATCCGTCACACGTGGCCCATCAAATTTGTTAGGTGGCTCGCCATTCAGAGCAAAAGCTCCTCTTCCGGCAGGCCCCGTTTAGCACAGGTGGAATACGGGTGTTAAAGATATAGCAGGCTGGTGCCGCCGCCCACTTTCTCCCTGTGCTTCTGAAGCCCATCAAAGCCCTCCCAAGTATCCCATTACCTCTGAGGCTGTGAGGCGCCTGCATGTAATTACAAGCTGTGATCACAACCTGCAAGCTGGGAGATAAAGAGCGAGAAGATGTAATATATACACTTTATGTAAGATCCCACATAGATTGTTAAGGCAACTTAAGGTGAAAATGAGATAATGTGCCTTGATTTGCTTTGGAATTATATTATTCTCATGTACAAATTCAACATGATAATGATAGAAAAATGAGATTTCGTTTGTTCCACTGTGTTTGCAAGAAGCTGTCGTTAGCACACTGTCAATGCATCTCCAACACTGCAACAGAATCAGGGAAATTAAGGAAATCTGCCAAATTTTCAGTGGAGCTTCTCAGACTGAAGCGAAAGTGGCAGCACACGACGTCAAACAGAAGAGGGGGCGCCGATGAATTATCAAGGTCGATCACAGGCGGAAGGCTCTGCCTGGCTGTGCTTTTCTGTCTGTCAGAGTCAACCTGAAGGCTTCTACGTACGTATACTGCCGCTTAACAACTGGAGCCCAGGAAT
>JAUESF010000006.1:1826392-1838422 GCA_032274765.1 Malacoctenus tetranemus
TAACTGGCTGATTACTCTTAAAATGATCACACAGTGTGGTGACAGTCTGTTTATCTACGAGAAGTCAAACATTAAAGGAACCAGCTGACAGAAGAACTGAGTTTTGAGGGGATGGAAAAACACATTTGTCTGTGCTTGATCAGAAGAACTCGGGTCCACATAACGAGCTTGTCCTGATACTGGTTCAGATCAGTCATTTTCTCATCCCTCCATCAGTGTTCATGGTGGCAGAGCCGTGTCACTTACTCAGCACTGGATGTTCTCATGGTTGTGACATCATTTCTTTGTGCTCGTATATCAGTCAGGCCCAATCTGTCCAACCTTTTTTATACACAAGAGTCATGCAGCACGTTTTCATGATTTATTTCTCCAAACTGGGAAATGCTGTGATCCAGTGAAAGGAATTAGCTGCACACTCTGTGCAGACACTAAACGGCAGAGACGTTCCAGATAAATTACATTCAGCAGGGCCATGAATTAACATGATTGTTATGCCTCGTGTGCTGCTGGTGAAAGAACCAAGTCTGCAACTGATGGAGAAGGCTAATTTGTAGAATAAAAGGCAGATATCTAAATGAGTGTAGGTTTTTTTCGTATTTTTTCTCGATTAAAACATTTTGTTTCTGATGTCTTTTGTTGTGACCTGCACACACGGTGAATCCCTGTCAGACCCTCCTCAATCTGTCCACAGTAGCTGAGACGGGTCATGTAAGCAGGCCTCCCTGATGGACTGACCCCCGAGGCAGGGCCGGCGTATCACTAACCTGTGAACACATCTCTGCACCTCGTCTGCACAGCCAGTGTGTTTTCATTAAGCGTGCGCTGCACTCGTCTAAATGGGAGGGCTCCTCCGAAACAAAAGGTGCTCTTATGTAAATGCCAGCAGGGTCTTTGTTGATCTAGCACTTCCCAGGGTGCGTGTGTGAGTTACACACACACACACACACACACACACACACACACACACACACACACACACACACGCACACACACACGCTGGCTCACAATAACACTCGCTCTCTGTAGAAAGGCAGGGTTTAAGGATGGATTTATTTTTGCCAGCTAATAGCAGGGTATCGGCTGTATGGTACAAGCAGTGAGTGGAAGCCGCCCGTGGGCTATCCACACAGGCCTTATCACTCAGCAAGCAGACCCCATGATAAGGTATTATGGTTTTCACAATAGTCCGCTCTGTTTTCTCCTGTTTGTGCAGTTTCCCTGTAGTGCATGTTATAATAACCCAAGGCTGCCAATTACACAGAGCCAGTGTGTCAGTGATGTTTAAGCCTCTGTCGTCGTATCTGTTGGGTGTGTGAGTGTGGTGGTTATTTACTGTCTGAGTGGCAGTGAGTGATTCGTGGTGGACTGAAAAGATTGCTTTGGATTATTTCTCTCAGAAGACGCCAGTGAATGCAAAGCTGTACAAAACCGTCCTTCAGCAACTCATCAATAAATCTTTGATTCTCAGGTGAAAATATCCATTGAGAACTTTACATGGAAGTGGAGGGTTTAGGTTAGACTCATTTCAGTCCTCTTGTACCATCTTCCTCCATCTGCTGCTGATGCTAAAGCTGCATCAAGGTTGTAAATCTAATGCAGTTTACTGAACCAAAGAGCTCACATGGAGTCGGCTGTAGTTGAGATGGAGGATTGTGCTTCAGAGGTCCAAATAAAACAAAATGCATTAACGTCAGGGTCACTCCCCAGTTAGAAAAGGATATTGCTGAAATTACATGTTTTTTTCTCATTTGCTTGCATTGAGTTACTTGTTTTTTTCTCATTTTTGGTCGGCACCACCAACATTTCTCTGATTAGTCTTATTCTATTTAAAGACGACCTTCAAGGCACCGTAATGCCTCGACTCAGTGTTGAAACTTATAAACCCGAAAGAATTAGAGCACAAGTTCCAAGTGTGTGACCAAATCCCAGTTTATTTTCAGGTTTGCTCCGGGGCCAAATAAAACGGGCAAGGGGCCACATTTGGGAACCATTGTTATCAGGTTCAAGGTGAAACTGTTTACTAAACAGATTTACCATCATGATCATGTGCAGTTGTTCACTTTTGTTTGTCAATGTAAGAATGCAAGAAGACATTTGCACTGTTCTTAGTGTCAATCCATTTGTTGTGTTGGCCTCCGTCTGTGTCACCTCCCGTATGCACTATGTCGTCCTGCTTAGCTCCTAAGCTTTTCTGCTAAGATGAAGCAATCAGCTGTCTGTATGACAGGCTTCTGCAGCTGAAGGTTGGTTGACAGAAATTTGCTGCCACTGTTGCTGTTGTCATGTGAGGCAGGAGGAGCGCTGGCTCCGTCACCGATGTCTTTTACATCCTGTCGCTTCTCTCCTGCTCGGCAATGCAAATACATTCCCAAGACTTTTGACAACAAAAGAGGGAACAACATCTTGTTTATTTGAAAATAATTATCCATGAATGGTTTTTAGGTTGTTAGGAAGCAGGTGGTTCTGTAAAGCTTTCCAACTCAGTGTCGCTCTGGGTATCCTGCTAATGACTCAGATGTTAGTCAGCATTAAGTTGATGAGAACACCACTTTTGGGTTTTATGCATTGTGATTATAGAATTATCTTACACAAACAGAGATTGTTTTTCTTAATTTCGTCTATGTTATTTCTATAATGTAAAAAAAAACCCTTTTCTTCAAATGAGAGGGACTGTGATGGTTGAGTCTACATAGATATTCTGGCCACGTCCACTTTTTAAATATGCAAGACTAAGTGCTGAGCTGAGCTGAGCAGTAGCAGCTCCACCTGCCTCTGCAGTGATCACTTTACACTGGGTCACTTTTGAGCACAGGGGACAGGACCTGATAAATTACCAGCTGTCACTTCTGAGTGTGACTGAACCAACCTTCCAGCATTGTGCTGAGTTTTGGCACAGGTATCAGCAACATGTGCTCACAGTCGACTGTGTGAACGGTGATTGGGTTTTGTTTGGGAAATCATGTAGTTTCAGAAGTTATTTTAAAGTTGTTACATGGCCTGAGTGCTGAATAACAAGTGTGTGCATCTTGACAGATTCAGGACTGAGATTTGTAACTGCATTGTGTAGACTCTGAACTGTTAATCCAGGCTTGACTTTATAATCCCGTCTGACCTGTAAGGGCCTAATGTAATGTGCTTTAAGTTGCAGTGTGTTGAAACCCAAACTCTTCCTCCTGCTTTGCTCCCATTTCTGAGCTCCTGATTCTTGTCTGTTCATAATTCACATCACATCAGTCAAATTTATGGATCTTTGCAGCACAGACAGCCTTAAAAGCTGCACATTTACAGTTAACGAACTGTGTGTTACACATTTGACATCTTTAATAAAAATGTGTGCTTAATCTGCGTCCATGTAACCTCATGTTCCCTGCTGAGTGGAAAGTGTATGGTTGTGTGCCCTGGAGGCACTTGACATTAGATAAGGCAGCTGGCACAGCTCCACATGCAGTGAAAGTGATTTACTGCTGCCTCTGCAGCCGGTAGAAAATTCAGCATGGAGCACATACAGAGTACAGTGTGTGCATAAATGCCCCGTCGCTCATCACATCTCCTGTGGTTTGCACATTGAATAGACTACAGTGTTACAGTGGATTGCTTCTCTCCGTGGTGGCCTTTTCTCAGTGCTTCATAAATGGGCTTGGAACAGCAGTCCTGGGAAGAAGACGCTCGGGGTGGAGATTGGTGTTTGTTGGTGGTTCCTGTATGTTGCTGCTCCTCAGTGTCTGTGGCGCCATCCTCATCCCGACTCCCCAACAGGACTTGGGCCTCTGCGCTACACCAGAGACTCCCACTTGTGTCTCTGAGACTGTCGCTCCGGCTGCCACTCAGCCGTCCCTCTTGCTCCTCCGCCTCCTCCTCTTCCTCCTCCTCGGAGCTGCCGTTCCCCACAAGGACTCCGGTGAAATGAAGCATTGATTGCCCCTGTGCAGATGGAGCGTACAATATAATGATATTGCCCTGCTCTCCCTCCACTCTTCTCAAAGGTTAGGCAAACCAAAACAGGCAATTCTGCTGATATTGGGTTTTAAGATTACTTCTGAAAATAACATTTAGTCACTTCGATTACAAACTCTGGCCTGGATCCAAACTTGTTTTCCCGAGCTCGCCACCACACCGTGTTCGTTAGGCAGCAAGTCAGCACAAATCACTGTAACAAAGACATCGCAAAGTAAAATAAAACCGCTTTTATGAATATCCAAACCAGAGGAAGATCATAATGATGTCCTTAAAAGATGTGCTGTCCTAAATTCTGTTTTCTTTGAAATGTAAAAAGAAATTATTAATGCATGCATTTCATTAACAAGTTGGGTTTGTATTATATTTAGACGCTTTTGTTGAATACACAATATTTCCAAGAGGTTTTATGACTTTGGTAATTTAATTTTTTTTCCAATCAACCATGATATTTGTTCTTTGTAATTAATTAGTGACTATATCTTCTTCCCTAAAATCACAAAACAGAATGATAAATAAAACAGAGCAGAGTGTTCTCGCTTCTGCTGGACAAGAGTCAGAGTGTACATGGACATATCAAACACAGCAAGACAGCAGATGTAAATGTGTGTTCGGTTACAATGATAATCAAGAGTCATCTGTTTGCCAAAAAAGTCAACATTCAAAACACAGGAGAACATACGAACCCCACACACAGGTTGTGACCTTAAGCTCCTGGTAATATACAACAATGTTCCCTGCTTCCTCCTCAGCCACCACAGCAGCAGCACGAACTAGATCAAAGGTTGCTCTAGTTGTGTGATGAATAACTCCCTAATAAATGACTGTTTTGTCCCTAATTACATTTGCCTGTGCTTCGCTGGCTGCCGTTGCAGTGACCCTCACCTGTTGGCCCTGGTTAACTGGCCCATTTTAACGGTGCCGCTCAAGGTCAGATTTGCTCCCCGGCAGCAGGGGAATGCTGCCTGAGGAACTGTGGATACCATTGTCCGGCTTCGGACCGGGGCCAAGCTGTGTGCGAGCGTTCTGGCTCTTGGCAGGTGGACTGAAACCGACATTTGAGAGACTGTGTGGAGATGAACTGGAAGAAGGAAAAAAAAAGCAATCCAAGGCTCACCGATCCAACTCCACTTGGCCGTCCTGATTCAGGTCTGCTCTGCTCTATTCGTTCCATTACTGATTAGAAATCTCCTGCTGCTGATAAATTATTGAACATCTCTGGTTTAACCTCAGGCAACCATTGACAGACATTCAACCTGTTGAAGCTTTGTGAAATGGAAACTGCCTGTTTACCATTATTCTTGCATCATCAACTGCAGTGCAGGAGGGGCTGCATGAAGCATGCTGATGGAAATGAAGAACTCATTATCACAATTAATGGGACATTGTTAGTTTTTTTTTTAGCATGTAATGAAGTGTGAACAGTTGTCATTTGTTGTTGCCATGAATCAGTGTGTGACTGGTGGATAGTATCATTCAGGAGACGATAATGATCCTAATTATTGTATTCACACTAAATAGTTGTTACAGTTGTATTTGCCCTTCCATTCATCAGCTGTGCCAACAGTTTGCTGTGGCACTCTGCTGAATGGGTCGACCGCTCACTCTGAGGGCTCTGCTGAGAGGAAATACACAGACATGTCGCTGCACACCGGGAGGCTGCACAGATACTTATACACACCTGGACTCAGATGGAGTTTGCTGCCTTCCAAGTAAACACTTCAGATGTGTCTGTGTGCTTACAAGAACATAGAGGTGCTGCATGCTCATGTTGTCATTTTCCGTTTACTTCCATCAGCTCAGCAGGATATAGAAAGTATTTTTGCAGTGACTTAAATCTCAGTCATGTCAGCTCTACAACAACAGACAGAGCAGTGGTTGTTTGTTTCACTCTGCTCTGGTTTAGGTATGCTAATATATGAGCTGCCAGTTTGATTCTGCTTTTTTTGTAACTCAGGATGTTGTTTTGTCAAAAAGTTGCTAAAGACTTCAACTAAGTTGACTCAAACTCTGGAACTTTCTCTCACAAAAATAACATTTCAAACAAACCCTTCAATTTCATCTGAATAATATTAGTAAGTTGAACATCTTCCAACTTTGTAAGGCTAAAAAACCAATGTTGTTCTGAATCAAACCAGCACCATGCCCTGTGAAAACTCTATATTATTTGGGACCGTTTGACTTTTCTACCTCCACAAGTGTAGGTGGCTGATGATTCATAAGTCCCATAGAAGGTGAAAATGAACTTCAATTGGATAGTAAGTGATCTGATGACACTGGATCTGCTCCATGTCAGTGGTTAACAAGCTTTTTGATATTACATTTGTATGTAATTTCACCTCAGAGTGAATCATAAGAACTGTACTTGCAGATACATTTATTATACTCATCACAGAGCTTTATTCCTATTATACCTTCATCCTTCACTTTGAGCTGTGTGCATGTGTGTGTGTGTATGTGTGCGTGCGCGTGTGTGTGTGTGATATGAAAGGAAGAGCAGGTTCAGAGCAGTGCCACAGCAGTGTGGAAAAATGGCAGTAAAAGTCGACCGTGCGTGTCCGGAGGCAGTGTAGCAGGAGTGAGATGATTTGAAGCATTACATTGAAGTCTTATAACTGTGACCCTCAGGAGTCCCTGTTTGACTCCAGTAGTTATTGAGCAAGGTTTTGTCTTCCTGGCAAGCTTTTTGCTCCGACCATGTCATGCCATTGATTTGTGAGTGCAATAAGGTGCCGGTGTCATGTTGAGGTATTAGAGAAAGCCTTGAATGAACAGACCTCTAACCACTGTCTCGTTATTGTGTTTAACTACCATTACCAAACATGTCCTGATTTGTTTCACACATAATGGGAATTTATGAGTGAAATCAACCTAGAATTGCCTTCAGGAGTTGTGTTTATTTCATGCAAAGTCTATCGTGGAAATATTTCAAGAAGTGAAGGTAGTTTCCTTTCTAAACATATTGAAATGTGCCAAGACAAAGCCAAATATAAATGAGGCTTCCTGGAATCCCTAAGTGAAGTACAGCTATCTGAAACATCACTGTTGTTCGCAGCCCTTTTTGGAGGAATGAGGACGAAAAGAACTCGATGAACAGCCGTGGGATTGTTGGATCAAATGTGCATGTTTGGCAATTAATATGCCGTTCATATTGTGTGTGCTGCACTCCCTCTGGTAAAGCACAACTTAACAAAAGGCTTTTTTTAGTCCCCTCTGTGCTTTTGTGTGTTCTCTAAAAGAAAAAGAAAACCTTGCCTCACAGCTAAAAGGCAGACGCCGTCTGAAACTGAACACCTTTTGTCTGGTTGGCAAGCTCGATAACTATCGGACTTTGTGAACTAGCAGGAAGTGAGCCTCCGTCACCTTCCTCTTTGTCTGAAACTTAAGCCTCTCGTCCTGCTGTCAGACTGAAGTTTACACATTTGCATGCTGATGAGAACTGAAGGAGTGAGCGAGGCTGAGGGTGATGCGTCGAGTGTGTGGATGTGTGCCGGGGGGATTGTAATTGGGTGCGAGTGTTGACCAGATTGAAAGCCCCTCTGAGCAATTAGTTCGGCACTGAGCGGTACGTGTTGACGGTCTCCATTAGCTGTGAAGAAATTCAGCGAATGAGCAAGATCAAAGCAGTTGCTTTTATTTCAAGCGACAGTCAATAATGAACCAAAGTGCAGAGAGTGTATGTTAAGCTGAAACACTTACTGCTGCATCCTGTTGTTTCTTAAAGAGGAAAAGTTGGGTCTTGCTGGTTAAGCATCAAAGCATGTTGACGGCTGCTTGAAAAACAAGCTGGCAGAAAATGAGTGAGTGCAGGTATTGCTCCTGCGTTTTTTCAGATGTAACTGGAGAAGTAGTTAAGTGTCTCCTAACACTGCTGGTTATACAAAGTTCTTGTCTTTATATTCTGCAATTTTGACATCACGTTTTCAGTGCTCCTGTTCAAGGTCAGTGCATCACAGAGCAGAGGGGTCAACCTGAACCAAGAAGGCTTCAGTTGAGCTGATGATTCACATCAGTACGACCAGTGTCAATTAGAAAACACTTAGATTTTCTCTACAGAAGGTCTGTGTTAAGTCCTAACTGAATCAGCAGTGGCAGACACACACACACGTTTGTTCAAATGGCTCCATTTTACAGTGCCACGAAGAAAAAATGTGCTCTTCACTGGCACTTCCCCAAGTTTCTAAAGCGAGTATGTCAAGTGTTTTTCTTTCCATAGGACTGACAATAATGAGTGCTACAGAGATGTCACTTAGCTTGGAGTGAAGAGCTGGCGAGAGATATGGGCAAAGTATTTTCATATTTGAAGAGTCACTGAGTGAGAACTCTTGAATGAATTTGTTCAGCTGAGCCCTGCGTGAGAGGCTGAGCTTAGAGAACTTGTCACTCCACACGCAGATCATGCAGAGATTTTAAAAGGGAGCTTTCATGCTTTTTTTCCCCTCAGCTGGAGATTTATTTACAGGACACATCGTCAGCCGTCTCCATGCACTGTCATCGACAAAACAAGTCCTTTCTGGCTCCTTGTTTGTGTCTGTCTCTCTGTGGCTACAAATTTGTCTGCACATTGTAATACTCTATATGTATGCAAACCCCTTTGGTTGATATTGTGTGAATGTCAAATCCAGTACAGCTGCTGCCTGCAAACCTGAGTTGTTGAGCGTGCTTTCTTGTCATTGCTTGCTCTTTCATCTCTGGGTGTCGAGGAGAGGAGAGAAGAGAAGCGCTGCTTTGCAAGGGAAATAGGGTTTTGGCAGACGGATCTGTAAAATATAATCAGAGACACCAGAGTTGGAACTAGTTAGCTTGCCTGTAGCCTGCCAGCCCACATTCTGTATGCAGTCGCTGTCATAAATATTTGGAAAGAATTGCACAATATTGAAGAAAGCAATGCATTTACACTGCCACTCTTTCTGTCATTTATGCTGAAGCGTTAGATTAAAGCACCCGTTACTCCATATATTTATGTAATGATCTCCCACGAAATGAGTGTTGCAGGAGAATGTGCAGAGCTTTGAGGGCCTGCTAGTTTATTAAAGGGGTGCACTGATTTCATGTTTAACTGAATCAGTGTAAAGCAATAAGAAGGGAACTCGATACTCTGTGCCCAGAAATCCAGAGTGATTCTGTCTGTCCAAACAGGCTTTAAAAAGGTTTGAGCTGCTGGTTTCACTAGTCTCTACCTTTTAAAGTCTCTGCTGCAGAGTGCACGGACCAGGACGCATCTTCAGTTTCAGCTTCTTAGGTAAGCTAACACAAGTTCATACAGGTTAATGCCTTCATACACCAAACCCCCTGAGACACCTCTGGGTGTAATGATGTTCGAGATTGCTGGGGAGCCTTTATATTGAATTTACTTGATCGTCTGAAAGAAAGTGAAGCCCTGCAGTGTCTGCCTGCAATTGATCCTACACACACATTATTGTATGGCTGGATTTTTTGTGTGTGTGTTTAAATGAAAGATTTGACCATATGTGAAATGTATAAATCCTTTTAGAGACAACTGTCTTTTTTTCCAAACATGTGGTCATCATCCCTGACCTGGGATTTAGATTGCCTACACAGTAGACGCTCCTGTCCCTTTGGTAGTGTTGGAGCAAATGAGGCGCTGTGAGGAGAATGCTGCTGTTTGGGTGGCAGCAGTTTGGACCGAATACTCCAAGAATAAACGACTGTGATTCTGCTTCCTCTCAGAAGATGAAAATAATCTTTGTTGACAGAGTAATAGTTTCTAAACAACCAGTGTAGTCGTTATGCCAAACATTGTGACACTGAGGATTTTAATTGCTTGTTGATTTTGTCTGTTTTTACCAACTTAAACTGTTTTGTGGGATATGTTGGAAAATATTCCCAAATGCCAGTGAGTTGAGTTTATAGGGATTCTCTCACAGTAGCAAACATTCTTCAAAAACTCAGTTCTGTACAGATGAATAAACCGTTTGTTTGAAATTGTCGCATGCATAGGAATGTGTGTTACCTGTGGTAGTTGACTCTGCATGATTATTTTGCACTTCTATATTTTGTAAATAAGCAACTGAAGAGAAGCTCCAGAATAATTATATGTATGGTTTCCATTGCTCCTTTTTGTCCTCTGCCACTTCAGATGGACAGTTTGTTGTACGATTCAGATGTTGTCTGTGTGTTTTACACATCAAGCTGTTATTTCTGTCACTCTGCCTCTCATAGCCATCAAACTAGATTGAAAGCCTGAACACTGCATCAGCTCGTTCCTATAACAGCGGGGCGAGAAATGTGCTAATATGATGGAATGATCGGAGTAAGAGTGACAAATACTTGTACCTACTGTGTGTCTCAGAAAGGCCTTCCTTCTTTGTGGCATAGCTGGAAGTGCTTAGAACTTTCTGCACATTTCCTCGTCTATATTGACACGCAGCATCACACATTTGCTGCAAATTTCTGTGCTGCAGAGCCATGAAGCATTTTTACTGTTACACAACATCCCAGAGGTGCTCTGCTGGACTGAGATCTGCTGACTGTTGAAGCCAACCATCTGCAGGAATTCCTTCTCACCACTACCTTGGTTTTTTTTTAACCTTCTTTACAAATATTACCATTATACTATATTAGCATTGGGTGGACCTAATGATGTGGTCTATTGATGTATGTCACTGTACTGTTCTCCTCCTATTGTGCTGATCTACCCGTCGCCATGGATTGATTTGCATTTATCTCTCAGTAGGAGCTGAGAGCCATCATGTTGTCACCTTCCTGACTCGCACCTTGACTGACGGCAGCCATTCACGTCCATTTGTGTAATCAGATTGCTGGCAGACGCAGGCTGTGCAGCAAATGAATGTCTGAGTGATCTTTTCCTCTCGTCCCTAAATACATCTTTTAGCAACAGTAATTGATATTGATGCCTGCTGCAGGAAGTGCTCCTAAATCACCGCCAGACCCGCGGTGTGGGTTTAGTAGTACCAAAATAGTGTGAGTTATGTGTGAATAACTATCCGCCGTCTTTAATGATGTGGTGTTGCCTGGCGCTCCTGCTGGGGAACCCTGACAGGCCTGATGGATGAAGTGGTCTTGATGTGCCCTCCTGCAATCACCTCGGTGTGCTTTCAGTCAATAGTCCATTAGAAATTCTGATCACTCCAGCTCTGGAGGAATGTTTCTTTATTTGTTTCAGTTTGTTTGTATAATGACGCACAAGAATGTGTGTGTTTAGCTGACAATTTCACTCGTTACATAGTCTCATGTGGCACTGATGTGTTGTTGGTACATTGAACTAATCATAGAATTAAGCTCTGTCTTCCTGAGCTTTAGATGAGGAGAGCTCGGTATTATTCTCTGTAGCTGAACTGGTTCAGCTGTCTCTACAGGTTTGTGTTTCTCAGTCGGCCCTCACGCACGCACACACAAGCACGCGCGCCTTCAGAGTCGACTTGTTTCCACGTTGGCCCCTCCAATAGCAGCATATTTTTGGAGCAACTTATCCTTCTCAACTGGCAAAAGCTGTCATAGAATATTGTTTGTGTCAAATCTTATCGCTTGTTTTTCTGATGATATGTGGTCCTGTAAATTAGCCTCAGATAATGACAAGTCTTGATTTGTTCTTTATACATCTGTAGTTGTTTTTTTTGTTAAATAAATGTTTCTAAAATCCCCCTGATGCTCCACTGTTAAATTTCCCCTCTTCTGCATCTCATATTAATGAAAGTAGCATTGTTCCAGTTGAGGATGATCCCATTTTGTGGAGCTCCACCTGACTAACCACCTCATCATCAGTCATGTGAAGCATTCAATATGGTTTATTGTGGCTTGTTGAGTTGCTCCAAAACAAAAGCAATGTTCTCACACTAATAGGCTGAGGTTAATTAAATCACCTCTTTGTCAGCCCTGAGGTGCTAATCTGCCCTTAATTGAGCGGATTGTAGTAAATCAGGGGAAACGTGCCCCCTGAGCTCTGAATTACACAATTCTTCCTAATGGTAGCTGTGTTCAGTTTGGTAATTTAACTCTCTGGTGCCCGCCAGGCATTAGTGTATGGAGACTCGGCAAACATGGTAGGATCGGAATGCATATTCACGGGCACAGATGTATCTCAGCAGCATGTGT